>CM053771.1:308821473-308899231 GCA_028658325.1 Potorous gilbertii | reverse complement strand
TCCATGGCCTGAGCCCATTGAATATTTATTTTGGATGTTTGGGATACAGAAGTCTTGACTTCTATATCTTTCCCTGATGGTAAGCATTGTTCTTCCTCATCAGAAAGGAAAGGAGGAAATATCTGGTCACCAAGAAAGTAACCTTCTATGGTCTTGTTTTTTTCCCTTTTCTGGGCATTTTCCCAGCCAATTACTTGACTTCTGAGATTCTTTCCACACCCACTTGACTCCAGATCCTCCCAGCTAGTGCTTGGGGTCTGAGATTTAAATGCTGCTTCCCAGCCTCAGGACTTTCAGCAGGGGCAGGGCTGCTATTCAGTGTAAGATTAAATTCAGGTGCTCAGGTCAGGGTAGGGCTGGTATTCAGGGTGAGATTAAGTTCAGCTTCTTGCGTAGGGGCAGGGCCAGGGCCATCCACACAGGGCTCAGTTCCCTCAGGGGGTTTATGCGGAGACCTTTGATAAAGGATCTGAGCTCCTGCCTGCTTTGGGAGCCCCTGTCTGCTGCTACCTTCCGAGGGGGCCTGAGTTGTGGAGACACCCTACTCCCCTCTCAGGCAGCCAAAAAAGCTCTCTCAGTGACCTTTGCACCTGTGGGTGGGGGGACTTGCACAGCCGCTGGAGATTCTGTCTCTGAAGCCTGCTCAGATCTGCTCCTCTTGGGGCGACGTGGTCAGGGCAGGACTGGGCTTTGCTCTGGGTCTGTGTGACGGACCTTTGGTGTCAGTTTTTCAGGTCTCTCTGGAACAGAAATCTCCTCCACTCCATTGTTCTGTGGCTTCCGCTGCTCCAGAATTTTTTGGGAGTTCTTTTTTACAGGTATTTTATGGGCTATGAGTTAGGAGCTAGCATATGTGTGTCTTTCTACTCTGCTATCTTGGCTCCTCCCCCTCCTTGTTTTCTTCCTACCTGACTGTTTCTGAGCTAAGGGATATTCAGAGCCCTCTTCTTTCTTTTTCTCTCTAGAGGGGCTACAAACTCTTCTTTTTGATTTATCTTACCTATTTCCCTGGAGAGAGAGAGAGAGAGAGAGAGAGAGAGAGAGAGAATCAATAAACATGTAAGGACCTACCTTGTTTCAACCATTGAGCTAAGTGTTAGCACTGCAAAGACAAAAATGAAACAATGAAAATGTTTCCTGCCTTCAAGGAACTTACAGTTTTTCAGAGGAACTGTACAAATATATACCAAACAAAGTGATTTAACAAAGGAGGCATTAGCTTCTTAGGGGAAGGGGGGAATCAATTAGCAAAGGTCTCATGTATGAAGAGGTACTTGAGCTAAGTTTTAAGAGGCAAAGAGGAGAAAAGTGTATTCCAGGCATGTGCAAAGGCCAAGAAACAAAGTACAATGGTAGGAGTGAGAAAGAGCAAGGAAGCCAATTTAGCTGGATTATAGGGTGTGTGAAAGGGAGTAAAGTACAACTGTGGAAGGGAAGGTTGGAGCCAGCTTGTCAGGGTCTTTAATTCCCAAAAGAGGAATTTGCTTTTGGTCCAACAGGCAATAGGGAAAAAGAAATATAAATTCTAAAGACATTTCCATGGAACCAGTTTTCTGTTTTCATGCTTTAATAGTTTCCTGTCAGTTACTAAGATTTAGAGATTCAATAAAAATAAGCACATTTTATATCCATGTACTTTGTAAATTGTCAGTCATTATCTCAATGTGAGCTATTGTTTGTATCATGATTCCTGAGTGTATTTTAAACAATCTTCTAGCTGGGTCTTTTATATTGAATATGGATTTGACCTAATGTCTTCACTTCAAATTCTTGAAACATGAATTCTAAAATACTGAAAAAAGAGAAGCTTACCTTATCAATATAGCACATTAATCTGTCAGCCAAAAAACTATGTTACCAAATTTTAAAATATTATAGCTTTAAAAGAAGCTTCTTCTATAATGAGAGTGTAAATTCACCCTGCTTTTATTTCTAAAATCACCCAAGTAGAGTATGTTGATAAAAATTATAACAAAATACTTTTTATAAAGTGTCTGAGAGCTAACTGCCTTAACTGGCTTTTTGCACATATTAGCCACAACATCAGACTTACAGATTTTTTAGAAAAATTTCCAATAGCTAATACTACTTAGCTTTTGTGCTAACACTTTAAAATCAATAGTTCTCTTTCATTTTTAATGTCCTTCCACCATTAGCCTCTTATGTTCTCTTTTATTGCTCATCAAAGACTTGGACAGTGACCTTGGCATTTTCCTAGATTGTTAGGAGAACATCATGTTTCCCTTGAATTTTCAAGTGTGAGCACAAAGGACTAAAGTCTAAAGTCAGTGTTTCAAGTCTTTAGGTTTCCTTTGTAAACCTCATCATAAAATATAAAACTTGAGTCTAGACACTCTTTGCGTGATCTCCCTTTCACATCAGGGGTACATATTACTGGAGAACATATATAGATGCTGGTAGATTCAGCGTCAGATGATTGGATCAAGAATTCAGTATGATATAGTGTGACTCATAAAAAGGCCAGAACCTTGTGTGGGCTGTGACATAATTAAGCTGATACAAAATCAACAGAGGAGGAGTTGGCCCTTGATCATGAATCGTTATGAAGTTACATTATATGTTTATTTTTTAAACATTCATATTAGAATATCTTAGCTCTAGAACCATGGAGTCTAACACATAACACATTTGTCCAAGATCACATTGGTAATATATGTCAGAGGTGGGATTTGAACTCAGAACCTCTGACTCCAGAACCCATGTGCTTTCCACTGTTAGCATGCTTCTGTTTTTTGAGGTCTGTACAAGGAAGAGCATAATTGTATGCTTTCTGACCTCTTCCCTTTCAGAGTACCTCCCCCACCTTTAAAGACCTGCTGTACTCTTTGCTTGGGAATCCTTTAATAAAAAATTAAATGCAAGGTTAAAAAAAAAAATCTCAAACCAGAATACACTTTTAATTTGAGGCACACCCAATCTGATGCTTAGGAGATATTCCACAACTGTCCTTCAGGGGAGAGGATTACAAATTGACTCTCTAATTCCTTTACAAATTAAATGGTTTTGGTTGACAAATTCACTAAATGTAATGTTCGTAACTGGCAGCTTCAAATAAGTTGTAATTTTGGGGAACATATTAGTATTCCTGTGTGTGTGTGTGTGTGTGTGTGTGTGTGTGTGTGTGTGTGTGTATGTGAGTTAAGTAGTACAGTGGAAAGAGTGTCAGAACTGAAGTCAGAAGGACTCATCTTCTCGAGTTCAACTGGGCCTTTGATATTTACTAGCTGTATTACCCTGGATGAATCACTTAACCTTGTTTGTCTTAGCTCCTCACCTGCAAAATGAACTAGAAAAGGAAATGGAAAACTACTGTAGCATTTTTTACAAGAAAACCCCAAATGTGACTATGAAGAAACAGACACAACTGAAATGACTGAAATATGTATATATATGAATATAAATATGTGGATATTTATCTACATATATATGTGTAAAAATACATGTAAAGATACATACATAGATCAGTATTGTTTGTTCAAGTCAACTTGTTAACTTTACATTCAAGGTTCCAAATTCTATCTTTACAGTCTTATTTCATATTATTTTTTCCCACATATTTCATTTCAACAAAAATGGGCAAAGTTTTCCTATTTTGGTTGCCACTGTTCCCTCTGCCTAGAATATGCCACCCCCATCATACTCTCAACTCTTTAACTCCTCCCTATCCTTTAAAGATACTTCAAAATTCTTCCTCCTCCAGAAGACCTTGCCAGATTTCTTCGTTAAGTAATGACTCTCCCCTTCTGTGGGGCAGCTAGGTGGTTGTATCAGTAAGCACCCTAACATACATGGGGGGCTGCCTACCACAGATTCTTTGATCTGCTTCTCTAAAAAGAAAGGCAACCTTTGAGGAGTTAACAATCACTTTAATAAGTGCAGGTATCAGAGAAAATATAGAGAAAACAAAAGTCAAGAGACAGAGCTTCCAAAACTGTCTGACCATTACATACATACACAATTATGAGAGGGAATCACCAACTTCTGGGTTTTAGCTGGAGTCTCCTTAGCAGCTTCCTAGAGTCTCTCTGGCCAAAAAAACACTTCCAGTCAGTAAGCCTCCAAGTAAAACCTCACCTTCAGAGTATTTATACACTTTTCAGAGCCAGAGGGCATAACCCTCTGACCCAATGCCTCCGCCTGCAAAACAAGTCCCCTAATCAAACTTCCTTCAATGGGCAGGCCCATCAATGGGTGGGGAAGATCTTTAATCACATTATTCAGTCAGAGGCACTTTATTAAAACAAAAGCAACAAAAGGATCCTAATTTGATTGTCTCCATGGTGGTGCAGTGGGGTAGGGTGTCAGACCTGAAGTCAGGAAGACTCAGCTTCCTAGCGTTCAAAATTGGCCTCAGATATTTACTCAGACACACAACTATGTGATTGGACAAGTCACTTAACATTGTTTGCCTCAGCTTCCTCATCTGTAACATGAGCTAGAAACAGAAATGGCAAAACTACTCCAGAATCTTTGCCAAGAAAACCCCAAATGGGACCAAGAAGAGTCAGGTATGACTGAACAACAAAACAGCTCTCCTGAGGCATGGAGCCAAGATGGCAGAGTAAAAGCAGGGCCTTGCTTGAGTTCTTCCCCAAACCTCTTCAAATACCTGTAAAAAAAGACTGAACAAATTCTAGAGTAGAAATGACAGAGTGAAACAAATTTCTAACCCAAGAAAACTGGAAGGTCAACATGAAAGGTCTGTTGCACCAATATGAAAGAGGAGTGCAGTTCAGAACAAAATGGGCCTCCACAGAGTAGGTCCTTCAGCAAAACCTGAGCAGGCCTCAGGGCACTGAATTCCTGGCATCTATGGTGGTTTCCAGACTTTTCAACCCACAAGCACCAAGGACAAATTAGAAGGTCACTAGGAAAGGTCTGTTGGACCTTGATGAGAGAGGATTACTGGTCCAGGCCAGACTCAGGGGAGCAGGGGTGCACAGATGGTGGAAGGTTTGAGCAGCTCATCAGAGGAAGATTGCAGGGATCTCTTTGCTGGCACTGAGGCAGGATTCTCTTGTTTTGCCCATACTTAGATCTGGGTCATAGTCCTGGGGTGAAGAAGACTGTGGCAGAGCTTGTGGTGGCAGTGGAGAAGGAATCCTCCTCACAGTTTCAAGCCAGAAAAGAGGGCTTGTGGTCACTCACAGACTAGAGCACAGACCAGGAGAGGAGTAAACACCTCTCCATTGATCATATCACCTTGGAAAACCTGAAAATTTTTATAGGTACCTGGAAATATTTCTGAAAACAGCTACACTCTGAAGCTTGGGACAGTACACCTTCCACATTGGAAGCAGAGTCCTACCTTAACAAAGAGCTAAAACATCAAGTAATTGGAGTAATTGACTGAGAAAATGAGCAAAAAGCAGAAAAAATTCAGAGTATAGAATATTATTTTGGTGGCAAGAAAGACCAATACACATATTCAGAAGAAGATAATGAAGTCAAAGCTTCTACATTCAAAACCTCCAAGAAAAATATGAATTGGTCTCAGGCCAGGGAAGAGCTCAAAAAGAGCTTGATTTTAAAAATCAAATAAGAGAAGTAGAGGAAGAAATTGGGTAGAGAAATGAAAGTGCTGCAAGAAAATCAAGAAAAATGAGTCAACAACTTTGGAGACTCAAATAATGATGAAGAAAATAAGACCTTAACTAGTTGACTAACTCAAATGGCAAAAGAAGTCAAAAAAAAAAACCAATACGGAGAAGGCATGCTTTAAAAAGCAGAAATGATCAAATAGTAAAGGAAGTCCAAAAGCTCACTGAATAAAATGCTTCCTTAAAAACTGGAATGGAACAAATAGAAACTAATGACTTCATGAGAAATCAAGAAATTATAAGGCAAAACCAAAAGAATGAAAAAATAGAAGACAATGTGAATTCTTATTGGAAAAACAACTGACCTAGACAATAGAACCAGGAGAGATAATTTAAAAATTATTGGACCACCTGAAAATCATAATAAAAAAAAGAACCTAGACATCATCTTTCAAGAAATTATCAAGGAAAACTGCCCTGATATTCTAGAACCAGAGAGGAAGATAGAAATTGAAAGAATCCACTAATCACCTCCTGAAAGTGATCCTAAAAGGAAAACATCTCACAATATTGTAGCCAAATTCCAGAGTTTCCAGATAAAGGAGAAAATATTGTAAGCAGTGAGAAAGAAACAATTCAAGTATTGTGGAAACATAAACAGGGTAACACAAGGTTTAGAGGGCACAGGGTGAGTTGTATATGAAGGGATAATATCTAAAAATAAAAATAAGGGGTGAGAGAGAAATGTACTGGAGGAAGGAGAAAGGGAGAAGTAGAATGGGGTAAATTATTTCACATAAAAGGCAAAAGAAAAAGTTTTTATAATGGAGGGGCAGAGAGGGGATGTGAGAGGGAATGAGTGAACCCTACTGTCATGGATTTGGCTTAAGGAGGGAATAACATACATACTCAAGTAGGTATGAAAATCTAACTTACCCTACTGGAAATTAGTGGGGAAGGTGATAAGAGAGGGTGGATTTAAGATTAGAATTGAGGGAGGACAAATGGGAGGAGGGGTTACTCAGAAGCAAACATTTTTAGGAGGGACAGGATCAAGGAGAGAATAGAATGAATGGGAGGTGGAATAGGATAGAGGGGAAGTTAATCTTTTAAAACAGGATTGTTGTGCGAGTGTTTTGAATGACTACGCAAGTATATCTTACATAAAATTGCTTGTCTTCTCAATGAGGGTTGGTGGGGAAGGAGGAAGAGAGAGAATGTGGAACTCAAAGTTTTAAAAATGAATGTTAAAAACGGTTTTTACATCCAACTGGGAAATAAGATATACAGACAATGAAGATATAGGAATCTATGTTACCCTGCAGGAAAATAGAAGGGAAGGGGATAAGAGAAAAGGTGGCGGTGATAGAAAGGAGGGCAGATTTGGGGAAGGGTAATCAGAATGTATGCTGTTTTGGGACGGGTGGAAGGAGAGAGATGGGGAGAAAATTTGGACCTCAAAATTTTGTGGAAGTGAATGCTGAAAACTAAAAATAAATTAATTAGTTAAAATAAAAAAAAGACAACTCTCCTACTTACCCCTACCTCCCCACTGCTTGATATATCACTTTTCTCCCACTTGTCCTAAGGCCTTAGGTATTATTTTGCCTTTAAATTGCTTTCATTTATATCATATCTTTCTTCCAGTTTGGAGGTTTCATTATGGCAACAACCTTTTCTTTATCTAAACTTTGTGTCTTGCTGGTTGATTTAGCATAGTGCTCTGCACACAGTAGGCCCATAAGAAAAGTTTATTGAATTAAATGGGTCTTGGATTTCAGTGACTAAATCAAGAAATTTTAATTTCATTAGCTTCATGGCCAATTAAGTAGCACGTATCTATCAAACCCCTACTTTCTGTCAGTTACTATGTTAAGTGTTGTTCTCATGGATGTGGGTGCTCTTTATAACAACGTGGTTCAAAACCCATGCATATCTTCTTCTCAGTTTCCCTCCATATATACTCCAAAGGGAGCCCACCTATTTGATTTTGTTGTTCATTTCAGTCATGTCTAACTCTTTGGGACCTCATTTGGGGTTTTCTTGGCAAAGATACTGCAGTGATTTGCCATTTCCTTCTCAGGAAACTGAGGAAACAGGGGTAAGTGATTTCCCCAGGGTCACACATCTAGGAAGTGTCTGAGACCAGATTTGAACTCAAGTCATCCTGACTCCAAGGCTTGGTACTCTACCCATTGTACAACCCAGCTGGTCAAATACTTACTAGCTATATGACCCTGGGCCAAGTTATTTAATCTCTTCCTGCTTCAGTTTCCTCCACTGTAACATAGAGATAACAATGGTACCCACTTCCTAGGACTGTTATGTTGTTAAAATTAAATAATTTCTGTAAAACACTTTGCATCCCCTAAAGTGCTGTATCAGCCAATGATTCTTATTTTCATTATGTCCGTGTGGTGAGGAAAAGATGTGGTGTTCATTCTTTGCCTTGTTATAACGACCTAATTCTGAGTGAGATTGTTGCCAAGAAAATGGTGCAGCATGGGCAGAAGTAATGAGAGAGAACAGGTAGAGGAATAAAAGGGAAGGAGCCTCCCTTCCCCCTTCCTTTTATCTGTTTGTGATCCTTTGACATGTGTAAAGATTGGTAAGCTTCTGTTTCACCACCTTTATTTTTAAAACATAATATTTTATTTCCTCTCAATCACATGTAAAAACAATTTTTAACATTAGCTACTTTTTAAAAAAAGTTTTCATTTCCAAATTCTATCCTTCCCTCCCTGAGAAGGTAAGTGACCAGATATAGGCTAG
Source organism: Potorous gilbertii (assembly GCA_028658325.1). Lineage (NCBI taxonomy): Eukaryota > Metazoa > Chordata > Mammalia > Diprotodontia > Potoroidae > Potorous > Potorous gilbertii. The sequence goes on along the minus strand of CM053771.1, from coordinate 308,890,898 downwards.
ACATATGCAATCGTGTTATAAATTTCTATATTAGCCATTGTGTGGAAGAAAATTTGAAAAGAAGAAAAAAAGGAAAAGGAAGAAAGAGAGATAAAGAAAGAAAGAAATGAAGGAAGGAAGAAAGGAAGGAAGGAAGGAGAAGAGGAAGGAAGAAAAGAAAGAAGAAAAAAAGGAAAAGAAAAAGTAGTGTGCTTTGGTTTGTATTCATATGCCGCCAGTTCTTTCACTGGAGGCAGACAACATTTTCCATGATGAGTTGTTGGCCCTTATTGAATTTGATTTAGAAGTGGCCCCAATATTCTTTAGGAAGAGAAGTAGCAACTCTCTTGAACATGCTGAGCAAAGATGGAGGGAACATGAACTAATGTTCAGAGCTGCCTGAGCCAGACACCATTGCCATATTCCCTAATGCTTGAACGGTTCATGTCTCTCCTCTTTTACAAATGCTGATGCTGCCTTCCCCTCTCTCCCATCAGCAGAATGTAAACTGCTTGAGGATAGGGACTGTTTTGCTTTAATCTCTGTATCATAAGCCCTTAGAACAATAATTTGTACATACTACTCAATAAATGCTTGTTAGATTAAACCTCATGCCAGGTATGTTTGACACCAAAACTTATTCTCTCTTTTGCCTGCTTCCACTCTATTCATGCCCCAATCTTTTTCTCCTTAGCTAATATTCTATCACCATCCCCATTTGCGGTAGTCAGAGTTGTATTACCAACATAGAGCCCATCTTCTGATTTACCAGTGATCAGGAATCATAACCTCCGCACACTATCTCTGAAAGATCAGCACCCCCTGTTCTGAATAATGTATGTTGAAATAGTCACACCAGTTGCCAGAAAACTGGAATGAAGATAACAATGCATCTTATGGTTTGCCAGTCTCGGCAACATATTATAACATACACTGATTCACTTCAGTGCTTAAGGCCTTGGCTTTGAGATATTCCTGTTCCTGGATCAAACAGCATCTGGGAAAGAGCCCTTAAATACAAACCTGCATTTGATTGGATTTGGAAAATTGATCTCCTTGAGTTACACAGATCCTGATTAGGGTAACATTCCTGTATGTGACGTTTGGCAGATGTCTAAGAAGGTTTAAAGTGTTCAGAGCTGACCTACACCACAGTCCTTAATTAATCAACTAGTGAGCTTTCAGGAAATGTACCTCTTACTGCGGTTCTTCATCTAGTATCAGTCATCACTACCATACTGAGTTTAGTAGAATTCTCACTAGAATAATCACAAGTAAAAATACCATAGGACAACTAGGCGGCACAGTGGATAGAATGCTGGGTCTGGAGTCAGGAAAACTTGAGTCCAAATTAGGCCTCAGATAATTACTAGCTGTGTGACCCTGGGTAAGTTACTTCACCCTTTTTGTCTAAGTTTCCTCATCTGTAAAATACTCTGGAGAAGGAAATAGCAAAAATATACAATGGTATATTTGTGGTATTTTTGGATGGTGAAAAAACTTCTAATCTTCCCCTCCTCCTCATTCATCACCTCCTTCATAATTTTTTATATAGTTGTAATCAATTGGAATGCATATTAAGGGTAGACTTTAGGAGAAGATGAGTTGGGTGGCACAATAGTAAGAATGCTAGGCCCAGAATTAGGAAGACCAGGGCTCCAATGTGACCTCATATGTTTACTAACTGTGTGACCTTGGGTAAGTCACTTAAACTCCGTCTGACTCATAATAATAGCACCTAGGTTGTTGTAAGGATTAAATGAGATAATATTTGGAAAGTGATGAGCACAGGGCCAAACACATGATAGGGCTTATTTCCTTTCCTACCTTTTTTGGGGAATAGATGGTGGGATATCAGTTTATGGGCTGACTGCATGAATTATTTTGTTCATTCAACAAACACTTGTTGAAGACACATGATGTTTGGGGCTATAGTTGTAGACAATACAAGGTTAAGTAAGACTTGTTCCTAGCCAATAAAAAAATTACAATCTGGAAGAGATGATAAAACATGTATTATAAATGAAAAGAACTTATGCAAGAGTACAGAGTATTATTAGATAGGATGAAAGATATGGACATAAACTTCAGGTCTTTTTAAGTACTGGTTGATCAAGTTAACATCATCTACAAGGCCAGTTGCCCAAGCCTGGGCCTCTGACAATTCCCTGAATCCTCATACCCCAGGAACCAGCCTGGGAATAGATTGTTCTATGCCAGTCATTGACAAAAAATTGACATCCAAAAGAAAGCATGTGAAATACAGAACCCTTGGGGCTTGTGGTTTGGCAATCCATGATCTGCTTTCATCTGAAATGTACTGAGGACATACTATTTTCAAGCAACAACTATGATTCTGAGAGTCAGGATGGCATTATGGGTACCTAGGTCAGTCTGGGAGACAGGAAGACCTAGGCTCAAGTCCTATTTTTAATACTTGCTAACTGGGTGATCATAGACAAGACCTTTAGACTTTAAGTGTGCTGGGAAATATTCCAAGTCCTTAAGTTGTAGGCCATTTGCCCAGTTGCATGTGTTGAGGGGGTTTTTGTATTAGGAGTTCCCCCAAATAATAAACTCACAGTTGGAGACCCTGTTCCTCTTACCACCAATAATTTTTTTTAAAAAAAGCTCATGCTTCTTAGGTAACTTCCAAAATTGTATAATTAGGCAAGGTTAATATTAGAGATTACTTGGAGAGACTCAGCTTCATTATCACATATTTAGAATAGGTAAGAAGAAATTAACCTTAGTAAACACCTACTATGTGCTGTACGCTGTACTTTCTAAATGTGCTTTATAAATATTTCATTTGATCCTCATAACAACCCTGGGGAGGTAGGAGCTGTGACTATCCTCTTTTGACAGTTGAGAAAACTGAGGGAAAGGAAGGCTAAGTGACTTGCCCAGAATCAAACCAGTGTCTGATCTCAGATTTTTACTGAGGTCTTCCTGATTCCAGGTTTTATACTAGCTCTCTTAGACTACCAGACTTGCTCTTAGCTCAAGTTTTTGAAAGGAGATGATGTCAGGATGTTTCTGCCTATTAGAAGGAGCTCTTCTTCCCCAGCTCATTCTGTGTACTGTCTCCTTATTGGTAGTAAATCCTATACCATCATAGCTTCTGTATTGGACTCATTTATGTCCATAAATAAGGACTTTGGTGAAACTAAAGTTGACTCCTTTCACATTACATGAGAAGGTAAATTTTAAAAATGTCTCTAACTTATCAAGTAATTTAGTTTGTCTCCCCAGTTCTTCCATGAAATTGGAGAACCGACCTAAGTTTGTTAGTGCATCTTGCATTAAGGAGGCATTTATATAGCCCATTTATCCAGAGACCAGACTTTCATTGATGAGTTTTTCTAAAAACTCCAAATCTGGAAATGAGAGGAAGAGTCTTCTGCGCACCTGGAAGCCTTCCTATGTAATTCTTCTGAGACTGTGTCTGGGCTGAGGTGTCTGTGTAAAGTTTAAAAAAAATCTGCTACAGTAGGGGAAGGATTAGAATTGTTACTCTCTCTGGTCCCTTTCCTTTAGAGTGTGGGTATCATTAATCTTTCTCAGTCATTCTCTTTCTCCTAAGAGTGACTGTCTATCTTGTCACTGTTTTCAGTTCAATCCCTCAGAATGATCTCCTTGAGTATGCTTAGAGAATAGGAAAGACTAGGTAGACCTGTGGCAGTTGACCTAATTCTACCATCAGGAAGATACTGCCTCATGCTTGCTGCTTTGGGAAGTTATGTTATATAATTCAGAAAAATTATCTTTTATTTAACTCAAGGTACCCTATCTAATCTGGGAAAGGCCCACAGTAATTTTTAATATTCTATTCTCTCTCTGACTTTATCTTTCTGTCTCTCCCTGTCTCCCTTTATCTCTTTGTCTGTCTCTGTCTTTTTCTCTTTCTGTCTCTTCTTCTGTCTCTTGTTCTGTCTCTGTCTGTCTCTCTTGTCACTGCCTCTATTCTGACATTCTCATTTTCTAGAATGAAATACATATAAATCAGAAATGGCTATAGTCAACCATAGTTTTTTCTTATGCTAGTCTTTAGTATTAAATGAACAGAATTGTAAACAAAAGTTAAAAAGCAGATAAGCTTTGAATTTGTGTGGAAGGGGATGTAGGTAGGGAGAAAGGAGATCATTCAAAATTATCTTTTGATATTAGTCCTCTCAAAAAAAAGTTCAACAATGACTTGTCCATTCAGACACTTTTTAATTCTGGACTTTTCTTTCTTGTCAGTAGAGAAGGTGGGGTACATGGCTGAGCTCCAGTGGCAGCCCACGTGCCTCCACATACATCCTAGTTCTCAAAATTCATGCACAGGATATCCAAGCTTACCCAAAGTCCATACAATATCTCTCCTCTCACAAAATCTGCAGGACAAGGGAAAGTTAGCATTGTCTCTTCATGGCATCCTTCCTCTTTAGTTTGTAAATCAGAAGCAAATGGAAGGTTTCCATCCTTACTCTGAAGCTCATAGATTGGACCATAATAGGTCCCTGCCCAAGCTCTACATGATGGCTGTTTTTTGGGCCCTCCTGTTTTAGAGTGAATATCGATGATAACTGTTTCTCTTAGGAACAGAACTCTGAGGGTTTTGCCCTCCCAGACTGATTTTTTTTTCAATTAAAGGGGCTATCCCTTGATCACTTCTTAAAGAGGAATATTCACTGAATGAGCATTACCTCACTCTAAGTGAGTACCTGAAAAAGCCCTTAGCCTAAAAGGGCCAGGGTCTCCCATTGGATTCTGGAACATCTCCAGTAATTCTGATGAATATCTGGTCACTGGATCCAGATGACTCTGGAGGAGAAGTGAGGCTGGTGACCTTGCACAGCCCTCTCTCACTCAAAACAAAGTCAAGTGCAAGTCGTGTCATCATTTCACTGATGTCATGGTCCTCTTTGAAAATGAAGAACAAACACAGCAACAATAACCAGGCTTTATCTCAGCTACTCTAAATCCTTTGTAGAAGAGTGGTATACTTCTTTTAAAAACAGTTTTTAATGCCTTTGTTTTTATGTTACATATATTTCAGAATATATTTTCTTTCTTCCAGTGGGGAAGAAAATGTAACTTCCTCACACCAAAGATTTAAGGAAAAAAATCAATAAGGCCAACCAATTGACTGAATTTGACATTTTATACAACACTCCTCACTTATAGCCCTCCATCTCTCCAATCATATGAGTCTTGAGGAACATGCACTTTCTGTTCTCTTCTCTGAGGCTAAGTCTGGTCATAATTACACAGAAGTAAGTCAGTTTCATAATGTCTTTCCTTCCTTCTTTTCCTTCTCTTCCTCCTTCTTCCTCTTCTTCTCCTTCTCGGTCGCTGCTGCTCCTTTTCCCCCTTCTCCTTCACTTGTTAGTGCTCTTTAGGTAGGGTCCACCTTTTCTTCAAACCCTTTCAACCTCCACTGCCAAGAATTTGTCATATTAGCCTTAGTCTGGACATCAGATAAGCTTAACTCACTGCTGCTCAGTACTCCTAAAATCAAATGATCTACTGGAAGTAGTGATTTCAGGCACACTCCTGATTGAGCATGTAATTCTTAACAAATTCAATCACCTGATTTCTCAGGCCAGACAAGATTAAAAGGAATCCAAAATGGAGTTGGTTGGAAGGAGTAGGAAGGAAATAGGTGAGAAGATGCAATTGGGGGGCAGCTAGGTGGTGCAATGGACAGAGCACCAGCCCTGAGTTCAGGAGGACTTGAGTCAAATCCGTTCTCAGAACCTTGACACTTACTAGCTGTGTGACCTGTGTGCAAGTCACTTAACTCCAATTATCTCAGCCCCACCCCTCAAAATAGAAAATGCCTTTAGAAGTAGTAAGTTATTATACTGAGCATTCTTTGCTGGGTGGTTCAGTGGAAAGAATTCTGGGCCTGGAATCAAGAAGACGAGTTCAAATGTAGCCTCTTTCAGTAACTAGTTATGTGTACTAGTCACTTAGTCAAGGCACTTAATCTCCATTTGCCTCTGTTTCCTTCAGTGTATAATGGAGAAAAAAATAGCACATACCTCCCAGATTGTTGTGATGATCAAATGAGAAAATATTTTCAAAGCACCTTGCACAAAGTAGGAGGCAAATAAATGTCAGTTATTTTTATTATTGGGCAACTAGGAATTACACTGGACAGAGCACTGGGACTGGAGTAAGACCCATCTTCCGGAGTTCAAATCTGGCCTCAGACACTTACTCATTGTGTGACCCTGGGCAAGTCACTTCACCTTCTTTGCCTCAGTTTCCTCAATGAAGTGGAGAAGGAAATGAACCACTCCACTATCTTTCCCAAGAAAACTCCAAATTGGGTCACAGAGGGTCAGACATTACTGAAAAAGACTAAACAATAACACCAAATCATTGTTATTAAATAGGGAAGCCTCCCTTCCTTGCTGAATGGAGGAAGAACATTCCACATACTGTCAGAAATGACGGATACTTTGTTAGTTTTCTTCAGCTGCTCTCCCCATCCCCACACCCTTATTCTTTTTTTTGTTCTTTCCCAAAATGGATTGTCCACTGGATAGGGAAGGAGAGAGGGATGCAGGCACAAAGGTAGGTGATATAAAACAGAAAATATGAATAATTAAAAATGAAAGGAATTCTTAGAATCCATTCTAGAAAGGCCTGTTTGAATAGCTCAGCTTGGGTGATCGTATGCTACAGTGGAAATAATATTGTCTTTGAAGTCAGAGGACCAGGATTCAAATCCTGCTCTCAATTACTTAACATTTGTGTGACCTTGGGTAAACTACTAAATTCTCTGAGCCTCAGTTAGACTAGAAGGGGGTTAGACTAGAAGGTCTCTCCCTGCTCCAAATCTAGGGTCTTATGATCAACCAAATGGTGTAAATTAAAACAAAGATTTTGAAGTCAAAGTGTCCCCTCACTCCACCCCCAGTAATGTTTGCTGATGCAGACATCATTGTAGCACTTGACTTTAAGAGATTGAAGCAAGTAACAAAATTCTATAGAGGGAAGAATACTAGGATTTTTAGTGGAAAAGAACTGGGTTCAAATTTTGCCTGTACCACTTACAGACTTAGGGAAGTGACAGCCCCTGTGGGCCTTCATATCCTTGTATATAAAATAAGGAGATTGGACTAGGTGATCTCTAAAGTCTGTGGCAGCTCTAAACCTATGATTAATCACTCCATTTTATCAGTTAGCCATTCCGCTACTTCATATATATGTAGACATGGGTCTGGGAGGAAGGTGAGGAGTTGATGCCTTCGGTTGCTTATTTGGATGCAACTAACTCTTTTCTAAGGTGTTTTTTAAAGATACTTCTACTTCAAATGATGAATAAGCTTTTTAGTGATTTGCTGTGAGGAAAAAGGCAGAGGAGAATGTGATCATCTTCCTAGAACATGAGTAAATATCCTAGAAAAATAGTAATAAGGAACACAGAGCACAGTTATAGAACTGCATCATGCCCTTGGGGCAATTAATGCAATACCCAGGTCATTGGCGGAAAGAAGTAAAAATTTAACTTCAGAAGGTATTCTTATTCTTTACTAAGGAAAAAAAGCCAGTTATAAAGATAAAATTCAAAATAACTTGTCTCACAATAGCTTTTCTGGGTTTGGCTCTGGCTTCATCATAATACCATGCTAAAGGTCAAATCACAAAGTGGTGGGTATGATTGCAATTTCACCATCATGGGTACAATTTTTCCCCAAAAGATTTGTAGAATGTGGTACAGTACTAACCCCATGCTTATAGTTTTCTCTATGTAGAAGATACATTATGATGCTCATCTGTGGAAAGGTAGGCAACTGAATCACCAAGAGTTTAAGTGAGTTAGGTAGATCAATGAAACAAGTGAATTTTTTATTTTTAGTTAGAGTCTACTATTAATACCATTAGACAAATGTACAATAAACTAGCTACATTATTTGGAAATAGTATTAGATTTGCAGTCAAAAGACCTAGGCCTAATTCTACCACTTAATGGATATTTTTGTTGTTCAGTTGTAATCCTATTTGGGGTTTTCTTGGCAAAGATACTTACCATTTTCTTCTCCAGCTCATTTTAAAGATGAGGATACTGAAGCAAACAGTCACTTACCAAGGGTCACAAGGCTAGTAAATGTCTGAAACCCAGATTTGAACTCATGAACATGAGTCTTCCTGACTCGAGGCCCTGCACTGTATTCACTGAACCACCTAGCTGTGCCTGGTTGCTGTTGCGTTCATCCTTTGTTTTAGAAGAGGACCATGACATCAGAGAAGTGATGACATGACTTGCAGTTGACTTTGATTTGAGTGAATGAGGGCTGTGCAAGATGATCAGCTTCACTTTCTTCTCCTGAGCCTTCTGGATCCAGTGATGAAATTCATTCATCAGAATGACTGGAGATGACACAGGATGTACTGGGAGACCTTGGCCTTTTTAGGCTAGGCCTTTTCAGGTGTTCACTTAGAGTGAGATAACGCCATTCAGTGAATAGGCCTCTTTAAGAAGTAGTCAGAGAATGGCCCCTTTAATGAGCATCTAATGAGATTAGGCAGGGACCTATTGTTGTCCATCTGTGGGCTTCAGAGTGCACCAGGTTTAAGGTTTTAGAAATGACAAGAAAGACAGGAAGAAAGAAAGAAAGAGAAAAAGAAAGAAAGCCATCTGGCCAGTAAACCTTAGGTTAACTGGGCAGCCTCTGACCATCCAAAATTACCTTCCTTTGGAGAGGAGAAGGAAGAAGAGAGGGAGACAGAAAGGAGAGGATGAGCTGGGTTACCCAGTTAGCTGGGTCCCCACTCAGGCAACTTGGTCTACTCACAAATTGTGTTCATCCTTTGTTTTCAAAGAAGACCATGGTATCAGAGAAATGATGACATGACTTGCACTTGACTTTGTTTTGAGTGAGGGAAGGCTGTACAGGAGTTCAAATCCAAACTTAGACACCAGCAGGACTTAGTTGCACATAGCTTTATTACCATAGGCAAGTCATTTGACCTCCCTGAGCCTCAGTTTCCTTATCTATTTAAATGAAAAAGTTAGAACAAATGATCTCTAGGTTTCCTTTTGCTCTGATATCCTGGGATTCCCTGAAGAATTCCCTATGAGTCAAATTCTTACCTTATTTCTCATGCAAGGCATTAACACCAAAGAGAGACTCAAACTTGAAATACACTTAGAAGAAGAAGTAGGAATCAATGAAAAAGTACTTAGTATGTACAAACACAGTAGATACATATAGAAGCCTGGACAAAGAATTGCATACGTTTTCAGATGCAGTCATTATCAGAGATCTTTGCTTGCTTTTGTTTATTCATTAGAGGAGAAATTGAAATGGCTGATGAATGTTATAAAAGGCAACAAGGAAGTGTGTTTGAAGGAAGAAGGAATGGGAAGGAAACTCAAAGATTATGTAGCCTGAAACAAAAGGAAGTACGATTCCTCTTGATAATATAGCTAACGTGATCATTTAGGCTACAAGCTTACCTTTCCCCAGGAATTATTCTGAAAAATGAACCTTCTATCTGGTATGAATTGCTGAGAACTGGAAGACCCTACTAGGCCCAATACACTGTCCAGTGTTACCTGATAATAGTAGCCATTAAATGCCTTACTGTAATAACGACTTATTTATGTTGGTGGGTTGTTGTCCTTCATTTTTGAAAAGGACCAAGATGACATCACCATGATAAAGTAAAATTTCAGTGTATCCGACTGTGGCTGATCAAACCAATAAGAGCTCGGAATGCACAGGTTGGGCATGGATAGTCCGTGTGAATATTTGGGTGGATATTCCAAATTTGTGCATCCTACGTTTACTTTGTGCTTTCTCAGTTCTGCTTTGCTCAAAGAGCACAATACCCTTTCTGATGTGGACACACCATATTGAGCGGTCCTGTGCCAGTGTATCCCATGTTGCACAATCAAATCCAAAATTCTTGAGAGAGATTTTGAGGGTGTCCTTGTATTGTTTCTTCTGTCTACCATGTGATTGCCTGCCCCATGTGAGTTCACCATAAAATAGTCTTTTTGGCAAGCATACATTTTGCATTCGAACAACATGGCTAGTCCATCAGAATTGCACTCTCTGAAGCATAGTTTGAATACTTGGCAGTTCAGCTCAAGCAAGGACTTCAGTGTCTGGTACCTGACCCTGTCAGGTGATCCTCAGAATCTTCCTAAGACAATTCAAATGGAAGTGATTCAGTTTCCTGGCATGGTGCTGGTAGGCTGTCCATATTTCACAAATATATAACAATGAGGTCAGCACAATGTCTCTGTAGACCTTTAGTTTGGTAGTCTAATACCTCTTCTCTCTCAAACTTTTTTTTGGAACTTCCCAAACACTGAGCTAGCTCTGGCAACGCATGCATCATCAACCTTATTGTCAATGTGTACATCCATGAAAAGTACACTACCAAGGTAAGTGAACTTATCTACAGCATTCAAAATTTCTCCATTTGTTGTAATATATGGTTCCACGTGTGGATGGTGTGGTGGTGAGTGATGGAGCACCTGTGTTTTCTTGGTGTTAATTATTAAGCCAAAATTGGCACAGGCAGCAAATTATAGTCCAAGAAACATATATGTATATATATATGCATATGTATGTGTATATACATATATACACACATATATATATACATATATAGCTTTATGCATATGTGCGTATATATACAGATATACATAAAATCTCAGTTATTCCTTACAAGCACACTGTGGTTACACATCTAGTAAAGAATACAGGTAAGAATTAATTATAGCAATGTTACATATAAGGAAACTGAGGTTCAGAGAGGTTGTGATTTGCAGAGGGTCAGAGTAGATTGAGTCTCCTGATTCCTCATTCAAGTCTGTTTGTATCACAGCATACCACATCCCTAATATATTACAATTAGAGTCATGTCTTTGGACGAAAGCATTATCTTCACAAAATAGCTTATTTGGGGAGGATAACTCATTCATTCATAATCACTTATTATCACATTATTTCAGAAATTCATTTTTAAAATTAGCTTGGAAAGTAGCCAGTAGAGCCTAGGTGGGAATAAAGAAAGGTCTTTGGATTTGGTTGGAAAAGAGGTGAAAGGGCAAACTGAGGGGTGGAAAAGCCTAGTGGGAAGTCCTAAGTTATCAGGAAATTGCATGAGGGTACAGTAGAAATTTGGACATGGAAGATAGAGTAGTGGTCAGTTAGAGTCAAGTTGGTTGAAGGATATTATTGAAGACAGCTTCACTTACTACACAATTTTGTTTATGGCTGTTTTTGTTCGTGACACTACTATATATAGTTCAATGAGTTTTTGTGGTCTTGTATTATAATGACATGTGATGGTTGTGGAAAGGAAGGAAAGGAAGAAAGAATTCAGGGTTCGAGTGAACAATCAGTCATTTATACAGATATCTAGAGATCTCTGAGACATTAAAATGTCAGTAGTGAATGCTGCCCAATGAAATTAGTTGCTAAAGATCTTGTTTACACATCACTACTGAAAAAATGGCAGAAAGTAAGAACCTTTCTTCAAAGTTGTGTCCTCTGGCACCTCTTCATATTAACAAGCATGGGTTGGCAAGGCCCAACTGGGGCTAGGTACCAGAAATTAACATTGGACCTTCTTCTACATCCATTTTAGTGAGAGCAAGGATTTCACTTAGCTTTGCATTTTTTTCAGACCTGGTGAATATTAGTCAGAACACCCCATTCCCTTTGTTCTGTCATATGTGATATATGAAAGAGTAGGGCAATCAGTGGAAAAGAAGGAAGGTTCTGTGAAGCCTTCCATTATTTGGTTAAAGTGGTCCAAGGTTTTCCCTTCCTTTCTTAACTGGGGTTATTGAAGATAACCCCAACTGATGCACAATAAAAGGAGGCTAGTCAGTCATGAGCTGATGAGACTTGCCTGTATTTGCCTGTATTTGGGGTCCTGTGTGGTATGTAATCAGGTCATGAACCGCTTGGGATCCAGGAAACAGCATCTTCAAGAGAGGATCTTAATTGTACTGACATTTTCCCTGCCTCTGTGATTCTAGGGCCATGTATCCAGTCCTTTATGTCTAAGCCCCATCCCCAACAATGATATATAGCAGTGTTCTACCTCTTGAATATAGTTACTTAGATTCAAAAAGGGAGAAGAAATAGGTAGAATTTCTGAAAGTAGTACAGGCTTCAAAGAGAAGTTGTCAGATTTAAAAGATAGTCCTTGATTGAAAAATGAAATTTGGAAACATAATCTCTTTTATGTGAAAAATGACAAGCTTGTTGAAACAAAATAAAATCAAAGAATGGAAAGAGAACAAGGAGCCAACAGAAAGGTTTTCTAAACCATTCTTCATTGAAAGTATCTCAGATTTCCTCAAATTATTAGATAGTCAGTAGTTATGATTCTCATCCAGATTAAATACTTGTTAATCTTTAAAAATGAAACAATTCAGCTTTGTAGAGAAACCCACATATGCTATGACATTGCTATTTCTAAAGGGAAACTACATTGTTCAGCAGCAATACTGACCTTGTCTCATTGCCATTAAATACGTATTGCAACTTCTTTAAAAATTATTTAACAGGGGGGCAGAGCCAAGATGGCAGAGTAGAAAGACACACACATTCTAGCTCTCCCCCCACAGTCCATAAAATACATGTAAAGAAAGACTCTCAACAAATTCTAGAGCATCAGAAGCCACAGAACAACAGAGTGGAGGAGATTTCTAGCCCAGGGTGACCTGAAAGGCCCATGGGAAACATGTCGCACAGGACACAGAACAAAGCCCAGCCCAGCCTTGGCCGCTCAGTGTGGCTCTGGGAGGAGGACAGGAACAGGAATTGGGGGTAGAATCTCCAGTCACAATAGCAGTGATTCACAGATCCCTCAACCCACAGGCGCCAAAGGACAGTGACAGGGTTTTTTCAGCTGGCCAAGAAGGGAGAAGGGAAAGGGCCTTCCCATAGCTCTGGCCTCAGACAGCAGCCACAGAGGCCACACCAGGCAGTCAGCAGCAGTTCCCACAGCAGTCCCTACAGCATCCCACATCCATTATTGGATTGTAAAACCCCTTGGGGCACAGAGCTGCTGACTCTTACCTCAGCCCTGTGTAGAGGCCCTGCAGCAGCTGATCTTTATCTCACACTGAATAGTTGCCTTGCTCCCACAGCTTATCTGAATCTTAGCCCCCAATGCTGGCTTGGTGGAATTGGAGGCCAGGTGGTTGTGAAGAGGAAACTCTGCTAAGAATCTGGGCACAAAATCTCTCCCTGCACCCAGACCACCGTACGCACTTGATTGTGTAGGAACTGAGATCTTCCTTGGGAGGAAATGAGATCTTACAGACCCCCAGAGTATACCCTACTCTTGAGAAAGGACACAAAAGTCAAGTAACTGGTTGTGAAAATGCCCAAATAAAGGAAAAAAAATAAGACTATAAAAATTACTTAACATTGTTTCATTGTGACTCTATTTTGAAAAAATATTATTGCAAAGCCCACTAAGATTGGTGCTCATCTTGAAAATAAATTTGTAGGAATCTTTGTAACAGCTTATATTTAAATAGGTTCTGCATTTTTGAACTTTTATTATATTTGTAGAAAAGTGAGCAGCCTGAGACTTTGTTGCACTTGAAACCAAGGGGTCAAAGGGCTACTTTTGAATTATGCTTATCTACATGTTAATTTCATCTTATTTTTGAAAATAGGAATCATCTCCAAAAAGAAAACAACAAAATCTCACCTTGCTTGTGCTTACAAAAATCCATACGGTAGTCAGCAAGTAACTCTGGTGGAGACCTTGGAAGCCCATAAAGCAGCAGTGGTTACTATAGAATATCAAAGTCTGACCAGAAGAGCCCAGACCACTAGGGGTTCCAAGATGCTTAATATTCCCTTACAAGACACTATAGAGAACCTTGAAGATACAGTACTGTAAATCATAAAGATCTAGAGGGACATACCCCCAGGAGAAAAAAGTCAATGCAGGAAGGAGGCATCCAGGTGACCCAGGGAGAGAGAAAGAGGGCCAATCACTCTACACATAAGCATAGCAAGGAGTAGACTCTGACCTTGGTACAAGGTACCAATTTAGGAACTGAAATTGGCAGAATGAAAGAAGACATCAATTAGTATAAAAATGACTGTACACGTACAGATTCCTTAAAAATAAGGATAGAATAATTTTGTAACAAGGCCAAGTAGAACTTCTCATCAGTAGATTAGACATCAGTTCTAGACATTTTCAGCTATGACAACTCATGCAAACCACTTATTAAAGCACAGAAAGCTTGTGAACATTCACATCAATGAAAACATGGATCCTTAAAGTTTGAAGAAATGTCTGTTCTCAATCAGAGAAACAAACTATTAAAACCATACTTTAGGATGATATAATGGATATGGAGAAGATATAGAAGAAGGAAAAGACATGGAGTCCTGGACACCCTGAGGAAGACGGTATAATATAGTAATGTGGGCATGATGTCAAAAATCTAGACTAAGAGAGATAAAAAAGAGAAGAAGATATGAAACTGAAAGATAATGTGAAGGAAGAATTAGATGTAGGGAATAAAAGTGTATGATATAACCATAAACATGACATCAGAAAAGCAGGGTCAGTTCATCAGGTTAAGAGATCATACAGTCTCAAAAAGCAAACTTATTTTCTCCTCCTCCCTTCACTGAACCCTCACTTCATTTACTTAGTAAAACTACTTTTTAATATATCTAGAAAATGATATGACAGTTGGCCTAACAAAGAGCCTGGAAAAATTATAAAATGCAACTTTTCCAAGGACAGATTGACATTTTTAGAATTTGTGGCCACCAATGAGACCTGAAATTGAGATGTATGTATCTCCAGTGAGGATGGTCTAAAGACAAAAGTTGGAAGCCAAGCAATATAGTAGGTGGTAGGAGGATATTGTTTGAAACACATTTTGGGGGACAGGGGGTGCTTGGTCTATGATTTAACCAGTATTAGTAACATTTTTATCAATGCAGACTGGGAATTCTTTTCCAACTTATAGTCTAAGGGAATGGTCTGGAGTCATTGAGAGGTTAGGTGACTTTTCTAGGGTTATACAACTGGTAGGTGCCTGAAATAGGGTTTGAACCGAGGTCTTGCAAATTCCAAAGCATGCTCTGTACACTAAATTGCATACTCCCAAGTAAACTGGCTATTCTTGTAGTTTCAAAAGAAAACAGCCACCTCATAGGTCTGAGAGCTCCAATTCTTCAAGAGTGTATGTGAAAGCAGTGTGAAAAGTAGAAATGGCAGAAATGTCTTGCTATGCTATGTCATCTTCTCTGGACTTTGTTTTTCAGATGCAAAAACAGAGACATTAGAGACAACCCATTTCCTTTAAAAGCTAAATTTATTCCACACTTATAGTACAAGTTGGAAGAAAACAGCTTGTCCTACACTTTCTAAAGATATACTCTTGTAATTCCTGTTTTAAGGGGACATAGAGAACATTTATGAGATTTGGACTTGGGCAACTGCCAAATAAAACTCTAGTCAGCCTATGTGATTGAGCGCTATTCTCACAAACCCATTACTCTCTTGTCAGTTGAAGGCCTTTCTTACACTGCTCTTTCCTGAAATGAACACCATCCATAAAATAGTTTTATCCAAAATGTTGCAAAGAGCACTTCTTAATCCAAAAACCAGCCCAAACTCTATGTAAGGAGTCTCCATGGGCTGGCCTTATTTTACCAAAAGTTTCCTAGTGTAAACACATGCTTCTGATGTAAGGGTTGGCTCTGCTCTGGCAGAGCAAGAACATCTGGCAAAGCCCATAAGCAGAAAAATGTTTCCTTAGGAAAAGTTTAAAAAACACAGGTACTCAGAATTTTTTTAAAAGTCCCCTGGGCAAAGAGTTTCAATCCCTCCAGAATCTTTATTGCCCTGTCCCCTGCAATAATGTGGTCAATTGCAGAAGACATCAAATTATTTGTTTAACAAGACACCTGAAATAGCTCGAATCAAACCAGGGATTGTTTACTTAATTCTTTAGAGAGTATTTGTTTATTCATCATTACCTTTTGAAATGAGCAGAGTACACCAAGGATCCAGATTATATTTGTCCCTCACCATTGGAGCAAAGATTGTTGTTTTAGTGCCATGAGTAAGTAGCTCCATTTGAATCCCAATGAACTTTATCAAAGCCTGGCTTTTTAAAGTTCTTTTTTCAAGAAATCATAAAGGAAACTACACAGGACAAAAGAGTTAATTGTCCCAATTTTTCAGGGAAAAAATTGATAGAATCATTAACTAGGGGAGTGAAAAAAAATCTAACTCCTAAACCCCAAGATATATTGCTAGGTTTAGATGACCAGAATTTATATTCCTTTGGGCAGAGCACCCACATGTGAAGGTGTCATTAGAAGTGAAGGAAGCTGATGGAGCAGGCTGCAGCACTTAGCCAATGATAAACCATTGGCATTAAGAAATATAAAGATATGCAATGGCAAAACAGATGAGGGCAGAAGAGGGCCACTCATATAGCTGCGGTGGCTATGGCATATGGGTTGCCCTCATGCTGGACAGGTACACACAGAAGGTTAAAAGATTTACCATAGAGGATGGCCTCCCATATGTTGTGTAGAGCCTCTGTGAAGTATCTTTATATGAGAGCATGTTCCAAAATCATACAAGATAAACAGACGTTTATGGGTTTCCATTTATAATACTGAAAGCAGTATCTTCATTGATGAAAGCATGCATCTTCTGAAGTATTGAAATATTCAACAAAAGTCTTTTCTTTCTCTGAATTCATAGTTCCACTATACTCTGCCTTTTTTTCTGGTAGTACAAACCAACTTCTTTTCCTGCTCTCCTTCCCCCCAATACTGACATCAGGATTGTGATGAGACTTTACTCAGTTTCTGTTTTTATTTTGCATTTCATATTGTCATTATCTTGGAGTTCAGAATTTGGAATAGTCAAAGACAAAGCTGACTGCATTATAAGGAATACATATCTGTTTTTGGAAAAGTTCCAAAGTTCCATCCAAGTGCTACTTTGTTGCCTCATCTTTTTTAAATGTTTATTTATTTTTAGTTTTAAACATTCATTTCTACAAAATTTTGAGTTCCAAATTTTCTTCCCATCTCTGCCCTTCCTCTCCCGTCAAAACACTGTACATTCTGATTATCCCTTCCCCCAGTCTGCTCTCCCTTCTATCACACCCCTTCCTTCCTTTATCCCCATCTCCTCTTTTCTTGTAGGGCAAGATAGATTTCTATACCTGTATTTCTTATTTCCCAGTTGCATGCAAAAACAATTCTCAACATTTGTTACAAAAACTTTAAGTTTCGACTTCTCTCCCTTACTCACTCCCCACCCATCCCCATTGAGAAGGCAAGTAATTCAATATAGGCTATATATGTGCAGTTTTGCAAAAGACTTTCATAATATTCATGTTGGGTAAGACTAACTATATTTCCCTCCATCCTATCCTGTCCCCCCATTTATTTTATTCTTTCTTTTCACCTTGTCCCTCCCCAAAAGGGTTCACTTCTAATTACTCCCTCCTCCCATTTACCCTTCATTCTATCATCCCTCCACCCCACTTATCACCTTCTTCCCTAATTTTCTGTAGTGTAAGATAGATTTTCATACCAAATTGAGTGTACATGTCATTCCCTCCTTAAGCCAAATATGTTAAGAGTAAGCTTCACTTATTCCCTCTCACCTCCACCATTTCCCCTTCTATTGAAAAATCTTTCTCTTGCCCCATTCCATCTCTCCCTTTCTCCTTCCAATATATTCCTCTCTCATACCTTAATTTTATTTTTTTAGATATCATCCCTTCCTATTCAACTCACCCTGTACTCTCAGAACTCTTTAGCTAGATGTTGACTCACTTTTCATGATTTTCTGGCATCACTCTCATTTCTCTTCACAATTTTTCCTCTATCTCTCTTACTTACTTACTTACTTACTTACTCAAAATCCTTTTTGAGCTCTCCTATGGCCTGAGACCACTGCATATTTATTTTGGAGGTTTTGGATGCAGAAGTCTTGACTTTTAGGTCTTCCTCTGATGGTAAGCATTGTTCTTCCTCATTTGATAGGATGGAAGAAAATACCTGTTCGCCAAGAAAGTAGTCTTCTATAGTCTTATTTTTTTCCCCCTTTTTGGGCATTTTCCCAGCCAAGTTACCTGAATTTTGAGTCCTTTATCAAGAGTAGGGTATACACTGGGGACCTGTAAGTTCTCAGTTCCTGCAAGGTGGCACAATCAAGGGAGAGGAGTTTACTCCTCTCCTGACCTGCTCTCTAGTCTGGGAGATACCACAAGTTTTTCTGCCCAGGAACTTTGAAGCTGTCTTTGGCATTTGTGGGTTGAGTAATCTGGGAACCACAGCTGCTGCCAGGGATTCCACTCCCGAGACCTGCTCTGCTTCTGTTCTTGCCAGTGCCCCATGGCCAAGACTGGGCTGTGCTCTGCTCTGAGATAGGGGTGATAGAACTTTTCTGTTCAGAATCTGTGAATCAGGTTCTCTCTCCATAACTGCCTCCAGCTCTACCACGCCAGCAAGCTCCTACTCACCCCAGGACTGCCACTCAGGGCTGAGATCTAGATCAACTGCTTGATTCCCACAGGAGCTTTAAGTGGAGGACTCCTAAAATGGATGCTATGGCACAGTGACTGCTGCCATCCTGGGGCCACTGGGGGCAGACTGCATTCCCTTCTCACTCAGGTGAAAGCACTTTCTCACTGACATTTGAAACTGTCTTTGCTATTTGTGGGTTGAGTAATCTAGGAACCATAGCTGCTGCAGGGGATTCCATCTTTGACACTTGCTCATGCAGCACAACCAAGACTGGGCTGCACTCTGAGGGCTACAATTCTCCCTGAGCCTGGGATGATTCTTGTTGGCCTTCCAGGTTGTCTTGGGCTGGAAATCTCTTTCACTCTGTTGCTTTCTGGATTCTGCTGCTCTAGAATTTGTTTAGGGTCATTAACAGGTATTTTATGGGCAATAGGGGGATAGCTAGAGTAGTTTCACCTTTCTATTCCACCATCTTGGCTCCACCTCCTTGTTGCCTCATCTTGATATGGTGGTGATTCCAAGGAAAAAGAGGGCTAACCAAAGTCTTGGGAGGGTAGAAGACTTACCACATGCAGCTTTCAGAGTCACAGTTTAGTGGGGTACAGAACTTGTGGATTGACAGGGAAATGGAAACAGCTAGGGCCAGTCTTCTTCCCTTTAAGACACTATTTAGGATGAGACTCTAGATCTACTCCTTTTGAGTGGGGTTTTGGGGGAGGGAGGAATCTGTGTTGTAGAAGAGGGAGGGGCTGTAAATGAGGAAAATTCACTGAATTATACAAACAAAAGCTGAAATACCAAAAGAGTAAGTGAAAACTAGAATAAAAAATCTAGCCCACAAGCAAATGTATCAACAGAGAAGATCATAAAGAAAGAAAGAAGGAAGAAGAAAAATCTCAAAAAGAAATAAAAATACTTTGAAAAAACTATTATACAATGAAGGAAAATAAAACAATGGTCCTGATGAAACAGAATCCTATTGAGTCTCTAGAGATCAAGGGCTATTAGTATTAATTTAAAATGATTTGAAAGAGAAATAAAATTTCTAAAAGAAGAAACTTTAAGTATGAATTTAGAACAGAAATTCAAGTTCTCAAAACACAATTAAACAGAAAGATCAGAGTAGGAAAAAAATGAAAACATGATGTAGAATCTCTCCAAAGAGGTAGACAGTCTGAGAGAGAATATAAGCTTTGGAACAAAAGTATGAAGTAAAGGTAAATTTTACAGAAGAGAAGCAAATATCAACAAGGGTCAAAGACAACATGATGCTGAACAAAATAAAGTGACTGACCTTTGAGACAGAAAACATTGGAATACCTCAAGCATCACAAGCCTCTCTGAAGAACATGAAAAATTATAGAGACTGGTGATGGGGTACTTCGGTGCCTGTGCTTGGACCCCAATACTAAAATCTTATTTCTTTCTCAAAGTCACATTTCTCCCTAACCTCAAAACACTATCCTACACAGTTTCTTCCAAGCCCAAGAACAGCCTGCCTCAGAAAAAAACCATTATCTCCCTTCCTCTGCACCTATAGAATTTATTAGTTTGAACTAGGTTTGTGCTGGCTGAACTGTCTGAGTACTGAGTCATAATGACATTTACTACTTACTAACCAGTCACACATATCCTAAATTTAGATATATGTATACTCCCTAAATTTATCTTGTCTAACAAGACATTGATGAGAACAGCCTGGTATTACCTAGTCAGTCCTGACCATTAGTTGACTTAGTGATGTTTCAAGCCTAACCCCCTACCCCCACCCCTTGGGTTACTTCCTGATCAACTCTGGATAAAATACCTGCACAGTAGATACTAAAAGGGCATGTTCCTTTAAGAGCCAACCACTCCCTGATCTTGCCCTGAATCATCTAGTTATCACACTTGGCACATGTTTTACTACAGAATATCCTATATAAACTTTAACTGTACCCCTCTAAGGTTGCAGGTTCCCTAAGAACTCTTGCCTGCTGAAAAGCATAAGAAATCTTTATCACCTTGACCTCAACAATGCTTGAGTCCATGAAATTCTTTTCCAGATGGCCCATGCAGGACAAGACTGGAGAGTCTTGGGGTTGCTCTATTGTTCCTCTATCTTTCCTGAGCCCTGATCAGTGGGATGTGGGGTAATTTTAAGTATAGGATGGGTGACACATTATCTATTATCTAGGGAACCCAAGCTTATTAACAAGAGTAAGTTTAATCACATGGTCATGAAAATTTTATGACTATGGAAACTCATGAGACTACCAAGTGCAGGGACTTCAATGTGTACCTGTAAAGCAAACCTGTACTGATGAAATAATTCTTTGAAGCATTTCAGTAAGTTTGAAAATATTGTCAGAGATTCATATTACATCTAATAATCATTTCAACCTGTGTATTCACATATTACATCACAAAGTTATTGCTGAAAATGCTAGACTTCAAGATATAATTTCTTTGTGCTACGGCTCAGGTGATTTGTTAAAATGTTCATTTTATCAAGTAAAGACTCGTGTGTTACTGTATTAGACATGGTTTATGTCAGGCACTCTGGCAGGTACCAGAGATATAAAGACAATTGCAAAATATATACAGTACAAAGCAAATATCAAATAATTTCTGGTTGAGAGAAAGTCATTAATGGAACCAGAATAGGTTACATATAGGAAGTGGTGCTAAGAAGTCAAGGAATTTTAAGAAGTGAAGTGGGAATGCATTACAGATACAGAGATAGAGTAGGGAGACGGAACCGCCTGTACAAAGGTACAAGAATAGTGAATAAACATCATTACTAGAGAATTGCAAGGAGGAGGTTGGCTGAAACAGAGTGCAATAGGACAATGAAGAGCAGTGGTATCAAATTCAAGTACAGATATACTTTTGGGCTGCTTACTAATTTATAAAACTACAAATTAACATTATCTATGTTGTATCATACTTCTATTTATTTTATTAAACATTTCCAAATTACATTTTAATCTGTTTTCTGTAGCACTGAAAGAGTTTGATACCTCTGACTCATAGTAGGCCTCATAAGGTAGACTAAAGACAAATTCCAGAAAACCAAAGACGGCTTTGTATTTCCCGACCTTTTAAATATTTTGCTGTGAATTTAAGCACCTCCTTATGAGCCTTTCCATGTACGCAGCAGAATACAAAAGAGGATTTATATGAAATTATAAAATCTTCATTTCAAATTTCTTACTTTAATATAAGTACATGTAGCTTATGTATATATCTAATACATAATAATTTACTTTCAAAAGAACCCTGATTGTTTGAACTTCTTTCTGAACTTACTCCTGCTCTTTGCTGTGCATTTAAAAATATGTTCCCTCTTCTTTCTGGAATCATTATTCCCAACCATTCCTTCACCCAACAAGAGTCTTACTCTTGGGATACACACAGGATAAAGGTCAAAGGTTGGAGCAGAATATATTGTGCTTCAGCTGAGGTAAGAAAAGCAGGAGTAGCAATCCTAATCTCAGACAAAGCAAAAGCAGAAATAGATCTAATCAAAAGAGATACGGAAGGAAACTATATCCTGCTAAAAGGAACCATAGACAATGAAGCAATATCATTATTAAATATTTGTGCTCCAAGTAGTATAGCATCCAAATTCTTACAGGAGAGGTTGGGGGAGTTGAAGGAAGAAATTTACAGCAAAATTATACTAGGGGGAACCTCAGTCTCCCCCTCTCTGAACTTGATAAATCTAACCTCAAAAAATAAGAAAGAGGTTAACGAGGTAAATAAAACTCTGGATAAGGTAGATATGATAGCTCTCTGGAGAAAACTGAATGGGAATAGAAAGGAATATACCTTTTTCTCAGTGCTACATGGCACATTTACAAAAATTGACCATGTACTAGGACATAAAACCTCACAATCCAGTGAGGAAAGGCAGAGAAAATCAATGTATCCTTCTCAGATCATAATTCAATAAAAATTATATGTAATAAAAGGCCATGGAAAGATAAACCAAAAATCAACTGGAAACTAAATAATCTAATCCTAAAGGAATGGGTTAAAGAAGAAATCATAGAAACAATCAACAACTTCATTCAAGAGAATGACAATAATGAGACGACCTACCAAATCTGATGGGATACTGCAAAAGCAGTTCTTAGGGGAAGTTTTATATCTTTGAATGCCTACATAAATAAAATAGAGAAAGAGAAGATCAATGACTTGGGCATGCAGTTGAAAAATCTAGAAAAAAGCAAATAGAAAATCCCCAAGTAAATACCAAATTAGAAATACTGAAAACCAAAGGAGAGATTAATAAAATTGAAATTAAGAAAATTATTGAATTAATAAATAAAACCAATAGTTGGTTTTATGAAAAAACTAATAAAATTGATGAACCTTTGGTCAATTTGATTTAAAAAAAGAAAAAAAGAAAATCAAATTACTAATATGAAAAATGAAAGGGATGAATTTATCTCCAATGAAGAGGAAATTAAAACAATGATTAGAAATTACTTTGCCCAACTTTATGCCCCAAAATTCGATAATCTAAACGAGATGGATGGAGGGGTAGGTGGGGGGGGGGCAAAAACCTAAGTTTTTTGGTAGTGATTGTAGAACATTAAAAAAAAATAATAATTAATTAATTAAAAAAATAAAAACATGTCTATTCCCCCAGTGCCTGAAAAGCTCTCTCTCCTCACCTCAGTCTGTGAAATCCCTGGTTTCTTTCAAGACATAGTTCAAACACCAGCTTCTTTCTTCAAGAGTTTCCATCTATGAGCAATAAATATTCATCATCTACTTTGTTGAGACACTTCATATTCCTTATAAAATAAAATAAGTTGGTGGATATGTTTATTTACCTTTTTCTTACCACATGCCAGGGAGACAAAGTGAAAAAAAAGGAGGCTTACTCTTGCTATAAGCACCATAAGCATCATAAAGCAAAATGAATGTACACAGTGACCATGTTCAGAAACGTATGTCTCCCTCCACTTGGAGTCCATCACTTCTCTGTCCATAGATGAGTAGCAAATACTAGCTATTATAAGTACACTATAGACACAACTGGTCATTCCATTGATCAGAATTCAAGTCTCTCAATGTCATTTTTCTTTACATGTTATTGTCCTCGTTAAAAAAAAATAGTCTGATTTTGGTTACTTCACTCTTAATCAGTTTATTTTTCTATATTTTGTCTATGAATAAAAAAATTTATTAAGTGCTTACTATGTGCAGAGCACTTTACTAAGTGCTGAACATATAAATAAAATAAGGATGATGCCTTATCTCAAGAAGCTTATATTCTAACGGGTGAGTTGACACATGGCAGTTGCATGTTAGAGGCAATGGCCCCATGGTCATTAGGGTACAGTAGCAAAGCAGGTGATAATGCCCCTTTTTAATATCCTTGTCCCTGACAAGTCATATCACTTTCTTTTGTTGAGATAGTTGAAAAGAACTTTCTTTTCTGGGTCTTTAGTAACTGAGGCTATATGTCCCTACAGGAGCAGTTTGCCAGGCTGAATCTCCACAGAAGTTGCTCTTGAGGCTTCATGTGAACACTGCCCTGGAAGCATTGCTCCAACCAAGGCTTTTGGGTCTTAGGTCCTGAGTCCTGGGTTGTCTTCACTGGAACCTGAGGGTAGATGGTGGTGGTAACAATTTGACTTGCCTGGTATATACTGCCTCCTGACTCCCTCTTAGGGTACTTTGTTAAAGGATGGCTTGCTTGGTGGAAGTTGGGTGGCATTTGGTGAGGATGACTGACCCCTTCTTCATAGGAGTTGCTTCTCTGGATAATAGCTAAGATACATGGGTCTTCCCTTCTTCTCTCCCTCCCTTCCTTTTCCCCTCCCTCCTTTCCCCCTTCCTTCATCCCTTTCTCTTTCTCACAGTCATTGGTTTCCACATGATTCATTTACATTTTCAAGGAATCTGTTACATGGGTGACTTTTATTACTTTTTCTTCTAAGTTTGCCCTGATTTTTTTCAGTCATCGCTTTTATTTATTGTTCTATTTTTTGGCTTTATTTGTTCTAGGTATTTATATAGTCTTTTTGGAAAATCCACTTCCCCCGCCCTTCCTCCTGCCCCCCTCCCACTTTGAATCTTTGTTTGGAGTCGTTATGGAGTTATTCTCTTCTCCTAGATTGGGGGGGGCATATCTTTGGTTCCAAAAATAATTATTTTATAATGGATGGTGTTTTCTTTGGTTTCCACATAATTCCCTCCTTAGCTCCTGATTTATGGCTTTGTGCCAGGGCTAGACTCCACTCTCTGCTAATCTTTTTGGTAGGGTGCTTCTCTTTGCTCCTTAGATCTCATGGGTTCCTGTGCTGACTTCCACCTCCTGGAGTTAGGCCACTTGGATTAGGTTCAGAACCCGAATTTTAAGGGTCTTCTATAGTGTTTTAAAAGAGCATGCTAAGGATTTTGGAGCCCTGGGATATCCCAGTTTCAAAGTTTCTGCATCTATACTGCTTGCTACCACTCCTGATTCCTTCTATGGTCCTCAGTATGACTTTCCAACACCCCTGGAGTTTTCTTGGGGGAAACTTCCATTCTTACTACCTCTAAATACAGTGCCTTATCAGGTACTCTGAGTGGTTTCAGGTTCCAAGGTTGGCTTATTTGCCTGTAATAGCACTCATTCTAGTGTTCTCTTTTCCTCTTGCCTGTGGGTTTCTGCATTTGTGTGCAGTCCTGGAGGTGGAAGAACAGCCTTCCTGCAGTTGCTCATTGAATTTCTTGACCATTAGGTAACAATAGGTAGCCCTATATGTGTAGTGAGGCTCCTACATAAGGCAGGGCACTGTTGTGTGTGACTCAGATAGATAAATAGATAAAATAGACAACTCTAGCCTCTCCTGCCCCCTCGCCCTTCAGGGAAGACTTTCAATTCTGTCAGGAGGAGAAGCAGACGGCTGGGACTGGAGGCCACCATTCTATTCTCCTTAAAAATAAAGAAGTACCAGACTAGAAATATATCTATCTAAAGGGCCTCATTTCCCACACAAATAGAGAATGGAGCAAAATTTATAAGAATACAAGCTATTACCCAAGCAAACAACCAAAAATACGAACAGGAAGTTTTCAAATGAAGAAATCAAAGCTATCTATAGCCATATGAAGAAGTGCTCTGAATAACTTTTGATTAGAGAAATACAAATTAAAGCATCTTGGAGGTAACACCTCACAGCTATAAAATTGCCTAATATGACAAAAAAGGAAAATGATAAATGTTGGAGAGGATGTGGGAAAATTGTAGTGTTGGTGGAGTCGTGGAGTCATCCATTCTGGAGAGCAATTTGGAACTATGCCTAAAAGGCAATAAAACTGCACATATCTAGTAATATTGCTACTACGTCTATATCCCAAAGAGATCACAAAAAAGAAGGATATACATATGCACAAAATATTTATAACAACCCTTTTTGTGGTTACAGAATATTGGAAATTGAGGGGATACCCATCAATGATGTCTGAACAAGTTGCGGCATATGAATGTAATGGAATACTATTGTGCAATAAGAAATGATGAACAAACAGATTTCAGAAAAACCTGGAAAGACTTCTACAAACTGATACAAAATTAAATGAGCAGAACCAAGAAAACATTGTACACAGTATCAGCAACATTGTGTGACGACCAACTGTGAATGACTCAACTCTTCTCAGAAACCCAATGATCCAAGACAAGAACAAAGGACTCACAAAAGTAAATGTTATCTACGTCCAGATAAAGAACTGAGGGACTCTGAATGCAGATTGAAGCATATTTTTTTACTTACTTTGTTCTTTTTTATGATTTTTTTCCTTTTGAAATATTTCTTCTTTCACTACTATGACTAATACAGAACTATGTTTTACGTGATAGCACATTTATAATCTATATCAAATTACCTACCATTTTTGGAAGAAGGGAGGGGAGGGAGGAAAGAAGAAAAATTTGGAACTCAAAACCTTATAAAAATGAATGCTAAAAATTGTCTTGACATGTAATTTGGAAAAATATTACTAAAAAAGAGAAATGTATCTTATCCACTTCATTAAATATTCTTAGCGCAGAGGATATGCTAGGATTCCATCTAACTTTTGAATACTTCATCATTTTATGGTACAGGGGGACCCCAAGCTCTATATCCAAGGCTTGACCCCTTCCTCACCCAATACCAGTTCCACGGTTAACATGCAAAGAACAAAGAAACCGATTTATCTAAATTGTAGCAAAACAGAAATCAGAAAAGTTGTACAAATGTACACTCTACATTGAAGAATATATTCCAAACAATTTAGATGGAAGAGCATCCATTGAGAGCAAGGTAACTCATTACAATCAAGACAGGATTCTGGATCTCACTCAATAGGAAACTCCCTAAAGTCTCTAAATGACAAGCTGGGAGTAGGGGAATAGGGACATGTTGCTTGAAGAAGACTTATTTGCCCAAAGGAGGACTAGCTGAGAACTGAAACTCCTGCCTCTTACTAAATCTGTCCAGCCTTTTCCACAGGGTATGGCCTTCTCCATCAATATGAAGAAATTTCCATACCAGTCAGCTTCAGAATAAGGGTTACAATTATTCAGTCTGATGTGACTTCTATATTTCAGGGAGAGTAGCTATGTGGAAGCTGAACTGTCTGCCTCTTGACTGGAAGTTCCTCATTCATTAACCATTAATATGATTATTTATTAGGTTCACAGCTAGAAGAAATCCTTGAAATTATCTGCTGGCTATGTGTTCCTTCTTTTATTGATAAGAAAGTTGAGTTGCAGAGATTGGTGATGCAAGAGTAGCAGCTTTTTTTATATATGTTTCTCCAATGACGAAGAGAGAAGGACAATTTCTAGACTCCTTTATCACACTTCAAATTGTTTTACAGTCCTAAATCTGAAATAACCAACCAGGAACATTACAAATTCCTAAATTTAATAGGCAATTTAAAGTTCAAACTCTCAATGTGGAGATTATAACAAGTCTAGAAGTCTCTAATATGGCCAGGATAACTTAAAATGAAGTTTCTAAAAGCTAGGATCAGCTGAGTATATGCTCAATCATCCTCACTGTCCAGTCCCACCCAGGGCCAGGGGGTGAAATAAATGAGCAGTCCCCTAACCTGGATGGAATGGGCAATGAAGATGAAAAAGGAAAATTGGAAACATCATTATTTCAATTGTTTAAAAAATCATGTTGTTTTCCTTATTCATCACATACACACACACACTTTTAAATGTGGGAGCAAAAATTCATAACTATTGTAAATAACAGCGTACCACCCACAAGCATGTGTGATTGAGCAAATCACAAATTTTCAGGTTAATTGTTTAGTAAGGGAGTATTCCAAGTTTTAGTAATATGCATATGTTTCATGATGTAAAGTAGCATATAAAAAGTCTAAAGTCTCTCTGGGCATGTGGAGCAAAGAGAAGGGAGGAGGAATAGAAGCAGGAAGAAGAGACATAGAAAGCAAATGGCAGCAGCACTAATAATAAAATTCAGTACTACGAACTGTCCACAGTCATCAGGATTTGTTGCACGGACCCAAGTCTGACACTGGAGTGGAAGACGAGATTGAAACTGATGAGCTGCCGTACTCCTACTGCTGTTACCACTGTTACTACTACTATTGCTACTACTACCATTGCTACTGTTACTACCACTCCGACTACTATCATTACTACAACAACTACTGCTACTTCTGTCTTATTCCCTTCCCTACTCAAAGTGATGAATATAAAGTTGTGCTATATGTATGTACTTATGATGTTGCATAGTGTGGTTCAATAGAAAAGAACGTTAGAGCTGGGGTCAGAAGACCAGAGTTTGAGCTTCAGTTTTACCATTTATCAGTCATATGTAGGAACCTCTTTAAGTTTTGGTCTTCTCAGTTATAAAATAGAGATAACCATAATTTTACTGCCTATTTAATAGTTTTGTTTTGATGAAAATATTGTTAAAATATATAAGTGTAATTACCCTTTCCTATTGTGACTTTCCCCAACACTGATATATTGCAGGTTGGCATAAAAAATTAAATGGGAAATTTTGGGGAGTTTTACAGAAACTGCTTATGACATGTGATAGCCAGCTGATGACACAGAGCCTATGACCAAATACTTAACTCAAATTTTACAATAAAATACTGTAAATACCCCATAAAAGAAGAAGAAATTCAGACTACTCTTGTACAAAGGGAGGACCAAAAAACTCTACACAGATTTTCTGGATTGCAGGGATGCTGTGTCTCTAACCCCCAAAATGTGGAAGAGATTTATATATGTATCTATGTATGTATACATACACACATATAGATATATATTTATATTATATATATACACACATGCATATTGCCATCTCTGCTATACATTGTCAGATTTGTCATATACAATAGAAAAAGGACAGAGTTTGGAGTCAGGTGAACTGGAGTTCAGATCCTGACTCATCCACATTCTAGTTGTGTGACTTTGGGGCAAGACATTTCCCGTTGCTGTTCCTCAGTTTCCTCCTCTGTAAAATGAGAGAGTTCGACTAGATGACCATTAAGGTCCTTCTCAACTCTAAGCATATGATTCTATGATTCTCATGAGATTCAAAGACATATTGATGACCACAAATGAAGTTAACAAAATATACAATTAACTGGAATTTTTTTTGGAAGTTGACAATATCATGATAACATGGGCATTTTTAGAAAAGGTTCATTTTTATATCAATACCCATCATCATCATCATCGTCATCCTAGCTAATATCTATATTGCGCTTACTATGTGCCAAGCGCTTTACAAATATTATTTTATTATGTCCTTGTGATAACTCTGGTGGGTACTTTTATTATCCCCATTTTATAACTGAGTTAACTGAAGAAGAGGTTAAGTGACTTGTCCAAGGTCACACAGCTTATAAGTGTCTGAGATCAGATTTGAGCTCAAGTCTTCCTGACTCCAGGAAAACTGATCCACCTACTGTGTGACCTAGCTGCCCTATACAGTATATACTTTCTCCTATAACCAAATGTTGTCATCTGAATGACAACTATGTGGTATTGTAGCACCTATAGTCATCGATATAGTTCTCCTCACTATACTGATTAAAGCAGGAAAGAGGACTAATCATTTATACGACTTTCAATTATGCTTGAAGGAAAAATATGTCACATTGCTTAATTCTTAATCAAATAGAAAAAAAACCCTTCCAGTGCATTCTCATTCTCCCACTCACCATAACCAATCAGTCATCAAATTCTATGCTGATATCTACCTTTCTGATATCTCTCATATTACTTTACCCTTCTTACTTCCATTTGTGCATCAAATACTATTGTTCTCCCTAATCATAACCTTCTATCATTCTATATCTCTCTGTCTTGCCCTTCTTATTCCCTACATCGCTCATTGTTTTCCCAGAATATTCATTACCTCCCTGATCTAATGGGCTCTGATAGCAGCAAATTCTTTTAAAGAACTTGTATAGAAACTTGATAACATATTCATCAAATGTGGTGATGAAGGAAAACTGGGAAAAATAGCTAATATGAAGGATAAAAGAATTGGGATTCCAAATAAGCCATACCCACAAGCTAGGTGCCACAGTGGCTAGAGTGTTGGACCTAGAGTCAGGAAGACCTTGGTTCAAATCCAGCCTTAGATAGTGCCTAGTTGTGGGGCCCTGGGTCAGTCACTTATCCCCATATGCCTCAGTTTCCTCATCATAAAATGAGCTAGAAAAGGAAACAAGAAACTATTTTAATATCTTTGCCAAGAAAACCCCAAATGGAGTCACAGAGAATTGAACATGAATGAATAGTAATAACATGAGTTTTAAATGACACTATCCTAAAGTTTTATCTTTAGATTAAAACAAAAAAAAAACTTGGGATCACAGATGAAAGGTAGTTTTGGAATCTTTAGTCCAGAGGTTTCAAACATGTGACCTAGCAGCATGCTACCTATAATATTTCCTTGCCTGCAACTGGAACTAGATTATACTGTAATCGGGAAATATTAAGCAGAAATTTAAAAAATAGATATAGATTACATTTAAAACTAAGTTCATATGAGGCCACAGGGATCCTTATGCACAAATAAGTGGACCCAATTTCTATTTCAGTTTGACCTCATGGATCTAGTCCAACCTCCTCTTTTTAAAATTAAGATAATTGAGATCTAGAGAGGTTTAAGTGACTTGCCCATCTTCACATAAGGCGTAAGTGGGAGAATTAGAACTCAGATCCTCTGACTTCAGACTACTCAGGAGTCAGTGGTGTGGTTTGGCTGCTTCAGAAACAAATGCAATCTGACTTTCACACTTCAAAGATCTGTGATTTCATCAGTGAGAATGCTTGCTCCACTGCTTCAGCTTACAATGCAATTGAAACATTTTGAATTGTTTTAGCCAAGAGAATGATTCGCTTAGGGATAATAAGGTTTAGAAGTAGACCTGATAGCCGACCTTCTGGTAATGTGCTTCTTAGATTCAGTCCATCTGGCCCCCAGATGACAGACATATACTTTATTACTGAGTCCAGGCCTTTCCTTCTTGATGGGAAAGACCCTAGCATGTGCCCTGCTCTAACTTCCCTTTCTTCCTTTCCAGACTTCAACTTTAGAATTAACCAGTTACACTCCACCCTTCCCTCATCCCTGGAATCCCTTGCCCCGCTGTTAAATTTTTGCTTTTGCTAAACCCCAAACCTGAGTTACTCCCATCACTGGCCTCCTCCAATCCTTCTCACTCCTTGCTGAAAGGAGTTATGGGAAGTTACTCCAGTAAATTGACTGAGTCTACTAAAATTTTATGTTGTCTAGCCTCAGCTGGGATATTAGGATCTCACTAAAGCAAGGCAACATCATCATCATCATCAACAACAACTAGCATTTATGTAGCACTTTAAGCCTTGCCAAGTGCCTTACATATATTATCTGTGGGATACTCACAACAATTGAAAGAAGTAGGTGCTATTATTTTTCCCAATATGAAGGGGAGGAAACCTAGTCTCAGAGGGATTGAGTGATCTGCTCAAGGTAACATAGTAAATAACTGAGGCAGGATTTGAGCGCAGGTCTTTTTGACTCCAAGAACTGAAAATTCACCAGATTCATTCATTCATTTGTTCATTCATATTTATTTCTTATCCCACAATCTCACAGAGCTTGATACAAATCTTTTCTTCCCTCCTCCAATCTTCCACATATCCTATATCTCTTTAAGCTGAGAATCTTGCTTCATTCTTTATTGAGATAAGAGACTGTTCACCATAAGCTCCCTATCTTCCCTTCTCTTCGACTCAAAACCCCTTGACATAATCCCCAAATTCTCCTCGTTTATTCCAGTTGTTGATGGTAAGGTAGATTTTTTTCATCTTGATCAATATTCTACATGGGCCCTTGATCCAAATGCCTCCCATCTTCTCCAGATTTCATCTCCCCCATCACCTCTCCCACCCCTTAAATCTTTATCCCTGCCTACTAGTTCCTTTCTTGATGCCTGTAAGCATACTGATCTCCCCCATTCAAGGAAAAAAAAACAAAACAAAACTTCACTAGAGGCAAAGCCAAGATGATGGAGTAACAGCACAGACTTTGTAGAGTGCTCCTGCTAAGCCCAGCCAAATAGTTGTAAAAATGACTCTGAACAAATTCTGGAGCTCCAGAATCCCGACTTCCTAAGTTCAATTCCATTTTGAATAGACCTGAACCCCAGGATGTTGCTGAAAATGGAGAACTGTATGTTTCTGTAGAAAAATGGGACACCTTTCCTCCATATGCCCTCCCTAAACCCTGAGAATTTTGTTGATTGTCTGAACCGTTGTGAATACTTTTGTGAGTTTTCTATTTGTTTCCATATAAGTCTTTCGCATTTTGTACGTGGTTAAATATTGCCCCAGATTTAATGCCATTTATTATCTTGGGTGGTTATATGGGATATGGACATTTATTCATACTTGTGTGTAGACACAAGCTATATCCAAAATTTTCACCAACTTTCTAAGGGAGCACAATAAGCACATTATGATATTTTAGGCTGCCCCCTTATTTGAGCTGATACACTTAAGCCTAGGGAACCTGGGACAGAGGATAGTGGTCAATGCAACAAGTTTAAAATTTTGATGTGGATATTATTTTGGTTTAACAATTGTATGTGAAATATTTTATTCAGATTTTAAGGGAATTAATCTTTCTGTCACCTTGAGAGCAAATGTTACAACAAGTAAAAACTTTATTGGCCTGTATTTTGCATTTCTTTTCCTAATACTCAAACATCTCTTCAATTCTCTTATGTTACTGAATATTATTTTTATATTTTATGCACTGTGAAGAAAAGAAGCACAGATCAATTATCTAGGGTCAAAAGGAGGGAAAAAATCCAGAGTGAAAGAATATGGCTACAGAAGACTTGTTAATTCCATTCTATTCTCCATCTACTAAGATAACACACATTTGCAGCTCTAAATAAAAATTTATCATTCTTTTTATTCATAGCTACAACAAACACAGTAGGAGTATGACACTTCACATAATCGTCATTTCTCTCTCTTCTCTTCCAATATCTGATCTTGAAAACCTCTAAAAGGAGCTTGAGATCCACATCTATTTCAATGTTTCTCTGGCAGGGATTTTTTATTTTCTTTCTTTCTTTTTTTTTGGGGGGGGGGGTGGGTGGTAGACAAGGAGTCATCACAGACACTCATCCAAACATGTAGATAGATTTCTATAGCTATTCAAATGGAAAGAAATGCTTGTGTACGGGAAATTTTATTAAACTGCTGATAGAGCTTTCCCCTTCCCTATCTCTAGAATTTCTCATGCTCTCTTCATCTTTTATTTCAGAGTAAATCCTTAAATAAAGATTGGGTCACAATCTTCACAATTACCTAGAGCTCTTCTTTTTCTTTTTGTCTTTTAAACTTTTCTACTTCTTGAACATTCCTCATGGCAGCTATCCAAAATTTTTCAGTTAATCAAAGACAAAGCACTCAAGATGATATTTTTTTTACTAAGTGAAAGATCTTTGAAAATATCTTCAAGACAGTGAGAGCATTTAGAGGCAATTCTCTATTGTTCAGACGCTCCTCTTTTTAAAAAGGAGTGAGGAACTGGTAGAAGGAGTAAAGTTTTAAATTAATCTGAACATTCTGCAAAGCAATCTGGAATTATGCTAAGAAAGTAACTAAATTTGATCCAGAGATCCCACCATGAGGCAAAAAACCCAAGAAGGTAAATTAAAAAATATATAGTAGCACTTTTTATAATGGCAAAGAAATGAATGAACGAAAAAACATTCATTAAACCTTTATTATCTGTCAAGCCCTATGATAAGCACTGGGGTTACACATAGGAAATTAAGGCAGTTCCCATCCTCAAAGAACTTACATTGTAATTTTGTGGAGATGACACATATAGGAAACTACAGGACAAAATGCCTAGTGATGCCAAGGCATCTAGCAAGATCTGTGGATTCTTAGGGCACACTGGCAACTGAAATGATCATTCCTGGAGGTCTGGAGGGCACAGATATAGGGAATTTCCCTGTGAGTGGCAGGACAGTAGTGCTTCCTGAAAGAATTTGTGACTCTCTGTAAGATTCGTGTCTCCTTGTTCATCTAAGTGGTGTGAGTGTCCATATCCGTATTGTAGAGGAGGATCGGGGTTGCAGGAGCTCAGAGTACTATCTTTGTGGCGGGGAGTGCATAGGCCCAAGTAGATCATACTCCAAACCAGAGATTTCCTCCCACATGGTTGAAAATGAAGGGTCAGTGTCTAGCCAGGAGGGGAAACGTGGAAGGTAACACTAGCAGGAAGATTATTGGGAAAGGTATTCCATTGGCTCTAGCTTCCTCCTGAACCCAAAGGATAGAAATTAGAAACAAAGTAGATGCCCAGCAATTTGGGAATGGTTAAACATTCATGGATAGAGTGAAATTTTACTGTACTATAAGAAATGATGAATACAGAAAAACATACTAAAGACTTTTATGAATTGATTCAAAATGAAACAGAATAAAGAAAACATAATGACTACAACCTTACAAACAGAAAAATTATAACAAAGGGATTTAAACTGAATACTGGGAATTATAATGAAGAGACTTGATACTAAAGAAAAGGGAAGACATCTTTTCTATTTCTGCAAAGTCATGGAGGACCATGACTGGGGATCACTGTTAGATTGGGGGAAGATGTCTTGTTTAGTTTTGCTGAACTTCCTCTCACCCTCTGTTTATTTTTTGTTATAAGAAAAGGCTCTCTGGGAGGGGAGGGGAAGGAATACATTGAGAAATGTAGGTAACGTACAGAGAAACTACATATGATTTAAAAAGAAGAGAGAGAAGGGGATAAAAGGAGTGGGAGTTGCTGTTGAGTACTTAAGCTATTTGTGCCTGGCTCAAGAGTAACCTTCATTTTTCTTTGACAGAGAAATATTAATAAAATTTAAGTCAAAGATATAATATCTCAAAGAAATGTAGCTTTTAAAGCCAACTTTCATTATTTAAATTTTAGGAAGAACTGAATTCACTCATTCAAGGAGCATTTGATTTCAGGGTATAATGTTGTGTGAAGTTGAGGGAATTTTTCCATCTATATTTCTCCTCATTGTTCCACCACAGTGCCTCACACTATACTTTAATCAAGAAATGCTTTCAAAAGATGATGATTTTGAAACTAGTAATAAAGATGACTTAATCTCATTCACACTTTTATTATGTGTACCTTTCTTCATGTTTATTGTCAATACTCATCTACAGGGCAGTACATGGTGGTTGGGAACTATCTTAAATATGTAACAAATAGGAAAGAGAATGAAGAAGAATTGTAGTAAAGGATGTTACCAAAGAAAAGCATTATTAAAAATGATGATGGGCCAGTTAAATGAAGAGAGAGCCACCAATGGCCAGCCCATCCTTGTGTCCCTCTTGTATCCTTAACAATATCAAGAGAAAGCAACGCAGGCACCCACTACCTTGGGTGATATCCTTGTGACAAACTTACAAGAGAACGTAGACAGGAGGCACTTAGGATGGGCAGGCATCATTTGAGACAGAATCTCTATCACTGAGATCTTAACTCCATTTGAATATTTTAGTATATTTGATGGTGCCTATAAACTCTTTCCCTATATGATCTCTTTTATCCTATTGGAGACATTTTTCAGACATTTCACGTCATATTTTTTTTAACACAGTACAATTTAATGTCTAAGTAGATTTGCCATCCTTATAGATTAATTTGGAAATGTCACCAAGTTCTCCATAGTCAACTTCCTTTGATTCGTTCCTCTCTCAAGTTACCCTCCTGACTCTCCAGGTCTTTGTCCATAAAGCCTCAGAAACCTCTTCTCCCTGGAAATTCACTTATTTCACTCCACACCTTCTTATATTGGAAGCATTGACTTCTCCCTCATTCCAGAACTCCATTTTAATATTATGAACAATATTAGCATTTGAACCACATTCAATGTTTAAAAAGTTTTCTATAAATAAGTTTGTATTTATGTCTTTTTACTTTACATTACCATAGTATTCTCTAGCATCCCTACCTTTTCTTGTTGCAGAGGGCCATCCCATATAACATATAGCATTTTTTGAAGACAGAAGAAGAAAACAAAGAGGAAAAGAAGCAGCCTAACTGATCAATATATTGAAAAATCTCAAAGTATGTGCGATGAGCAATACTTGTGGACTTCCTGAAACCTCTGCCAAGATGTGTAATAGTTGTGTCTTCTCATCTCTTTTTTCTGAGCTATGTTTGTTCTTTATAGTTTGCAACATTCATTTTTGAAATTTTTTTGCAGTTGTTCTCATTTACATTGCTGTAGTCATTGTATGTACTGTTTTTCTGGCTCTGCTTACTTCACTATGCAACAGTCCATATAAATCTTTCCTAGCTTCTCTGTATTAATCACACTGGTCATTTCTTATAACATAGTAATATTCCATTACATTCAGGTACCATAATTAGTTCAGTCAAATCTTTTAACAGATTTTTAAAAACATCATCAAGACTATAACAATCCTGGAAAATTCCATACATTCATATTATAAAGCCCAAATACGACTAGAAGGAGGATAATTTATAAAACATAAATTTTTCATGGGGCAAAACCAAAGAGATGTTTAGTCAAAGTGCCTTCTAATTGAATTTTCAGAAGAAAAGAATAAGGAGCATCTTGGACAAAATATCAATTAATCAATCAATTATCAATTAAACATTATTTGTATAGTATAATCAAAGGGATTCTGACATTAAGGAAAGGAGACCTGGTTTGAAATCATATATGTATGTATGACTGTATGTGTGTATGCATACGCACACTATGCTATACCTTTTACAAATCACTTAATCTTTCTGAGCCTCAGTTTCCCAATATATAAAATGAGAGTGTTGGACTAACTGATCTCTAAAATTCCTTCTAGGTCAAAATCCTTTGATGTCTTGACCTGCAACTAGCACCATGGAACTGTGAAATGAATACTATATTTAGAGGCAGAAGACCAGGATGTAAATTAAAATATGAGCTCCTTAAGGGCAAGTACTGTTTTTGCTTCTTCATATGTTAGTCCCCAGGACTAACACAGAGTCTGGCATGCCGAATAAATGCTTACTGATTGACTGAATCTGGCCCTGCCATTCAGTGCCAGTGGAATATTGAGTACGGAATTTAATAACTTCTTTGGGATGCATTTTCTAATCTATAAATCTGATTCAAAAAGCACTTATTAAATTCCTATGACATGTAAAGCATTAAAATAATTCTAGAGATACAAAGACAAAATGAAAAGTAATCCCTGTTTACAAGGAGGTTACATTTGACTGAAAAGATTCTTTTTGGCCTTAAGACTGTTATTTCTGTGTTGGTCAGTAGCTTCAGTTGTGTCTGACTGTGGCTCCATTTGAAATTTCCTTGACAAGGATACTCAAGCAGTTTGCCATTTCCTTCTCCAGCTCATTTGACAGATAAAGGAACTGAGACAAATAGGGTAAAGTGACTTGCCCAGGGTCACACATCTGTTAAGTGTCTGAGACCAGATTTGAACTCAGGAAGATGAGTCTTCCTGACTCTAGTTGTTGTGTTCGTCCTTTGTTGCTGAAGAAGACTGACACTAGTGCTGGCACTCTGTACCACCTAACTGCCCATTGATACAGCACTGAAATCCTAAGGGGAATTTTTTAAAAAGCCTAGAAAATTATTCATGACCTATAAAGCTTACTTTATCAGTTTTTTGCCCATATTTATATACCACTTTTTAGACAGAAGCAATTTTAAATCCTTCACACTCAATATCTAATGTCTCCCCAATGACCAAAGGGTAATATTCACCCACCTTGGGCCATTCAAAGTTTTTCATAATCTGTAACATGAAGTATGAATTTCCATTTCCATTTTTTTTCCCATTATACTCCCTCCCAGAAATACCGCTATCTTCACCATTATTCTTTTTCACCTGTCCAGTGCATAACCATCCTTCAAGGTCCAGTAGAAAACCTACTCATATTTCATAGTATAGCTCTAGTTCAACCCGGTGAAGTGGAAAGAACTCAGCACTTCCCTCTGAGATTGTCTTTTATCGACTCTGTATTTATCTTAAAATGAATTTCAGTTTTCACTTCAGACATGGCAATGTCATAGGATCACATCTTCCATGTCCAATTTATTATTCCATGATGATTAGTAGAAAAGAATTAGTACAAAGAATGCATTTTCCTAATTGCAAGATTCCAGCAAGTCAATATTTTCCAAAGTAACAGTGAGTCTCAGAGGACAGAGAGCAGGGGGTTTTAAAGGAAATAAATTATACTAGGTTAAAATTACTACCATGTTTTGGATTTGGGGGGATGTTTTTCTAGATATTGAAAGGACAACATAGGTGACTGAGTGAATATTTTGGTAGCCCATCTAATATGGAAAGATGTGAGTTATATGCCAAATAGGTGATTGTTTCTTCTCCCTCTCAGCAATAGGCAAACATCCTATGAATGCAAGCAAATCAAAACTCATCTGCAAAACTACTGGAAACCTTGGTGGAATTTTCTGAGTCACACCATTACAGGCTGCCATTCCTGCTCCTGTCCTTCAGGTTTCAGCTGGAAATATTATAAAGCAGGGTATTCCTTGAGATGTTTTTGGAGTTTACTGGCCAGAATTTACAAATGAAAATGTTTTCTTTCTAGTAGAGCCTTTAAAGAGGCTTAGCTAGAATTGGAGCTTTTATGTAGTATTAGCAATAAATAAATTGCTTTGAAATAAATGGTCATCTCTAGTGAGTTCTTCTTATAAGCATCATTACATAACAACATTAACTTTATGTGTAAGAAACAGACTTTAAATAAA
The DNA here is from genome assembly GCA_028658325.1 of Potorous gilbertii. Lineage (NCBI taxonomy): Eukaryota > Metazoa > Chordata > Mammalia > Diprotodontia > Potoroidae > Potorous > Potorous gilbertii. The sequence continues at coordinate 308,852,109 of CM053771.1, read as the reverse complement.
CTCAGATCAAAATGACCAGGTGCGTTTGTTAATGAGCGGTAGGATGTTTAATTTCCTGATGGAAGTTTCTTTAAATTATATATTAACCTGATATTGGCTTTCATGTATTTAACATTTCATCATGGTATAGTGGACTTCTGCTGGAAGTCGTGAGTCCTGGGTTCTTGTTCTCTTTCTACTTTTTAGTATAGCTCATTGACTTCAGGCAAGCTCCTCAAGTATTTCGGATCTCACTATCTTAACCTGAAATTGAAAGAAAAGTTCTAGGTGAGTGCTCAGGTACATCTGAGCTCAATGATACTTTAATTTGTCAAGTATCAATATTTACTGCTCTTCTAGCCATCATCTGCCAACCTGTGACTATGTGACTCTGGACAAATTTCTTATTTAATATTTCTGGATTCCACTTTTATCTGCAAATGAAGAGATTGGGCTAGAGGATTTCTAAGGATACCTCTGGTTTGACATTTATGATCATATAAGTGACCTGTCACTGTAAAAAAGCAATCTGATAATAGAACTGGGCATAGATGAATTTCCTAAGAAAACAGCATCCAGACAGAGGGATGTACAAGTGAATTCTACCAATTCTACCAAACATTTAAAGATCAGTAAAGGACAAGATTAAATGAATTAAATAAAGTATTTGGAATAATAGGCAAAGAAAGAGTCACACTAAACTCCTTTACTGAAACAAATATGGTACTGATATCTATATCACAAGAGCAAAAAGGGAAAATGAAAATTATAGACCAATTTCACTAATGAATAATGATGCAGAAATCCTGAATAAAATACTAGCTAGGAGATTACAATAATATATCACAAAGATTATACATTATGACCAGGCGGGATTTGGGATTTATACCAAGAATGTAGAGCTGTAATAGCATGATTGTTTCTATCACTAACAACAATAACAAAAATCACAAATGGATTTTTCCTTGAAGTGATAAGAAGCATCTACCTAAAACTATTAGTGAACATTATTTGTAACAGAGATAAGCTAGAAACCTTCCCAATAAGATCAAGAGTGAAACAAGGATACCCATTATCACCAATATTATTCAATAAAGTACTAGAAATGCTATCAACAGAAATGAGAAGAAAAAGAAACCAAAGGAATTAGAACAGACAATGAACTAATAAAACAATTTCTTTTTGCAGACAATATGATGGTATACTTGGAAAATCCTAGAGATCCAAAAAATAAAAAAGGTAGTTGAAACAATAATTTTAGTAAAAGTGGCGTGGCGGATGGAGTGCTGGGCCTGGAGTCAAGAAGATTCATCTTCCTGAGTTCAAATCTGGCCTCAGACAGACTTTAACCCTGTTTGCCTCAGTTTCCTTATCTGCAAAATGATCTGGAAAAGGAAATGGCAAAACACTCCAGTATCTGCCAAGAAAACCCCAAATAGGGTCATGAAGAGTTGGACATGATTGAAAAATGACTGAACAACTAAAAACTGGATATAAAATAAACCTACTGAAACATCAGTATTTCTATATATCATCAACAAAACCCAGCAAGAAGAGGAAGTAATAGATAGTTCTTTTAAGATAACCATAAACAATATAAAATAACTGGGAGGATACCTGCCAAGACAAACCCAGGAACAAATGAACATAAATATAAAATTCATTTTATATAGTTAAAGTCAGATTTAAATATTTGGGAAAATACTGATTGTTCATTGGTGAGTTAAGCCAATATAGTAACGATGACAATGCTACCTGAATTAATCCATTTATTTAGTGTCATTCCAATTAAATTACCAAAAAAATATTTTATTGAGCTAGAAAATATTACAATATTTATTTGGAAGAACAAAAAGTGAAGAAAATAAAAAATAATGAAGAAAATGTAAACAGAGTTCTAGCAGTATCAAATCTTAAACTGTGTTATGAAAGGATAACTATCAAAACCATTTGGGAGTAGTTAGAAATAGAATAGTGGATCAGTGGAATGGAGTCAATATATATTATACAGTAGAGAATTATTTTTATCCTGAAAGCTTAAATCTTTACATTCTGCATTTGATAAATGTAAAGATTTAAGCCTTCAGGTTAAGAATTCACTGTTTGGTCAGATTTGTTGAGAAAACTGGAAAAAGTTTGCCAGAAACTAGATAGACCAATACCTTAAAATACTTACCAGCATAAGGTCAAAATGGAAACATGACCTAGAAATAAATAGAGATATCATGAGTAAATTAGAAGAACACGGAATATAGAATCTATCAGATTTATGAATAGGAGAAAAATTTATCAATAAATAAGAAATAGAGACATTTAATTAAAAAGGTTTCGTACAAATAAAACCAATGTCTTCAAGATTAGAAGGAAAGCAGAAAATTATGAAAAAATTATAGACAGTATAGTCAAGTGCAAGTCATGTCATCATTTCTCTGATGGCATGATCTTCTTTTGCAACCAAGGACAAAAACAACCCTGTGACTAGACTGAGCTCCTCCTCTCCTGTTTGTCTCCCGCTACCCTTCCTTCTCCACTCCAAAGGAAAGTAAATTTGGATGACCAAAAGATGCCCAGTTGACTTGGGTATTACTGGCTAATTTCCCTCTCCTCCCCTTTTCTTCTCTTCCCTTCCCCTCAGCCTACTGTGATATGAAGCCCAGACACCATGGGGCCCCTGTCCCCTGCCAAAAGACTTTCTTCTGGACCTTCCTGGTTTCCGAATGATTTTCAATAGTAATTGATGCTATTACCCTCCAAGCATGAGGTCTTTCTTTTCTTTGCCTCCTGAAAGTGACCATGCCCTGGCAACTTCTTAAATAGGTCTATTCATTGAACTGTCCTTATCTCACCCTAACTGAGTACCAGGCCAAGGTCTCCCAGTGCATCCTGGGTCATCTCCAGTCATCCTGAGGAATATCAGGTCACTGTATTCAGATGACTCTGGAGTGAGGCTGGTGACCCTGCACCCTTCACTCAAAACAAAGTCAAGTGCAAGTCATGTCATCACTTCTCTGATGGCATGGTCTTCTTTGGCAATGAAGGATGAACATAATAAAGGCCTCAAATCTCAAGTATATAGAGATTATATTGTCAGATTTATAAAAAATATGAATCATTCCCCAATTGGCAAATGATCAAAGGGTATGAACTGGCAGTTTTTAGATGAATAAATCAATTCTGTATATAGTCATGAGAAAAATACTCTAAATTATTATCTAAATGCAAATTAAAACAACTTTGACATACCATCTTATGCCTATCAAGTTGACAGAAGGGGAAAACGACAAATGTAAAGGATACGGAAAAATGGGGACACCAACATGCGCTTGTTTTGCTTTGCTTTGTTTCTTTTTCTCATGTTTTCTCCCTTTGGTTCTAATTCTTTCTTACAACATGACTAATGTGAAAATATATTTTATATGAATATATATGTATAGTTTATATCAGATTGCATGCCATCTTGGAGAGTGAGAAAGGGAGATAATTTAGAACTCAAAATTTTATAGTAGTGAACGTAGAAAATTAAAAATTAATTAATTAATTTTTTAAAAGAGAACCCAAGAGGAATGGGAGAGACTTAAGAATGATATTGTAAAACAAAAGTGATTCAGTTTTTATGAGGAGGAAAAGTGGGATTGCTTGAAGAGACCAAGGTGAATATACAGGAAACTAACAGTCAATTTAGATTTTTAGTAAGGAATATATAGAAGATAGAAACAAGGACAGTAAAAAAAATGAACATGAGTATGATACATCCTATAAAAATGGTGTTAAGAATTCTAAAGCTCATGGGAGCTGAGGTAGGAAAGGGAAGCTAAGGAGAAAAGAAATTCTTTAGCCATGTTGGAAAAAACAAAGAAGAGTGTCAAGGTGTATGTTGAATAGAACAATGATAACTCATAATAGATGCTGATCAATGCTTATTTTTCTTCTGTCCTGTTTTTCTTAGGGTTTTTTTTGTTTTTGCAAAGGGAGAATCTTATTTATACTGGAAATGATATCATAAATGACCAATGAGGAGTTGGTTCTCCTGGTGAGCCAGGATATAGAGAAAATGAATCTCCTCATCCTGGATGAATTCAAGGCACTGGACCTAGAAAAACTTTATCCTTGTGTCCTGAATGAACTTGTAGATCTGACTGTTGAATCACTATAGAGAATTTGAAGTATAATTTTATTTTAATATTATAAAGTATCTGATCATAGGATAAAGAATTGTATTTGTTTTTAATTACAAAGGATTAATATATCCTAAATATATCTTTTATAAATATATAATACATAATTTATTTTAAAGAAAGTTTTTTTGGTTTTCAAATAAAGAAAGCTCTAATTTCAAAATTATTAAGACATTCTATTAAAAGAGCTGTTGCATTTTGCATATTTATTTTTAAATTTATGAGTTACATTATAAACTATGATAATGCAATAATTGTAATTTTGATGTTTCTTACATTCTCTGAATTTTTATCTTGTTATTTAAGAATAAATGTTTTCTTTTCCTAATTCAAATTTCACATGTATATCAAGCAAGGCATATTTGTTTTTGTTTCATTTAACTTTAATACAAATCACCTGTGAAGATTTTTAGTTGTTCTCCTCTCCTCCCTCATTCTTTTCCTACTCTTTATATAGAACTCCTTTTCTCCCTTCCACGAGTTCTCATGAAATCCCCTCATGTATGTGTAGCTTACTCCTGTGAGGGCCTGGAGCCTTTTGGAGTTTTGGGATTACTTTTCTACCATGCAACTCTCATGTATGTTCTGTTCTCAGGGACTTGATGGTGGGAAGTCAAAATCTTCTGACCTATCAAAGTTCAAAACAACTGTTCCCTAAGATGTGTCTAGCTCCCTGCTTCCTTTCCACCTGGTACCTTTATTTTATCCTCAATTCTCAGGGACATAATGATGGGAAATTTACATCTCTTGACCTTTCAAAATTCAAAATGTCTTTCTCTAGTGGGATGGAGGTAGAAGACAGGAACTTGACATTCAACCCCAAGTAATTCCTTTTCAGGAACTTGGTTCAAGTCATTAGTCTGGCCTGCTATTGGGGGTGCCAGATTCTGAACTAGCTTACTGTTTTATCCAAGTCCCACAGGGTGTTACTGGTCTTCAATCAACCAGGAGACAATTATTGTATGGGAATATCTGCTATTTTTCAATGACTTAAAAGTATTTTACCCCCTTGGTTCACATCTACAGTTATTTCTTCCACATTGTGTGACTTTCCCTATCAGTTCCAATATATCACAGGTTGGCATATGAAATTAAATGGGAATTTGGGGGGAGTTTTGTGGAAGCTGTAGATGACATGTAAAGGCTAACAGATGACACAGAAAGCCATGAAACTTTTGTATAGTGTCATATAAGAACATGTTTTATCTTTTCATGCCAGGATAATTCATAATTCTTCTCTGATATAAAGGGAGGATCAAAAAAATTTACATGGATTTTCTAGATTGTGGGTGCACTGTACCACTAGTACCCAGAATGTAAAAGGGATAACTGTAGTGTATATCTTTGATGGCTATTGACAGCTTGGATTTCTTCCTCAGAAAACTGCCTTTTCCTAACAGCTGATTGTTTATCTATTGGAGAATGGCTTCTAAATTCTTATAATTTATAATAAAATTTATAATTTATAGTAAAATTTGTAATTTATAACAAAATCTTGGCTCTCTTCCTTTTATATCTTAAAAATAAGACTTTTATCATAAAAACTTCTTGCAAAGATTCCCCCCCAAGTATCTGCTTCTCTTCAAATTTAACTGCATTGGTTTTGTTTGTGCAAAAACTTTTGAATTTTACATAATCAAAACTGTCCTTTTTATCTCCTGTCAACTTCTCTGTCCTGTTTGATCAATCAATCTTTCCCTATTCATAGATCAATATCTTCCAAGCTTCTTGGATCTGCTTATGTCACTCTTTATATGCAAATCCTCTGCCCATTTGGAATTTCTCTTGGGATATGACGAGATATTTTTCTATACTTAGTTTCTACCAGACTAATTTCCAATTTTCCCAACAGTTTTCATTATATAGTGAGTTATTACTGCCATAGGTGAGATCTTTGAGTTTATCAAACACTAACTTACTGTGCTTGTTTTCTTGTATATATTGATCAATTGATTTTCATAACTCAATCAAACAGGTACCCTCAATTGATGGATAACAGGGCACTGAGTATCTTGCAAGTTATATTAGTTGAGGTTGGGGTATGGGATGCCCCTCACATTATAAAGGTTATGCTGCTTCACTGATCTAAACTTTCATTGAAGTACTATGCAAAGTGATGCCCAGTGAAAGCAGCAAAACCAGAATTGCATAAATATCCACTGTGTCTATACACAAAAGAATAAAAAGAGGAGAAAAACAAACCCAGAGTTAGCAGAACTTAAAAAAAAGATCTGGAGTAGGACCAGAACATGAAGGATTTTTTGTTTGTATTTTGTTAATTTGTTTGGTTCTACCTTGTGAAATGCAGTTTGTGGAAAATTTTACTCATTTTTATCTTTGATTATTATTTTTTTCTTGTTTATGACTACTAAGTGTATACAAAATTAGCAAATAAACCCTTGCAGTGGCTCCATATTTTACAAAGTTGACACCAATGAAATAAGGGAGCAGGGAACAGATGTAGTTGATTTTGCTGAGGAAGAATAGATAGGGCCTGATGACAGGCTGGTTAGGAGATGAGGGAGGCATCACTAAAATCAAAGACATCACTAAATTTCCAAATATGGGAAATGGGGTGAATTGTTAAACCCCTGGAGAAAATAGTGAAAGCAGAACAAAAGATCAAGTATCGACTTTAACTCACTTTGGAGAATTTCAGGTTGAGATGCTAATGGTTATAATAACAGTAAAGTTCAGGAATAATTTTCAGTTAGTTGAAACTATGTATCTGGGGATCTGGAGGTCACTAGAAAGGTAAGGACCAGAGATATTGATCTATGAATCATCTTTATAAAGATGAGAATTGAAGCTGTACAATTGAATGAGACTGCAAAGCAAGAGACTATATAAAGAAAGGGTTCTTACCTGGGGTCCATGGACAGATTTCAGGAAGTCCTGAATTAGGATGGGGAAAAAATACATCTTTATTTTCACTAATTTTTTGTTTCCTTTGTGCATTAGTATATATTTTATTTCATGTATTTAAAACACATTATTCTGGGAAGGGGTCTATAAACTTCCCTATACTTATCCATGATAAAAAAAAAAGGTTAAGATCCATAGATATAAAGAGAGGAGAAAATATTTAAGGAGGAACTTGGAGGAAACTTTTTTTAACAGGAAAATACTGAGGAATGAATGAAAGAGATAGAAAAGGAATTTTCAACGAGACATTAATAATAGGTGCATAGGGACTGATCTGTGATTTCAGTAGCCTAGGGAATTCCCAGATAAAGCAATTCCCTCAACCAATGCAGGTCAGCACCTTTTCTGTAATTTATTATCTTAGAGAGCTACCTTCAGCACTTAAAGGTTAAATGGCTTGCCCAGGGTCATACAGCTAGTATATATCAGGAAATGGGACTTGAATTCACAATCTTCTTGGCTCTAAGTTAGACCATACTGGCTCTCAATGGTAATAATAGTTAATATTTATATCACGCTTTAAGGTTTATAAAGTACTTTACATATATTATCTCATTTGATTCTCTTACCAATCCTTTGAGGAAGGTACTATTCTTGTCCTAGCTCCAATAAAGAAACTGAGAGAGTTTAGGTGACTTGCCTAAGGCCACACAGCTAGTAAAACACCTAAGGTAGTGGTTGAACTCAGTTCCTTCTGACTTCAAGCTTGGACCACTCTGTAACCTATGCCATCTAATTGATAGTAGATAGAAGAAATAGCAAGGAAATAGGGACCATACAGAAAGAAGAGATCTTCAATAGCCACGAAATGACAGAGGTGAAAAAAGAGTGAAAAAGGCGTTGGTGGTCCAACTCATTGGTTCATTTTCTCAGTCCCAGGTTTACTGTCAGCCAAGCATAGCTGGCCAGGCAGTCCACCTAGGAAATCATATGGACACAGTTTGGTGTCATGGAAAGGTACTGAAGTTGGAGTCAGCTGACTTTGAGTCTAAATTGTTAGTTGAATGACTTCCAAGATTTCAAATACTCTCATTTGTAAAATAATTAGTTTGGATTCAATGAGCTCAAGAATTCTTCCAGAGCTAAAATTCTGTGATTCTGTAGTGATTTTAAAGGGATCTTTCATTAGGATGGTGAGGGCAGAAAAGCATGATAGCAATGTGTTGCTGGAAAGGAAAGTGATTAGGAAGGTGAGACATTGGATATAGATAACTTTCCCAAGTTATGTGATTTGGGATAAATCATTTCTCTGGGGGTCAATTTCCTCATCTATAAAATGAATGGGTTAAATTAATTCCCCTTCTAGCTTCACCCTTCTACTGCTATGACAGTGTCCTTTGTGCCTCAGCACCATAACTTCCTCTCTTAACATACTAGACTTTCATGTCCTAATCTGCTCTTCTTACCTACCTGGCTAGACAGCCCTTGATCTGCCAACCTCTTTCTCTCATCAAAAGTGAGCATATCATTCCCTTCAAGGTCCTTCCTTCCTCAAGTAACAATAGGTAGTTTCCACTATAGAGCCAACTAGCTCTAATTTGCTAGCTAATGAGTTGTCCCTCCAGAAAAAAATGCATTAATACTTCAAATTGTAACCCTAAAACAACAACTACCACCAAGAAATTCTGATACTAATTTGTACTACTGTTTTTAAGATTTGTAGAGAATTTTAGGCACTGATATTTTGGAAGGTCAGAGTAAGAATTTTAGAGGAGGAAAAGGGTGGATTAGAGAGGGGTAGAGGCTTTTATAGCCCTACAAGTCACTCCATTTAGCATATAGGCTGTCCTGCCTGTCACCTCTCACATTCATGGTTTGAGAACTTCTGACCTGTGGTCTCAGTAGTTATACTTTAAGGACACAGGAAATGTCCAGAAGAGGCAACTTCCTTTTACCATGAGGATCAGTATCTTCTTACCAAGGGTTACTTAAGGTAGAGCTACATCTCCAGGGTCACAAAGACAACATGTATCAGAGGCAGGATCTGAACCCAAGTCTTCTGTTTTTATAAGGTTATATTATACACCTGCCTCTCGAGCAGTCAGAGGTATTTTTTGTCTGTTTTTGTTTAACTCTCTTTGTTACCAGGGAGTTTCTTTGCCGGTGGAAATTGACAGTGATTTTAAAAATGATAATTGATAAGCAAAGTTAAAAGAAAAAGAATAAATTTGGACTAATATTTTCTCATGAGGATTTGAGATAGAAAAGACCTGGTGGGTTGATGGTTTAGGAGAGAGAGATGCCATTCATAATTCCAATAAAGTAAAAGGAAAATGCTATCTGGACATTTCAAAGCCCATGGGGAGATGTGCCTGTGTGTGTGTATGTGTTCCTGTGTATGCACAGACACATATAAAAAGTTATTTTCATATATATATATATATATATTATCTATAATATATGTATATTGGGAGCTGTATATATGTGCATAGAGTGTAAATATATTGTGATATATGTATATATACATACATGTATACTTGTAAATACATATATATGTAGATACATATCTATTGTTTCTCTTTATCTATCTTGCATCTCTTTCTTATCTCTGTCTCTTATTTCTATCTCTCATCACTGTCTCTTTTCTGTAGTATTTGCATGCCCCGCACCTGTAGTTCTAAGTACAGGTGACAAGAAGCTTTTGCCAGTAGTCAGCCCTGTATTCATGAGGGAAGCTTTATGTTGAAGCTGTCTTATGTTTTTTGTTTATAATTTCTTAGCCTCTCACTCCCTGGGTGCAGCTCACAATAGTTGTGTGGTTGACTGAAGTCCCACCTTTTTAATTTCCAGTACTAGATGAGCTAGGGCTATATTTTCTGGGGCTAAAAGGAGATTAGGGTGAGAAAGATAGGAGGAGTGGGAAACGAGCCTCCCACCTGTAGTATTTATATTCTCCTTCAACTTTCAGAGGACATCGTGGGAGATGATGTCAGGGAGGGAGAAGATAAAATCTACTAGCTTACAAAGGCCTGGGTCCAGGTCCAGACTTTGCTGCTAACTAGTTGTATAAGGTTGGACAAGATAATTTATTTTAATTTAAATCTGTAAAAATGTACTCGTTTTAAACTTATGAAAAATGATGAATGTGCATACCCGTTGACCCAGCAATATTGCTACTAGGACTGTATCCCCAAGAGATCATAAAAATGGGAAAGGATCCCACATGTACAAAAATATCTATAGCAGCACTCTTTGTAGCTGTCAAAAACTGGAAATCAAGGGGATGCCCATCAATTGTGGAATGGCTGAATAAATTATGTTATATGAATGTAATGGAGTACTATTGCATAAGAAATGATGAAGAAGAAGACTTCAGGGAGGCCTGGAAGGAATTATATGACCTGATGCTGAGTGAAAGGAGCAGAACCAGGAGAACTTTGTGCACAGCAATGACCACAGTGTGTGAGAGTTTTTTCTCGTAGACTTGGAACTTTGTAACAACGCAAGAACTTAAAAAAAATCCCAGTGGTTTTCTAAGGCAAAATGCCTTCCACACTCAGAGAAAGAACTATGGAATACATTCACAGAATGTAGCAGATCATGTTTGTGTGTGTGTGTTTGTGTGTTATGTTTTGATTTGTTATATGATTTCTTCCATTTATTTTAGTTCGTCTACATAGCATGACTATAGTGAAAACGTATTCAGTAGGAAAGCATATGTAGGTCCTATATAGAATTGTATGCTGTCTTGGGGAGGGAGGGGGGTAGTGGGGGGTAGGTGTGTGTGTGGGGGGTTAAAATCTAAATTTTATGGCTGTGATTGTAGAACATTAAAGAAAAATAAAATAAAATTTTAAAAAAATGATGACCAAAGAGATTAAGTAAATTACCCAAGAACACAACAGGAATTAAGTGGCATAACTGGTATTTAGAGCCAGGTCCTCTGACTCCAAACCTGGCATCCTTTCCCTGTACCATGTTAGCTCTCCATGGTGGTGTTTCTTCTAACTCTAAAATACCATGATTCAAGGAAACATGGCATAAAGACTGATTTGGAGTCAGGTGGATTAAAATTTCAATTAAAAGCACAATCATTTAAAGTCAGTGAGACTTTGGGCAAACCTTCATTAAGAACCTATTACATTTCAGTGACCATGTTTGATGTCAAGGATGCAATGAGAAAAATGAGAAAGCCCTGCCCTCCATTCTTGCCACTCTAGGTGTTAGTTCCATTAAATGTTAAAAAATATATATATTTGTACTAAATGATCTCTAAGGTCCTTCCAGCTATAAACCTAGAATCATGTGATTCAAAGACAGTAGCAAAGAGGAAAGGGCATGAGATATAGAGTCATAGGATCCAGGTTTGAAACCCAGTTCTTCTATTTATTGTCTGTGATGTCAGGCAAGTCCCTTAGCCCTTCTAGATAGTCTCATCTGCAAAATGAAGGGTTTGGATGAGATGGTCCCTGAGTTTCTTTGCAACCCTTTATCTGTGATTCTAAAGATATTTAGTTGGTATCCTACAATCCATAATTCCCTTCCCAACTCAAATCACTACCAACATAGCATAGAAACTACCAGTATTGTAAATTTCTCTTCCTCAAAATTTACTATGTGGACCTATGTATGTAAATATATTTATTTCATATATTTATATATTTATTTTATATAAATGTATATTATATATATATTTTTATATAATATATATTATTTATATATTTATTTTATATAAATGTATATTATATATATATTTTTATATAAATATATTATTTATATATTTATTTTATCCCACTCTTCTCGATGTGAATCTAACTCAAAGAAGCATACTCTTTTTATTAAAGGAATTATCTTTAATATATCAATAACTGCTACTATGTTATGCAAGTAGGTTCTGAGAACACTCAAAATTAAGGAAATTTTATGTCAAACTCCTCTCATTCAGGCTCCTAATTTCCAATTCTCTCCCTTTCTGGACCCCCAATCTTGCATATAGACATTGCCCCAATCTTCACTGTCAACACCCCTTTTTTTCTTCTCATACTTGCATTGCTACTAAAAAACATGTAAGAAACTCAACTAATCAGACAAGTGTATATGCCAGTTAGAGTGCTGGAACAAGTTATTCTGCATATATTCCAAAACTATGATTACATTAGCTTGATCTAGGTGTTAAAAGCTTTTCAGAAATGATTTCATCATTTTCGTCCTGTCCATTTCTGAGCAAAAAAAAACTGTGTTGTAAGTACTTTAAAACTAAGCCAATAGCAGCAGCAATAACAACATACATGCTCCTTCAATTCTGCTACCCCTGTTTTTAGAAATCTGAGTCCCAGAGTAAGGGGGTTGGGAGGGATTAGAAATGGATGAAGAAGGGGAAGGGCCACAGCCTGTGCTGATTGGAGGAAGGCACCAGGGTGAAAGAATACACACCCCACTTTCCCCTCTGGCTCAGGCTTTGAGGAATCATTGAATCCTACTCTGTACACGTGTCCTAGGATGGCTATGCAGCTGGAGGGAGAAATGGGATTTCCTCAGATGTTTAGCTGTTGAATTAGGCAGCAGAATTTTTGAGAAATGAAATCAAACAAAAGGAGGGGTTGAGTTTATATGATGTCATTCCCAACACAATTATCAGTACGGAAATCAGCTTCTTCCTCTACTCTACAGGATATGCTGCAATCCTATTCACAGGAAAAAAATGAGGTGGGGATAAAAATGTAGTATGTGCTTGCTGTTTTTTAATAATTCTTCAGTCATGTCCAACATCGTGACCCCTTTTGGGGTTTTCTTGGCAAAGACACTGGGATGATTTGTCATTTCTTCCTCTAGTTCTCCAATATATATTAAATGGTGGTACCAAAAATCATAAGCTGTTGGCTCTGCCCACACTGAAGGATGCTATTCCTCACCTATCCAGTTTCTTCTGCCTTTTCCTTCTATTTAAGCACTCAATTAAACTTAACGCAAAGTAGAACAGGTTATTTTAAGGCTTGAAGTCTCACTTTAAGGAAAACCTAGGGTCAAAGAATCAGGGTGACTCAGTGACTAGAGATCTAGGCCTTAGAGCCAGGAAGAACTGAGTTTAAATCCCACCTATGAAATATACTGGCTGTGTTACCCAAGCTAAGTGACTGATTATCAGTGCCCTGGGGCAATCTATAATAATAACTAGAATTTACGCAGCATTTTATAGGCTGAAAGACCTTAATATTACACACTGAAGTAGAGCTGATCTGTGTTAGCAGAAGCTTTTAAAATTCAGAGTTACTTTTATTGAAAGTCCTGTCCCTAATTTCCCTAGGGCCAAGTACAAAGCATTGCACAGGTAGAGGTAGAAGGGTGTGTGTAGTACTTTGGGGCCAATGTAACCCACTTAAGTCTGGGCTGAAATAGGGCATAGGTTCCATCTTCTCCTGACGAAAGGATCCCCGCTTCTTAAACAGTCCCCATGCCACAGACTCACAGAAGGTTAAAGACAGGTTTCACATACACCAAAATTTTCATAGCTGTATTGTTTCCGGTGGTAAAGAACTATAAACAAAGGAGGTGCCCAGTGTTTGGGAAATGGCTAAACCAATTTTGGTACATTAACCAAGAAATCAACTAGCACTTATTTAAGAGTCCATAGTCCATGTCCTAGGCATTGTGTTAGGCAGTGGGAATACAATGCCAATGAAAAATGTCCCCCTCTTATCCACCTTAAGGGAGATGTATCATGTACTCAAATATGTATATATTAAATCAATGCAAGGAAAATTTTTTGTGGGGAGGCACTAGTACTGGGGAAGTCAAGAAAGACCTCATTTATTAGGAGGGTCCCCCTGAACTGAGTTCTGAAGAAAACTGGAGATTCTAGATGTAGAGGCAAGGAGGGAACACATTCCAGGCATATGGGAGACAAGCTGTCTAAAATCTGAGAGAGGGTAGCTGGAATATTATGGGTAAGGAATTAGCAAGGAGGTCAACTTGGCTGGACCCAAGAGTGTGTAAATAACAGTACTATATAATTCTGGTGAGGTAAGTGAGTCAGGTTATGAAGGGCTTTGAATATTAAATATGAGTGTAGTGAAATATTTTTGAGGATAATTTAGCAAATGAAGTTTCTAAGAAATCAAGAGGCATCATAAGACATGATGAATATGACGAATTCAGAAAAATATGAGAAGATACATGAATTGATGCAGAGTGAAATAAGTGGAATCTTGGAGAGCAACACACAATGACTAAATAAAGACAATATACCATGAACATAATATTACATAATTATAATAACCCAAGTTTGACCCCAGAGAAGAGATAAGAAAATATACCTCCCTCTTTTTGTGAAAAAGGTGGATGTGGAATGTTACATATGCTGTCAGATCCAGTGGATGTTTTGGTTGATTTTGCTAACTTTTTTTCCTAAATATTTATTATCATAAAGGGATATTCACTGGAGAGTGGAGGATGTATTTGAAATAAAAGTGATATAAAAGCAAAGTCTATCAAGAAAACTTAATAAAAAAATTTTTTAAAACAGTCTTCATGCCAGATCCTGTAGCCCTCCTAATACCTGACTTGCTTCTCATCCTTAATACTGAACCTTCCAAGACACAAATGATCTCATTCCATCAGCTTCTCCAGCAGCTTGAACCCTCTAACAATTCCATTCTCCCACTTATTTTATCTTTGATCTCTCTCTGTCTAGGAGCTGACTTCCACACTGCCTACAAACATGCCCATGTCTTTCCCATCCTCAAAGACCCTTCACTTTATTCTTGAATCTGAGCTAACATCCCATCTTTCTTCTACCTTTTGTAGTTAAACTTCTCAAGAAAACCATGGATAAAAGGAAGGTTTTTATTTCCTTTCTTCTCACTGTCTTCTGAACTCTCTAAAGTCTGGCTTCCAGCCCCATTATTTGACCCAAACTACTCTCCCCAAAGCCACCACTGATCTTTTTTTTTCTGTCCTCAAGGAAATTTTTATTCTCCATGGAAGGAGTTTACATGTTCTATTTTTTAAAGAAGTAGTGTGGTTTACTAACCTATTAACTATTCCAATTCTTCTTTTTCAGCTTACCTAATTGATAAAATCAATATAAAAGAAGAAAAATTTAAACCCAGATCTGGATTCTTCACATCTGATTTAAAAGCAAAATGTTTGTAATAGTAATTTAAAATAGAAAGATCTTTCTCATTAATTAACAGGCCCATATGGTCTACTTGGATCCCCTGGAAGCCTGGGTCAGCTTGCTGAAGAGGCAGAACAGGAAGGGTGGAGTTGAACCAGGAGAAAGTGAGTGAGTGGACTCAGGTCAGAGGGGAAAGAACACAGGTCAAATGACACAGGCCCAAATGACAGATTGTGACAGTTGATAGTGAGAAGGCCCTGACTGGGGGAGAGGGAGGTTTGAGACTGACACATTGTGACAGCTGATAGTTGAGAAGACTCTGACTGGGGGAGAGGGAGGTTTGAGACTGACACATTGTGACAGCTGATAGTTGAGAAGGCCCTGGTTGGGGGAGGGGAGGTTTGAGACTGACACATTGTGACAGCTGATAGTTGAGAAGACTCTGACTGGGGGAGAGGGAGGTTTGAGACTGACACATTGTGACAGCTGATAGTTGAGAAGGCCCTGGCTGGAGAGGGAAGGTTTGAGAATGGCTTTGCCTTCTGTTATGATCATGTGTATTAACTTCTTGGTTACCATGACGGATTTTGCTTTCTGGTTCTGGGATTTGGCTTTCTGGTGCTTAAATAAATGTTTTTTCTTCTGCCTTCTGTATGGAGAGTCTTTTATATTTTGCAGTTGAGGACTACACTGGCATATTCATAGTCACCACCAGTGTTGTGAATATTGCCTTGGTGATACAGTCCTCAATACAGTTTTATAAAACTTGATCAGCAGGAGAGGCTTTCCTTCTGAGCATACCTGTTCCGAATGTGGGCAGTCACCATGACAAACAGTGTATTTTCTGCTTATATCTTGAGAAGAAGAAACCATTGATATTCTTTGGTTGTTGTCGCTTTTCCACCTTGATCTTACTTTTAACAGTTACCATTTTCCACAAGAGGAAAAGAAAAAAATATTATAAGGCAAGGAACTTGCAAAAACACATTGTGATTCCATTGAAGAAAGTTCATAACGGTATCCTCAGCTAACTGGTCTTATTTCCTTCAGCCTTCAAAAGGCAATGAATATGCTCACTCCACTTTTCCCATAATAAGTTGATTACAGGAAACAAATGTGTGTAGAAAGAAGAGATGCTGGGATATTGGTTGTAACCAAAGGAATGACCAAAGATTTATAGGATGATCCACATTAATTTTCCCTTAGGAGTTGATGTCAACAAATTAGAGTGGTGAGGTTTGAATATAAAATCTTCCACTTAAGCAGACTTTAAGCTATGAGAATTGCCATGTACCTAGGCATCTTGTAAATTCTAAATTCTAAATCCTTTTGGTCACTCTATATTTATACTTACATAGATGTGGGTTGGTGGTTACACTATAAATAGAACCTTTATAATACAAAATTGGCTTCTTGGTTCAATTCCATACCAAAGAATTTTAATTCTTCCTTAAACCAGAAGGGCAGCAACATATTTGTTTATAAATCTTACTTTCCACGAGGTACTTTATGTCAGAGTACACTTTCCTAAATAAGAAAAGGAACATAAGTAAAAGAAATAAAGAATATGGGACAAAAACTGGCTGTTCCCTAGATAGTTACAGGTTAAAATTATACTATTATTAATATTAATATTAAATATTAAAATAATATTAATCATATTAACAGGTTAGTTATAGCTTCTCATAATTGGAAGGGGCTTCAATTATGTGGTCTAACCTGTTACTTGAATGAGATCCAGTGGTTATGCATACATTGCTTGAAAAGCCTTAAACAAAGGGGGACACTTCCGCCCAGTCCCTTTTTGAATAGCTCTAATTGTGAGATAGCCTTCTCTTACCTCAAGGTGAGCTGAAATGTTTCAAACAAAACAAATCTCAATTCTCTTCCACTTGAAAGTCCTTTAAATACTTCAAGAAAGCTATCTGGTCTACCCTGCCTTTTCTAGACAAAGCATCCTCAGTTTCTTCATCCATTCCTAAAATGACAGGATCTTAAGGTCTTTTGCTGTTTTAATTGCCTTCCTTTGGATATGCTCCAGTTTATTGATGTTCTTCCAAAATTTAGCCAAAACTAAACTCTCCCTCCCATGGTACTTCACACTTTTTCAGCTTATTCATCAGCTTGTTGCACTGTGCCTTTCTCAGAAACATAGATGTCATCCCCAAATTTTCTGATATCCTTGTTTTAGATCAGGGCAGCTGAGTTTGAAACAAGTTCAATAGCATTTCCTTCAAGAATTAACTCATTGTTTTGGGCTTGAGAAACAGTGCAAGCAATACCTGGTCTCATGCACACTCTTCAGATATATTTTTCACCCAAGAAATTTCTGATTTCAACAATTGAACCATTCTTTTGAACAACAACTTTGATGGGGAAGTGAACATATGCAGACCTCATCTTAAAATGAAAACCCAGGGTAATGCCTTTGATCATGTTCTGTACATGACTACAGATTGTGTGCATAGTTGCAAGTTCTTTTCAATTTCCCCACCACTTGTCCACTTAGAGCCTTTTTTCCCCCTCTTTCCAAGGAGATTGAGCTCAACATTGAAATGGTTGAAATCCCTACAGAGGATTCCTCTGGGCCCTTTCACAAGAACTGTCTAACCCTTAAGTGAGATGTCAATATTTTCTGGGATGTCAATGGTCTGGTTGCTCAGAATGGGCTTCATTCTGGTTGTGAATGGGCCAAAGAGAGCCCCATGATCTTTTAACTGCCAAATCCAATGGCATTTTCTACATTCTTGTTCTTAACCTCTCAGCCCTCTTCTCCTTGATATTTTCTTCTCTCTAAATTTTTGGAACATTATTTTCTCCTGTTTCCCCTATCTATCTGACAGATCCTTCTCAGTCTTTGCTGGATCTTTATCTAGGTCCCATCTGCTAACCATGAACGCACCATAGGACCCTCGTATTAGAAAAATACAAAGGAATTATGGATCTGCCACAATTTGTTAGACTTGGGGTCTTAAAGACCTACTAGTTTGAATCCTGACTTAGACACTTAACAATAGTAGCTAGTATTTGTATAGCACTTACTATGTTCCAGACACTATGCTAAGTAGTATTCCCATACAGTTAAAGATGAGGAGACACTAGATGTGTTCAAAGTCTCACAGCTAGTAAGGAAATAAACTCAGATCTTCCTGACTCCAGGCCCAATACACTATCCACTGGGACACCCAGCTGCTTCTGGAGGAAATAAGCACTTACATAGTGCCTACTGTGTGCCAGGAGACTTAAAGAGAGAGAGAGTGAGCATTCTAAGCATTCAGGACAGTCAGAGAAAATTTCTGCTGCTAGGATTTGTTCCTAGAACATTTAGGAGGTCAGTTTTACTGAATTGAAGAGTACATATTGACAAGTAAGGTATAAGGAGCCTAGAAAGATAAGGGATAAGGACCTAGGTAATGAATGGCTTTGAAAGCCAAATAGAAGATTTTGCACTTGAGCCACTGGAATTTATTGAGTAGGGAGATAACATGGTTGGAACTTGGATTTGGGAAAATCATTCTAGTGGCTGAATAGAGGATGAACCAGAGTAGGGAGAGAGCCAAAACAAGAAGACCCATCATCAGGCCAATGCAATAGGGCAGGCGTGAGGTGATGAGGGCAGGCTTTGAAATTATTGATCACTCTCTTTTCCTTGATATTTGTCAGTGTCAGAGGAGAGAAGGAGGTGAATTTGAGAGATGTCTCAAAGGCTAAATAAGCTGGCCTCAGAAACAGATTGGATATGGGTTCTCTTATTACTAGGGCTTGGGATCATTCTTTCATATGCTTGCCAATAGCTTGCAATTTTTCTTTTGAGGATTGTTTGTTCATATCCTTGGACCACTTAACTATTGGACAATGACTTTCTGTCTTATGTATTTCAATTAATTGTCTATATTTGTTGAATACCAAGCCCTTATCTATGAAATTTACTTTTCTTCTTATCCTAGAGGCCTTATTATTATTAATTTTATTTTTGCCTCTACCCCTTGTTTGGTTAAGAATATAACCACAACATACCCGTAGTTATGAATGATATATGATTTGCTTGTCTTTTAATTTTCAGGATCTGATCTGCAAAGTTCAAGTAATAAATTTTGAATTTATTGTAGAATAATGTTAGATGATCTAAGTCTAATTTCTTCCAGATTATTTTCTGGTTTTTCCATCAGTTCTTATTAAATAGAGTTCTTTCCTAAGTGATTTATGTTTCTGGGTTTATCAAACTGACCAGATGCTTGTGACCCAAAGGATTGTACCGCTCAGGATAACAGATCTTTTCAACCCTCCACCAACCTTCCATGGTTCCACTCATTCCACTCTCTCAGCTGAGAACTGTCACACATATTTTACGGAAAAAAATGAAAATGTTTGTCCTCAACTTCTACCTCTCTCCTCTTCCTCGTTTCCTATCACTCAGGTGCCTTCTGATATTTTCTCCTTCGTGCTCTCTCACATGATAAAGTGACCTTCTTCCTTACTGAGGCTAATTCCTCTACTTATTCAAATATTCCCATTCCGTCTTGTTTCCTCCCAAAGACTGCACCCTCTGTCATCCCTGCTCTCTCATTTATTTTCAATCACTCCCTGTCTGCTGGCTCATTTCCTACTGCCTACAAATTATCTTCGAAAAAGCTCACTTGGCTGTTCCATCCCTGATAACTATCATCCTATTTCTCTTCTGCTCTTTGTAGCTAAACTCCTTGAAAAAGCAGTCTACAGTGGATGACATTTCTCTCCTGGCCGTTCAATGAACAAGACACTCCATCTCTCAGCTCTGGACATTCTTTATAATTGGCTCTCATGCCTAAAATACTCTTCCTCTGCTCTGACTACTGACTTTCTTGACTTCTTAGCCATCTTTCTTAGATAGGAAGTAAAACCCATCTAAAATCCCATATTCCACAGGAAGCCTTCCCTAACTTCTCTTATTTCTACTGCCTTCTCTCTGTTAATTATTTCTTATTTATCCTGTCTATATCTTACTTCGCATATACTTGTTTGTAAGCTCTTTACTGTCTTTTGCCTCTGCTTAGTATAGTATATATTAGCATGAGTATATTAGCCTGGCACATAGTAGGCGCTTAAGAAATGTTTGCCAATTGTTCTATATTTTGTGAATTACTTTGAAGAGCAACATCACTGTGGTAGTATATTGGCACAAGCAATGTAGGTTACCAATTATATCAACAAAAAGCTAATTTGTCAAGTTTCCCTCACATTTCCAAGTTCAGTGGCATTTCTGATCATGACAAAAAGGCCCCAAACTGTAGTGGGCACTGAGTCTAAGCCTAAGCAAAAATAGAGCCAAGTTAGCCCACACTGAAACTGTCTTGAGATTTGAGCAGAAATCATACCATGAGCCTCTGGCTTCCTGAAGCCTGGAAACAATGGTCTCACCCAAAACCAATCCAAGTGGGGGGCCAAGTTCCCAGACATTTTTGCCCTTAGTCATTTACCCAGCTCCAGCTCCCTGTATTCTTGTCTCTCTAACTTGCCATCTACCATCATAATTGCTACTTTCTTGGGAATAACAACATTTTTTTGAGTAATTTGTAATATTTTGCTCAATATTTCCTACTCAGCATCTCAGGGAATTTAGTTGATTTCTACTGTGTGATGTGGAAATCAAAGTAAGGGCTTTTGCCTTCACTATTTAGTAATTGGGTAACTATGTAAATTGAGTAAGATAACTATATTCATATACTGATTGAATTATGATTGAAGTGTTTTTGTTCAGACATTCTTCAGTCATGTTTGATTCTTTATTGGCCCCATTTGGGGTCTTCTTGGCAAAGATACAAAATGTTTGCCATTTCCTTATCCATTTGCATTTACAGATGAGGAAACTGAGGCAAACAGGGTAAGTGACTTGCTCATGGTCACACAGTTAGCAAGTATCTGAGGCCAACTCAGGAGAAGTCTTCCTGATGTCAGTATCCACTGTGCCATCCAGCTGACCAATTGATTGAAATAAATGAAAGCCATTTGATTAACTCATTGAGTGCCTTTTCTTTCCTTGGAGGATATATTTTTAGTTTTGGTCCATCTCTTTCCCTTGATATTTTAAGTATTTTAACTCTATAAATCAGTTAAACAACTCTGGGAAATCTTAACTATATCATTTGGTCATCTGTCCCAAATTTCATACAGACACACACACACACACACACACACACACACACACACACGTTCTTCAATCTGTTCACTCCTTCAATAGATATTAATTAAAAAATTACTTTGTGCAAATTATTGCTAGGTGAATTATAATATATCTGCTACTTCTACATAAAACAGTCCCTGACCTCAAGGAACTTAAAGTCTCTTAAGGGAAAATGTACAAACAGAAAACTATGGTAAATAATATTACGTGATAAGTGTGAACTGAAGTATGAGGTCCCCTGGGGGAGATTGTTACCATTTGGGGAATCAGGAAAGATTTCGTACAGAAGGAAGCATTTGAGTCTAGCTTTAAAGACCTATTAGGAATTTAGTAGGTGAAATAAGAGTGAAAGGACATTGATCAAAAACAGAAGCAAGAAAATTCAAGGAGTGTGTAGGACACAGAAAGTAATCAGGTTCAGCTAAAGCCTGGAGTAACTGGGGGGACAGTTTTATCAAATAAGGCTAGAAAATCAGGATTTACTTACAATAACTTTTGCAGCTCAAAAGCTCAGAATTTTCATGGAGCAGAAGGGGCATTAAAAAGAAAATGAATATAATTAATACTTATATTACCTGTTCTCACCTTTAAAGTATTATTTTGTCCCAGGATCCAGAGGCTAATATTATTTCCTCCCCCTCTCATTCATGCTTTTTGTGCATGCACTTTCAGTTCTGTTCAGTAGTCAATTAATTAAAGAGCTTTTCTTCACCAAAAATTAAGCTGACACAAAATAGTTATGGAATATATGCATGTACTCTGAAGTGGAGGGTAAGGCATTATGTAGCATCATGCATTTTCAAAAGCAACTTACTCTTTTATTGACAAAGGTAGGTCAGACTGCATGCTCAAAGGTTAACCCATTTAAACTACTAATATTCTCATCAAAGATACCCTCAGTTCATATATAGATGACCCTACTAAAGATTTTGTATAAATAGAAAGTATAGCCATCTAGGTTAGCATTTGGTGATGACTCAGTGAACTTTCTCCCCATGTGCCTTTAGAATCTTCCTTTGCTTCAGATGTCTTCCAATTAGGAGTGTATTGGAGTTAGCTTGAATTGGCCCAAGAGGAAAAATCATTAAATTTGTAGTGAGAGGATTTATACCTCATAAATCAGTAAATGCTACAAATCAAGGCTTGATTTATTGTTTTGTGATTGACTATATTAAGGAAGAAAATAAGTATTTAATTAAGCACCTACTATGTGCCTGTCACTGAGCTAAGTGCTTTACAAGTATTCTCTTATTTGATACTCATAACTACCTTGGGAAGTTGGTGCTATCATTACCCTCCCCACAGGTTTTATAAATGAGGAAACTGAGGCAGACCGAGGTTAAGTGATTTGCCTAGGATAACACAACTTGTGTCTGAAACAAACTCAACTCATAGTTTTTATGTTTTCAGACCCAGTGCCCTATCCACTGGGCCACTTATGGTGATAATGCCCATTGTTACTGATTGTTAATATAGATGAACCTTAAAAGTGTGTCCTGCATGTGTGTGTGTACATGTATGCATATTATACAGATAAAATTTTATATGTATATATATATATATATATATATATATATATATATACACATACATATCATATATGTGTATACATTATTTCTATTTCCACTGTGAAAACTTCAGGACTTGATACATTTGGATCCAAGTATGAGTATTCCACAATTTTGCAAATCTTCCTATTTTTCATCTATATATAGTTTCATTTTCATTTTAACTTCCCTTTTGGATTACTTATTTATATGCCTTGCCAAGGTTTGGGTTTTGTTTTTTTTTTGGAGGGTGCTAAGAGTCAGTGTTTTTAGAATGTTAATAAACTTTAATTTGAATTGTGGTACTCCAAATGTGAGATCCTTATCAAATGACCAATGAGTAGACATTGACTGGAGGAAGTGAATCATTAATCTTGACATTCTTGCCATCAGTGAAACCATAAGAAAGAAGGAAATTGCAGGTAAATGGAAAGATATATCGTAGGTACTCCTTGGATAGTCAAAGAAAGTGTAGACTTTAGGGTACATTGACATGGTACGAGAAATACTATTTCATGGGTCATTCAGTCATCAGCTTTGGAGATATTATTGAAAAAAGTACTTACAAATTTTTTCGGAAAAATAATTTTTGAATATGCAAAAAGATAGCCATGAAAGTAATTGCTGATTGATGGTAGGATTTTATGAAGTTACTGATAATACCCTCCAAATCAAATCAACATACAAATGACCCTAGGTAACTTTGATCAAATGTGATAAAGCTATATGGGTAATTATGGTTCAGGAGAAAGTCATGTAAGAAGCTAAAAACTTGTAGATTATAAAGAATTCTCTTTTCAAGACAGGAATTAGTAGGCACTAGACATGGCAAGTACCAAGTAATATCACAATGAATGAAACTGGCTATATTTTAACAGACAGGAAAAAGCTTATTATAGACGTGGGAGTTATCCCTGAGTCAACTGTCTACACACAGTCATCCCATAGATACATGAGAGTTAAAAGAAGAAAAGAATAGCAATGAGAAAAAAAATGGCACAAAATTGTGATTTAATCCTGGCATTTAAAGGAAGCTACTAAAAATTAAAAGTGGTAAATGGATGAGACTGACATTGAGACAGATTATCATCATTTCACTCAGAAGTTAAACCGACGTAAGTTAATTGCTAAAAATGAGTCCAATAGGACCTGAAAAATGTCTTAGCAAACTTCTGACTTACTTGTCAAATGGAGAGAGATGGGTGCCAAAGGCAACATTGGGCTAAATACAAATTCATCTATAAAATTTTTTAAAGAACACTGATGAACTATTATGAGCAATATTGTCTTAAAAACTAGAGAGAAGCAGTGGAGGTAAAGCCAGTTAATAAGATACCAGAAAAAAATCCTGATCTAAATCTTCCCAAGGGTAAATAGTATAAATAAATTTATTTCAAAGCAAATTTAACAAACAACATTAAGATAAATTTCAAAACCATTTGTGTCTTGCTTTATCAATTGTCAAAGTGATACTATAGCTTTGGGAGTCTTAGTAAAGGAAACTTACACCAATCCAACAATCCCTTAGGCACCTAATTTTTTCATTGCCCGTTGTGTAGATGAGGTCATTGATGTTATGTTTTCAGATCCAATTTTCCAACAGATTTTAAGTCAATTATAAAAAGTAATGAGACTTTTAAAATGTTTATTTTTCATTTGCTCCAAGTCTTGCTATCTGCACAGTTTCCCATTAAATGGACAAACCAGGCCCATGAAAAGGTTTTGAAAGGCCTACTCTACCTAGAATCATGGGATTTAGAACTTATCTTAGAGATAACACAGTCCAGCTCCATATCTTATGGCTGAAGAACCTGACATGGAGAAAAGCAAAGTGACTTGTTACAAGGTCACACAGGTAGTTAGTAACAGAGCCAAGATGCTAATTCAGATCATCTGACTCCAAGTCTAGTGATCTTTCTAAGCTCCCTCAGTGTGGATAGAACTTAACAGCTTTGTTTCTCAGCAGCAGTGAAGCAGCTAGGTGGCACAGTGGGTAGAGCACCTGACCTGGGGTCAGAAAGATCTGAGTTCAATTCTGGCCTTAAACCGTCCTAGCTATGTGGCCCTGGGCAACTCACTTAACCCTTTTTGTCTTTGTTACCTCATTTATAAAATGATCTGAAGAAGGAATTGGCAAACTACTCTAGTATATTTGCCAATAAACCCCCAAATGGGGTCACAAAGAATTGAACATGACTGAAACAATTGAACAACTACAAATTGGCAAGACCTTGGAGTATCACTAGGTCACTTCCTTTTTATCCATGCATCTAAGAATTAAAGTGTGCTGATATAGAGGAGCAGGTGATGTGATCTCTATTCTTTTTGAGCCAGGCTACACTTTGGCTTCCATAGCTTTTGTGTTACTAGGGGCCACTGGGTGGTACAATGGAGTGAAGGTCAAATTTGGAGTCCGAAAGACTTGAGTTCAATTCTGGTCCCAGACACTTCCTAGCTGTGTGATCCTGGGCAAGTCACCTAACTTGTGTCTACCTCAGTTTTCTCATCTAAAAGTAGGAATAATAACAGCCCCTACTTTCCAGGGTGGTTGTGGGGATCAAATGAGGTAATGGTTGTAAAGCACTTGGCATTCTGCCTGGCACATAACTGGTGCTATATAAATGCTGATTCCCTTCCCCTTCTCTTTTCAAAATTTAATTTCTTATTTCAACTCAGACAATTAGTTGAGAGGCAATTGGAACATTTGCAAACAGTTTCTTTTTCTTTGAGAAGACTGCTAAGGAAGAATTTTACATTTCACCCCCACTAAGTACAGCACCAAGTGGAATCTTTCCAGTGATATCTTGCTTTGCAGATCTATCTACTGGCCTATTTCTACTGCTGTTGCAGCTACAACTGCTCTGGTGCCTGGAAAGGGGAGGATGCCAGCTGCCTTTTTAGACTTTCAAAGTCCTATACCAAAGGAAAATATGGAAATGGGAGGCAACCACATCCCACACAAGGCATGTCTGGGAGGCCATGAGTTCATGGCACCTGGTCAGATCTGGGGAAATACACCCTCTGCTGAACATTGAGAATTGTCTTTGCTCTTAGAAGCCTTCGGAAAGAGGAAACCTCAGGGGTGAGGATGAATTCTCTAGTATTTCTGCAGAGTTCTAGTTTCACAGCTAATTAAAAGACCCATACCTACCCCAGTCTTCATGATTGACAGGAAATTTCTGCCTTTGTTTAGGAAGAGGAAGAGGAACAAGGATATCACAGGATGGTACCTTATTGTTTGTGAATTGGATTTAAGGGACACAGGATTGCATAAAGACATCAACCTCACTCTCTTTTTAAGAATTGTGGAAGTCCAGTGGCAAGACAAAAGTCAGAATGACCTGGTGATATCCCTGGATGGCAGGGGATGACTTTGCTGTCTTGAATGTGTCTGTTTCAGCAGCATTCATTGTTTTTGGAAAAAATTGTTCTTATCATTCCATTCTGCCATGGGAAGTCTTCAGTACTTGGGATAGATATTCCCCTAATTCCTTTGTTAAAACTACTCATTGTTAAGTGATGAAAAGGCTAATCAATTTTCCCTAATAATAATAGAAAGGGGAAATAACTAAGCCAGTCAGATCTTGAGTTGCAGACAGTAGAGAAAGACACCACAAACCCTCAGGACTTTCCCCTAGAATCCCACCTGCTGACCCTGGGAGAGTGAAATCATAGCTTACAAACTATAGACTTAATAAGTGTTAGTTGGCTTACTAACTCTTCTTCAAGGGGGACTGAGGCTCCTTGAAAACTGAAACTTCCTTTTCTTTCTTTCTTTCTCTCTCTCTCCCCCTTCCTTCCTTCCTTCCTTCCTCCCTCCTTCCTTTCTTTTGCCTTTCTCTTCCTCTATTTCTTTTGAAACACTTTATTTGCCTCATCAGGCTCAAATTTATTTTGTCTGTATGGGGTCACCGAGATATTTAGAAAAGTATAAATAATTTAAAGAGAAAGCATTTCTTGGTTATGAAGACAGAGTGTCCAAGTTTCTCTTCAACAAAAAGCAGATTTCTTCAGTGTTGTTTAATACTGAAGTCAGCTAGTGGGGGAGAATGAAGTCAGGGAAGAAAGTAGGAGAGGAGAGAAGAGGAAAACAGAGGCAGAGAGAGTAGAGAAGAGGATGGGAGGGAGAAGAGGAAGAAAAAGAGAAGAGAGGAGGAGGGGAACAGAGGGAGGGAGAAGGGAAACCTTCTACAGCTGGGAATTAGGTTAAGAGAAATGCAATGAATAGAACTGAAAGAGTTCATAGTTTATATTTTGTTGGTCTTTATCGTCAAGGCAACCAACTGCAAAAAGTTTGAAGCCATGTAATGGAAGGCATTCCTTTCAGCCAATGTATTACTAAAAAGGAAGCAATCATACTGCTATGGAAATAAATTATAAATTCCTGGATATGGTGGTTCAGGATAGAAGTAGTGATTTTTGGAATCCCACTGCTTTTTGCCTCCTCCCTATTTTTGATGATCAATGAGTTGGAGATGCTTCACTTCTTCTGGGACTGTCAAGCACTTTTTAAAAATTGGAATAATGCTACCTGTCCTGCAATCCTAAAAGAAATGCTGAGAGCATCAGATGAGAGAGTATTTATATTGGTAGTTTATAAAATGTAAACTGCTAAACAAATATAAGAGATATTCAAAGCCCTTAATTCCAGAAATGGTCAGGTAATTTTTTATCTAAGTTCTCTGGCAGTACATCAATTACTTCAAATTATTCTCTTCTCTCCCTGTCTCTGACTCTGTCTTTCTCTCTCTCTATCTCTCTCTTTCTCTATCTCTCTCTTGTATTCTCTCTCACTATCACACATACACACACAAAGAGTCTAAAAGATGAAAGTGATGGAACTTCTATCAATTTCATGGTGGTTATTACTTCATAATATTACCAGAAATCTCCCTCTCCCTCAATATTCTCTTTTATAAATGACCTTCCTTAATTTCTAAGAGCTACTTGCCTGGTCTTTTCTGCCTTGTTAGATATTCTTCTCCCTGTTTTATTCTATGCCTTTCAAATATTAGGTGATGTATAATTTTCTGAGGTCTTAACAAACTGGGTCATTCCTTAAGTTTTTTTTTTTAATGTCTTCTCACATTTGTGTAACTCATAGCCCAGAAACAAAACTCAAGTTTGATAAAGCCTCGAATCAGTCTTGGTAACTTTTCATTATGTGTCTCTTTGATTCATGCTCCCATTCAGATTTACCACTAGCGACAAAAGAATATGGCTCATGCTCCCACTACATAGCATTTTCCTTCAAAAAAATTTAAATTTGAGGGGGGGAAGGCAAGATGGCAGAGGGAGAGCAACTGCTACCTAAGCTCTTAGACAAACTCCTTCAGATACCGCTAAAAAGAGAATCTGACCAAATTTTGGAGGTGTAGAATCCAATAGGAGGCAGACTGTGGCAGATTCAAAGCCCAGGACAGACTGGAAAGGTCAATGGGAAGGATCTGTTCCACAGGGGTAAGTGCAAAGCACAGCACAACCAGCACAGCGCATCCAATACAGCAGAGTGGGAGGGCCCCAAGGAAACCTGAGACAACAGCAGGCAGGACTTGCAGATGGGCAGCCCAGGGTGAGAGACCAGCAGAGCCTCATGAGTGACAGCTGCTGAGTACCAGATATCAGCCAGAGCAGCTCCTGAGACTTTCAGCCTCAGATTAAACATCTGTAAGTCATCTATTTGAACTTCTGGGAGCCAGGATGGCAGAGTGATCAGTAAATGCTCTCTCCTACCCCCCTGATGACCTTGAAAGAACCATAAAAAATTTCCCCAGAAAAATCCTGGATCAGTAGCAACAGCAGAGGGGGCAAATAGTCTCATAACACCTGAGGCAAGGAAAATAGTTAAGGGTTATTCCTCCTACTTTGGCAGAGGCAAACTGGAAGGAGAGGGGCCCCAGGGAAGTGGAGACTCACACTAGGACCCAGGCAAGCCTCAGTGCCAGGAGAGGAGCTCCACAAGGGAAGAAAACTCGCACTAGGATCTAGATATGCCTCAGCACTCTAGGGAAAAGGGGAAGACAATAGGGCAGCTGGGATCACCATCCCCTGAACTTGCCTTTGCCTCAGTTCAACTGAGGAGATCTCCTGTGACCAGACCACCCCTCCCCCACACTTAACAAGCTAACCCCAGGGCTGATTGGGAAACACAAAACAAAAAGATAAAAAGACACTTGCTCTTAGCTTTTTCCCAGAATTCAGCTCAAAACCAAGTTCTGCAGCTTCTAACTGAAAGAACCAGAAACCAAAACACACAATCAACATCATGAGCAAGAAAAAGCAAAACAAGTACTAAAAAAAGCACATATTCTTTCTATGGGGACAAGGAGCAAAACACAAACACCAAAGAGGTCAGTATTGAGACTGTAATTCCATCTGAAACTTTAGAAGAAATTCTATGAACTGTTTGCATGCACAAACAGCTCTCCTGGAACAGCTGAAGAAGGCAATAGAAGAAACACTGACTAATGATTTTAAAAGTATATATATAAAAAAAAAGAATTAACTGATGAGAACATCTCTTGAAAAAGGAAAATTGAACAAATGGAAAAGGAAGTACAAAAATTAACTGGAAAAAGTAACTCCGTAAAGGAACAATTGGGCAGATACCAAAGGAGATGCAAAACTTTACTGAAGAAAACAATTTGATAAAAATTAGAAATGGGCAAGTAGAAACTAATGACTCTATGAGGCAGCAAGAATCAGTCAAACAAAATCTAAAGAATGAAAAGATAGAAGAAAATGTAAAATTTCTAATTGGAAAAACAACTGACCTGGAAAATAGATCCAGGAAAGAAAATTTGAGAATTATTAGCCTGCCGGAAATCCATGATGGAAAAAAGTCTGGACAATATCTTCCAGGAAATCATCAAGGAAAATTGTTAGAACCAAAGGGCGAAATAGTCTTTAAATGAATCCACTGTTCACCTCTCAAAAGGGATCCCACACTTAAAACCCCAAGAAAAATCGTTGCCAAATACCAAAACTATCAAGTGAAGGAGAAAATACTAAAAGCAGCCAGAAAGAAACCATTCAAATATTGAGGAGCTACAGTCAGGATCACAAAGGATCTTGCAACTTCTACATTAAAAGATCAAAGGAATTGGAATCCAATATTCCATAAGGCAAAGGTAATGGGACTACAACCAAGGATCAACTACCCAGTAAAGTTCAGTATAACATTACAAGTAAGGAGATGGTTATTCAACAAAGTAAGGGATATCCGGATCTTCCTGACAAAAACTCCAGAACTTAATAGAAAATTTGATCTTCAAATGCAGGTCTCAAGAGAGGCACACAAAGGTAAATAGGGGGGTAAAAAACAAACCAACTTGTTACTCAATTTGGGAAAACTGTTTACCTCCCTATAAGGCAAGATGATACCTGTTAATATTGAGAAATGTACATCTATTATGAAATATGAAAGGGATACACATAGAGGGAATGGGCATAACGTAAATGATGTCATGTTAAAAATATGATTTAAGTATGTGAAGGGATTGTAACAGGAGGTGTGAAAAGGAGGAAGTACAAAATGGCAAATTACATCACAGGAAAAAGTACAAAATTATAGTAGAGGGAAAGAGGGGAGGGAGATGAGCATTGTTTGAGAGGTACTCTCATCTGATTTGTTTAAAGGAGGGAAAAATAAACTTAAGTACATAAATCTAATTAGCTCTATAGGTAGTAGGACAGGAAGGGAGAAGAAAGGGAAGAGGAAGCTAAAAGGGAGGGAAGAAGCAGTAAGGGTAAAGGGGAGTAAAAGGGAGGGGAGCCAAAAGAAGGAAGGGAAGC
>CM053771.1:308780000-308812906 GCA_028658325.1 Potorous gilbertii | reverse complement strand
CAAATGGGGAGAAAATTTTGGAACCCAAAATTTTGTGAAAATGAATGTAAAAAGTTAAATAAATAAATTTATATTAATAAATAAATAAATTGTTAAAAAAAAATAAAATAAATTAAGATAAAAACAACAGGAATAAATTTGAAGTCTCATGCTGGGTTAATAAAATCAAGTTTAGTTTGTAAGAAGGAGATAAAAGAAGAATAACTGGAAAATAGTTCATTTGAAAAAGATCTGGGGGCTACAAACTCTACTATGGTAACCCCCAAAACTAATGAAGTCTTAGACTTCATTAAGAGAGGCATGGAGTCCAGGAGTAGGGAGGTGATAGAGCGGAAACTAAGGAGTGTTTGGAGCAGGAAGAGGGAAAATAAGAAAAGGAAGGCAATAAGGATAGTGAAAGGCATTGAGATCATGCCTCATGAGAATAAAACAAAAATCCGAAGGATGTTTAACCTGGAGAAGAGAACAATTTTTGTTATTCATTGTCTTCAAGACATTCGGGATTTTCTTGTCAAAGACACCTCCTTCTCCAGCTCATTTTACAGATGTGGAACTAAGGCAAACAGGGTTAAATAACTTGCCCAGGATCACACAGCCAGAAAGACCTGGTTACAAATCCTGCTTCTGATATATTCTAGCTAAGTGAACTAAGGCAAGTCACTTCTCAGGGCCCCAGGCAAGTGTCTAAAACTACTGTAGATGAGTTGCTTCTTCACACCAGTGGAATCACAAGTCCAGTAAATAAAAATGAGGCAAATACAAAGCTCTGTGTGTGTGTGTGTGTGTGTGCGCGCGCGTGCGTGTGTGTGCGCGCGCGTGTATGTGTGTGTGTGAGTGAATGAGAGAGAGAGAGAGAGAGAGAGAGAGAGAGAGAGAGAGAGGAAACAGGAGGGGTGGGAAGAGAGTTCAGCACCTAGCGGTAATGAATACTAATAACCCACTGACTTCCATTTTGACAGGGCTCAACTAAATGATTTGGGACTAGGTGGGTCATAGTTTAATTTTAATAAATAGATACGACAGATATGACACAGATATGACAACAGATATGACACAGGTGATATGGCTGCAGATCACTGTCACAATAGGACAGTGGTGCCAAACTCAAATAGAAACACAGGTCACTAAACTATATGTAAGAATCCTTGCAAGTTATATATTGACTTAGAAAACCACATATCAGTAATGCAGTGGGATAGGTGCATGTTGGACATCTCTTCTCTAAAAGGTCCTTCTGGTCTCTTAAGTTCTCAAAGCTAAAAGGATGAAGGTGAGAGTTTGGATTAGGAATGACTTCAGTAAATTACAAAACCATGTGATAGTCCTCTGCTAACTGCTGTGTATTCCTAACTGCTTACATTCAGTTTAAAGACACAAATGTGAATGTGATGGTACTTGGAAAAAAAATAGGCCTTGAGTAGGATGTAGTATTATATATGAGGGTCAAGATAATGTCAAGTGAATTAATGGCCCCAAACTGAAGCAGCATTGTGTGACAGCATTTACATGGCATCCTGAAAAGGGTGGTAGATTTAGAACCCGGAAAACTTCAGTTTAAATCCTACCTCAGACATTTACTCTCTGTGTGACCCTGGGAAAATCACTAATATCTCTAGGTCTTTTTCCTCACCTATAACATGGGAGAATAGGACTTGATAAGATTCCAAACATCTCTAAAGCTATTATACTACCAGTACTGTAGGACGTAAGAGCATACCTTCAAAAACTATTGCTATTACTCAAAGACCATGGGAGTTTTATCTTAAGGACTGTCTTTGGCAACTGTGGACATCTAGGCCCCATCCAGTACTAAATTCTAAGACGTGATAAAGATTTGGTTTTATTAGTACAAGACAGCCAAGGATGTCTATAATAAGAATGAATCCTCAGTTAAGTATCCAAAATAAAACCTTCCAATATTTATTCATTAAAACATTTATTAAGTACCCATTGTATGCAAGAACTGAACTAGCAGTTGACTATCAAATATTGGATGTTCAGAGCATAGGCCTTGCCCTTACAGAGTTTAGTATGGAAATGACTATTACAGGATCATACATTTCCTGCTGGAAGAGGACCTTAGAGAAAACTAAGGCTCAGAGTTTGTGACTTGCCTCCTAAGTGTCTGATAAGGCATTCAGAACCAGGTGTTCTTGATGTTGGTGGATCAGTACCTTTTCCATTATGCCAAACTGAAATCTGGTAGAGAAATGAATACATACACACAAAAACATAATGGTTAATATTACATATAAACTACATGCATCAGAGGGGTGTAAAACAAAGTACATGTGAGAAATTATGAAGCAAGTCATAACTGACTGGGGAGTATCATAGAAAAGTTAGTATTTGTCTACATCTTATATGTTTTCCCCCTCTTTCAAATGTGAGTTCCATTAGGAAATGAGTGTGTTCTTTTAATTTCCCTAGCACTTAGTATAAGGCATAACACACTGCAAATGATCAATAAATGCTTGTTGACTGATTGATTTGGATTGGTCTTTTTTTTTTGAGGCAATAGGGATTAAGTGACTTGCCTGGGGTCACACAGCTAGAAAATGTGTGAGGTCAGATTTAAACTCAGGTCCTCCTGACTCTAGGGTCAATGCTCTATCCATTGCCCCACCCTGCTGCCCCTAGGTTAGTCTTTAAAAGGACAAATAAGAGTTAAATCAAGATATATCAGGCAAACAGGACAGGATAAGCCTAGATACAGGAGACTATACAATGTGTTTAGGGAATAAAAAAGTTGGAAAATCAAATAAGAGTGCAGAGTTAAGCTCATCCTAGATTGTAGAAGGCCTAGAAGGGCAGGCAATAAGTAGTTCAGTATGTTTTTGGCAGAGGAGTGACATGACCAGAAAAAAGCATAAGAAATATTATTCCAGTAGTGCTTTAAGGACGAATGATAGAGAAGAGAGAGTTAAAGTGGAAAGAGCCATTTGAAGCATATTGCAGTAGTCTAGACAATTGGTAATGAGGGCCTACGGCAGAAGATGATGAGATGGATGCACAAGATGTAGAAATGGAATCAACCAGGTATGTTAATTTATTGGATACGAGAAATTAAAGGAAGGAAAGAGATACCATCCCAAGGTTATCAACATGGTGAGATAGTGACATTTCATAAGGAAAAAAGGCAACAGGAGGACCAAAACTACCTGTATTTGGGGAGGAACAGGATGGGGAGATAATAAGCTCAATTTGGGGCATAATGAGTTTGAGCTGCCCATGAAACCTCTAAGCTAAAGTGTATACTTAGCAGTTGGGAAGTGGAAAGATCAAGACTGAAAATTTAAATCTGAGAGCCACCTGTCTAGGGGTAGTAGTTGAAGACAGGAGAGTGGATTAGTCAATTAATAAGTATTTGGTAAATATCTACTATGGGTCACGCACTGTGCTTGGTACTTGGGAATCAAAGACAAGAATGCAATGGTATTTGCCTTTAAGGAAATTACATCTGGGTTAGGAGGTTTGAATGAGATTGCCAAGTGAAGAAATTATAGAAAAAGAAGGTAAGGACAGACCTTTGCAGAATGGGTCCCTTACATTAAGGAATCGGGTTAAAGACTATGAGAAGACAGAGAAGAAGCAGTTGAAAAAGTAGGAGGAGAAGCAGTAGAGTTTGTTGTTGTAGTTTGTTGTTCATCCTTTGTTTTCAACGAAGACCAATGACCACAGGATGGTGATGTCTTGACTGGCAAGTGTATTGGATTTAAGTGAGGCAGAGCTGCGCAAAGTCACCAGCCTTACTCTCTCCTCCAGAGTCACCCAAGTTCAGTGGCAAAACATAGGTCAGGATGACTGATGATGGCCCTGGAAGCAGCCTTTTCTTCTCCAGGTCTCTGTCTGAGGCAACACTCATTCAGTAAGTAAAGCCTGGGTAAGAACTGAGGTAAAAGATGGCCTATTTTGCCTTCACAGACCCTCAGAGCAGAGTTTCTTATCTCTGAAGCATAGGAAAGAGAGAATATTCAGTAACAGGGTATATTAAATACCTTAAAAAAAACTTTCCCTGTGTGGCTTACCTAAAAAAACAGCAGCATCTGCAAATAGCTAGAACTGGTATAAACAGATTTTTTTTTTTAATCTGTGGAAGTTTCTCAACACAACATAGGCCACATCCTGGGTAACAATGAATCATTTTCCTTGGGATACTCAAGACTACTCAACTTGATACAACTCAGGTCTTTGCCATCATGAGAATGCTATGAGGGCACCTCTCTGAGGATAAAGGTTTCCTTGCAAAGACATCCCATTAGCAGAGGTAGAACTTCTAGAGGGTACCACACTTCCTTGCAAAGGCATAACTGTGAGCAATGCTGGGATATTTAGAGGACAGAACTTCAGGGAGTGTTCCAACCACCTGGGATTAAGAAATCTTAAACAAAAGGTCCACTCTTTCCCTTAAATTTGCCCATCAGCCCCCTACTAACACTACCTTTACTTAGATTTCTTGAGTGCAGCCTTTTCTCCATGGAATTCTTATTCTTTTTTTTTTCTCCCTTTCTTTTCTTTTTTTTTTTTTTTTTTGAGATAATCAGGGCCACATAGCTAGTAAGTCCTCCTGATTCCAGGACCAATCTATTTCTCTATCCACTGTGTCATTTAGGTACTTCCTGTTCATTCTTTGGGATTCAACTTTAGTACTCACCACTGACTGTGTCTCCCCAACCCTAGTCCACTCCCAATGATTTTACTCAGAAGGAAGACATCACACAGTTACATAGTCCTTTGTGTTATACCTCTCTGATGCACCTTACATAATATATATATCATATATCATACTTATATCTAGCAAAGAATCTGACAAATAAAATGCTCTTATGTTCAATTTGCATTTTTCCTAGCACCAAGCATTTTTTGTAAAAATGAATTAATTTGAACCTTCTATTGTTTCCAATTAGAGTACCTCTATGGCACTTTACTAAACATGTTAGGGACACTTCAGCCAGAGCAGAGAGCACTGGAGTTAGCATGTGGTTCTTTGGACGCATGCTAATGATATCCAAAATTCCACTGCAAAAAACATTTCCCCATTTTCTGATGTCAGAGAAGTGTCTAGTTTGGTATAACCAATAGTGGAATAAATGATGTATTCCTTGTACTTAGTTTACAGTACCAGCCGCATAGTAAACTCTAAATAAATGCTCTCTAATTACTATATCTAATTTTCTGACATCTATCCTTCTAACCATCCATCCCTCTATCGAGCTAGCTAGCTAGGGGAAACACTCCAAGAGGCTTTTTGCTTGGCTATGGCTATCAAAAGGAGGAATGAGCATCTCTATCTAGAGCAGGAGTTCTTAGTCATTTTTGTATCATGGACCTTTTTGGTAGTGTGGTGAAGCCTAAAGTCCCCTTCTCAGAATAATGTTTTATTACTACAGTCATGACAGAAGAAAATGCTGGACTGCAGTAGAGATCAGTGAAAATAAAAATGTAATTGTTTTTCCTATCCAAGTTCATGAATCCCTGAAATCTATCCATGGATTCCTTGGGGTAGTTTCATGGTTCCAAGGTTAAGAACCTCTAATCTAGAACTTCTCCAACATGTTATTTGATACTATAAATGGGGCAGAACTCCATTCCCTAATGTTGTGTATGTTTCAAAGGTCAAGACATAGCGATATTTTTTCAATTCCTGTTTCCTTCCCTAGAAGTCCAACTGGGTTGGAAAACTGTATATCTCCTGGACTCAAGATACTTAGATAGGGAGACAGATATAGATAGATGTGTGCATATATGTGCATATGTCTGTATGTATTTACATACGTGTATATATTTATGTATATATGTCTAGATAGAAATATATCTTTAAACATGTGTACATACCTGCATACATATGCATACATGCATACATACCTCTCTTACTAAGAGAATCAAACAGATATAGCATTGTCGCACTTTCACAACAACTGTTTCAATATATTCGACATGTTCAAAAAGGGTGGAAACAAACTGTCTCTAATTCTTTGGTTTTCTTTTTGTTGTAGGGGAACTGGTTGAATTAGAAAGTCTAGCTTTAAGTCTCAACTTTATCATCATAATTATATATAAGGAGAAATCTGATACAATATAGTTAGCCTCCAACATTTGCACTTTTAGAAGAGTTGACCTAAACTTTTAAATATGGCAGAACCCCCAGAGAGTAGGTATACCTGATTTCTTAAAATAAACTTTAAAAAAGAATTCTATCTTCATGATTTGAAATAAGAAATTAGAAAAATAACATCTATTCTTTTTAGCTTGAATATAATCTACTTTCTATCCTCATATTATGGGAGTAAATTATTTTTGAAGTTGTCATTGCCTTCAAGACAGGCTTCCTAAAGAGGAGGCATTATTTGATATTGTTAGTAA
The DNA here is from genome assembly GCA_028658325.1 of Potorous gilbertii. NCBI lineage: Eukaryota > Metazoa > Chordata > Mammalia > Diprotodontia > Potoroidae > Potorous > Potorous gilbertii. Next base: position 308,806,543 of record CM053771.1, on the reverse strand, counting down.
CAAGAATCTCCAAGCTTTAGATCACCTAATGGATCCTAATGGATCATATGTAAATAACTCTATGGCTTTATAGAATATTGTATCTGGAAGAAACTTCAAAGGTTCTCTATTCCAAACCAACCCCACCTTGTAAATGAGGAAATGGAGGCCCAGAGAGTTTGAATGACTTGTTCAAGGACACATTACCAGGGAGTGACAGAGAGAAGGCTCAAATCAAGTTTTTCCTGCCTATTGAGCTTTCTTAGAATACATGAATCAAACAGTTTCTTAAACATTCAGCACTCCACAGGCTGGATCATAGATTCTTAACTTGGGATCCAGAAACATTATGGGCAGATAATTAGATAGATACAGACAGATGTGTGCAGGTATGTATTTACAAGCATATGCATGTATTTATGTATATATTTGATTTTATGTCTAGATAGAAATATATCTTTAAACACACATATATACACAGATAGATGAACATATTATAGTATATGCCATATAACATATATGTAATCTATATAACATACTTTAATATAATTAATTTCCTTTGCAAGCCTGTGTATTTTATACATATAAAAACATTACTTTGAGAAGAGATCCATAGGCCAAAGGTCCACTTTACCACGAGAAAAAGAAGTTTAAGAACCCCTGGACTAAATTAAAGAGTTTAGTGAAGGGGCTCTTTTTGTACCCTTTGCTATTTTCATATCTGTATAAAGATTAATCCTAAGCAGTATGTTAATATCAGTTTTTGCAGCATAACTGATTAGTATGATGGTCTTTTGTCTCCACCCTTTTTGAACACAGTTGAAAAGAGTTATTGTGAAAGTGTGACAATGCTGCATCTGTTTGGTTCTCTTAGTAACAGGGTCACAACTTTAGAAAGAGCAGTGATGGCCAAGTCTAGCCCCAGGTAAATGACATAGAGTCTTTGAGTTTTGTTATAAAATAGGTAACTCTCAGACTGATTTTACTTTTCCTGTTGACAGTATTATTTTCTATTCAGATTAAGTACATTTCTTTCCATATTGAATTTCTGAAAAAGACAGCGAAACTTACAGGGCCATATTAATGTAACTAAAAGCCACACCTTTTCCCTGAGTCTGCATTATGTAAAACCTGTGACCTTTTGTGATGGTTATTTTTCAACATATGTGAGGTGCAGTGGATAGAGCACTGGCCCTGGAGTCAGGAATACCTGTGTTCAAATCCAGCCTAAGACACTTAATTACCCTGAGCAAGCAACTTAAAATCTGTTTGCCTCAATTTCCTCAACTAGAAAAATGGAGTGGGGGGGCAATGACAGCACCTACATTGCAGGTTGTTGTGCAGACCAAATTACCAAATTTGTAAAATGTTTTGTATAGTGCCTGCCTCATAATAGGTACTATATAAATGCTAATTAGTTATTTTGTATAGATATATTCATAGACATATATAAGCATATATGTAAGCACATTCTCTCTCTCTCTCTCTCTATATATATATATATATTGCTTTCAACAAAATATTTTTAGAATGTTCTATATTTTGAGAGATGGATAAATTTGTATCAAAACATGTTTTAAAAGTTAAATGTCTAGAAAGTTATTTATTCAGCTTTCTCGAGAAAGGGCACTCCCACCTACGCTCAAGATGGCTATTGTGGAGGAGGGCGAGGGTGTGCCCTGAACAGCAGTTTTTATAGACCCTGACCACAACACCCCCACCCTAACCCTCTTCCTCTTAGCCCATTGGCTGAGCCTTGAGGGTACAATCTATCCATGGAAAATCTACCCCAGCAACAAGGAATAAGCAGACAAGAGTAATTTTTAGAAAAAAAGGGTGGGGGTAAGGGAGTGAGCAACTTCTGTTTAAGGACTGTCACATAACGTGGAGTAAAGTCTAGGAAAGGAGATAAGGGAGTGAGTAAAGGCAGTCTGGGAGTAAGCAAAAGCAGTCTGTGTCAAGAACTATCTCATAGTACAAAAAGAACTTTAAGGAAAAAAAATAATCTATTGTTCAGTTTCTCAGGGCCAGGTGAAACTAACAGGGCTGACACAAGGGGCCCTTGAGAGGTTTTCACTAAATATACCTATTCTACTCCCTGAGGGATCTTTACTAAATATTCCTGTTCCACTCACCTACTCAAAAATCTTCAGTTGATCTAGGAAAAAACAGAAATTCCTCATCCTGATATCTAAAATTATTGACAACCTGGCTCCAACCTATCTTTATAGATATTTCATATTATTTTCCCTCATTATTTTATATTCAGGCTATGCTTAATATTGGACTCAACATTCTATTTCCAGTTTCTAACTTGGCACAAATAGTTCCTCAATCCTAGAATGTACTATATTTCCTTTATCACCTCAGATGTCATCTCCTATTAGATTTCCCTAATTTCCCCCACTCATGGCTTCACACATACATCCTCCATTCTCTCCATACCCCCATCATGTTTCTTTCTCTCTTAAAAATGTTTTGCAATTTTTTACATGTGTATATATTGACTCCACCCAGTGGAATGTGAACTCCCTGAAAGCAAAGACTTATTCTTTGTTTCTTTGCATAGTCACTATCTAGTAGGGTTCTTTGCCTAATAAATCTTTGCGAATTGAAACTTCAATAGAAGAATTTTAGTGTTTAAATCTTCCCCTTCACTGACTCATTTGATTTTCCCTAGTGGTCTAGAATCAACAAAATAATTATTCCAATGTATTTTCCCATAAGACATGTTAATATAAGAAGGTTTAGAAGTAAAAGTCAAGAGACTTGAGATAAAGAAAAAAAATCACTTTACACAAAGATTGGAGATTTAAAGCAGAACTTACTCTTACCAGAAATAACGATCTAGGATTCAGCGTTCGAATAATTAGGGCCACATTTAATTCCTGCAGGGAAGGTCTTCGGCAGCAAGGTGACAGTGGATACAGCACTAGGCTTGGAGTCAAGAGAATGGATTCAAATTCTGCCTCATACTCTATGACTCTGAACAAGTCACCTAACTTCTCCCAAACTCAGTTTCCTTATATATGAAATGAAAAGGTTGGATTCTAGGGCCTTTAAGTTCCCTTCCAATTGTAAATCTATGAGACAGGAAAGTTGTGATTGGAGCAAATCATTGGGACTTATACACATACCTATACATAACACACACAGAAAATTGTAAGTACAGTTTTTATTCCACCCATGTCAACACTAAAATAGAAATCATTTTCTGGTTACAGCTATAGTCATACCTCCACCATTCCTTTAATGTGGGTGATTTTCTTTGAGTAAGCATGAATAGCATATAGGGGAGATTTGATTGACTTGTAAAATCTTGTAGAAAATACAAAAATACAAAAAAAAATAGAAGCATCTCTTACCTATTAGGTATATTTTAATGGACAAGATAAAGAGCCTTGTAGACTATGCAAATAATTAGAAACTGCTATAAAAGATCAACTTCTTATTACTACCAAGATTAAACAAATATATATCAATAGGTTGTTTGAGGAATGCTCATCAAGAATGAGGGATTGTTGCACTCTCTTCTTGTATCCCCAGTACATAGCATAGTGCTTGGCACATAGTAGGTACTTAATAAGTTGGTGATTGATTGGCATGTATTTTGAAGAAAATGAACCCCAAGTTGCTGCTATTTCTTTTATTTCTTCTTATTCTTCTTCTCCTCTTCTATTTTCCTCTTGTGGTTATAAAGATTAGATAATAAGTTCGATAATTTCAGATTGCTGAGGCTGTAAGAAATGAGTAGTAAAATTTGACTTAGTCAAATTCTACTGCAACTTGCCAAAACATGGGTAACACACGGGAATTGGTGTCCCTGGAGGCAGTAAAAGAACCTACAAAGTAATTACTTGAATACATTTTTGCATAAGACTAGAGTTGGCCCATAATCCTTCCAGAAAGTGCCAATGTAGGAAGGATTAGAAATATAGGGTTTTTCAAGTTAAGATACTTGAGATAAAGAAAAAAAAATTACATTACATAAAGATTGGAAATTTAAAGCAAAACTTACTCATAAGAAGAATCATCCAGAGCTGGTAACTTCAGAATCCATGTAATCCAACTACTACATTTCACAGATGAAGAAGCCTAAGTTTAGAAAGGTCATAAGACTTGCCCATGGTTACATAGGTAGGTAGTTTCAGAGGCAAGATCTGAACCCAGGTCCACCAATTTTATATGCTGTTCTTTTTTCCCACTGGACCATGTGGCTTCCACTCAGAAGTAGAAATGAAAAATATTAAGTACTTGGAATCTATTTTTAGTTTTACTGGGACTAATGACATATGCTATTTTCTGTGGGGTAGTGAGAAGAGAACCATCTCGTAGTTTTTCATTTTAATTAAATATTTTTTCTAACCAGGTACAGAGTTCAGTCATTTCAACCTGTTGAAGGAGTACTGATAACTCCCTAGGGTCCTATGGAAAAGAACTGCTAACTTCACTCCATAATTCTCAATTCCCCTCATAGAAGTGACGAGTATAATGCTTTCTGGAATTCTAGTTTTGCACCAGTAGTATAAAAACAAGGGAGAGGTATATTTATTGCATATTCATTGAGAACGTAGCTACTCTACATGGATACATATTCCCTACAAAAATAACCTATGCTGTCATAATTTAAGTGGAGTAGATTTAATATTTAGTAGCTATTTACATTCAGAAAAAATGTGTAAAGGGAGCATACCGATCAACATGTATATTATTATTACACTATTGTTATATAATATGTTCTAATATTTAAGAATTATAATATTATATATAATATATCAGAATTTAAATAATAATTATTACATATAGTTCAATTATATGTAATATAAAGCTGACTTACAGGTACTCCTAACTATTACGGGATTATATTTATTGGAAGCATCAGGGTCAGTCTATGAGTGGAGAGTAATTCAAAGAGGATGAGCAAAGTATGATAAGGCAAAGTTTGAAAATCCAAAAATCCAACACATATTCAAAACTTGTCGTCTAAAAAAGACACGTTAAAGATAAGGCATATTTTCTAAAAGTCTGTGAGATTGTGATTTTAAATCTCAGTCCTTATACAAGTTGCCAAAGTTCAGGTTTCAGTTGGAAACCTTTTTCAAAGGTTTTTCTTTCTTTTCCTTTCTCTCTTTTTCAAATTTTGAACTACTTCCGTGAGTACTCCAAGGTAGAGTTACAACATAAGGACATCATTTTCATTAGAAATACATGTTACTGTTTCCATCCTCCCTCAGAGATAACACACAATCTATATTTTTGTGACAAACATAAAACCACAGGCTAAGTTTCATCCTCCCCTTTATCTGCTCTCTTTTTGAGTAGTTTTGGTTTTGTCAGCAAATAAGAGTAATAGAGAGGGAATTACCCACTAAATCACTGTCTGGATGAGGGGCTTCCTCTAGCTATTCAATGTCCTGAAAACTTATTTTACTCTATTTAGGACAGAATCGTTATCCTTGATGGTGGTGACAGTGATAACATGCATGTGATGTCTTAATAATAATAGCTAATATTTATGTAATGTTTTCAGGATTGAGAGGTGCTTTACAAATATTATTTCATTTGATACTCACAACAACTCAGAGAGGTAGGTGCTACTATCATCCACATGTTACAGATGAGGAAACTGAGGCAGAGAGAGTAAATGACTTCCCCAGATTCACACAGCTATCAAGTGTCTGGGGCCAGATTTAAACTTGGTTCTTTCTGCCTCCAACTCCAATGTTCTATCTACAATTTACAAAGCACTTCCCACACACCAACTTTGTCAGGTACATGAAAGCCCGCTTCAAAATATGCATTTTTTTAATTAGACCACCAAACTCCAGAACAAATGAAAGCACTTTTCTCTATGGAAGAGAATTAGCTTGCATCACAAAGAATTACTGATTAGTTCTAAGAAATGTGGTTACTATGTTCACCAACTTGCCATGTTACATGCCATTTCAAAATGATCTTAAGTCTCTGGCCCTATGGAGGCAGCATAATATCATATTCCTGGATTCATATCCTGGTTCGATCACTTAGTGGCTGTGTGACCCTAGACAAGTCACTTAACTTCTATGTCCTTCAATTTCTTCCTCTGTTGAATTAAAGCCTTGGGTTTGATGGCCCTTAAAGTCCCTTCCAGTGCTAAGTCTATGACTCTGCGATGTCTTCAAATTCTGTGTTATTCCATGATGTCATGCTTATTTTTCTTCATGTTTCTTACTCACCACTCTCCATACTCTATTTCCATAACTTTTTACTGGCTTTCCCCCATTACAGAAATGATCTTCCTCCTCACCTCTGCTACTTAGAGGTGATGACTTACTTTAATACCCAGCCCAAATGCTGCCTTCTATAGGTCTGTCCCAGTCCCCTCATATGCTAGAATGTACATTTATCACATGTACATTACATCTTATTTACATTGCTGGGACACCCCAGCAATCTGGAAAATATGCATAAACTTATTTAGGCCTTTTTTTGTACCACAGAAGAAGTCTGAATTATTACGTTATTAAAAGATAAAATGTGTTGACATTATATAATAGTATACATATATTTGTATACATTTCTGAGTTTTTAAACTTTTTCTATGCTATCTGCTGGCCTTCACCTATCATCTGTGGCTTCTGCAAAACTCCCTCAAAATTCCCATATAAATTCTTATGCTGGCATAAGAAAATTTACATTGAAATCATGATGGGGAAAGTTGTGATATGGAAGGGATAATTGTAAAATCCTTGAGCATAGGGATTATTTTTGCCTTTTTCTTTTGTATCTCAACTCACAGGCACAGTGTCTGACTCATAATAAGGGCTTAATAAACGCCTGTTGATTGATTGACTTAGACAGTGACATAGGGATGGGGAGGAGGAGGAAGAGCTAGTCATCGAAACTTGTAAATTGACAAGAGAGAAAAACACTTGAAAATGTCATGAATGTAACACTTTAATTGTACCTGACACATTTGTTTTGAGGAACATGTTTATTTTTATGTAGCATAACTAGAATGAAATCTGTCACAATTGTCCTACTTGAACACTTTCTATATTAGACAAAAGTAGCCAAGTTTTGTAGATTTAATGTGTTTAAGCATAACTATGTCTTAGACATTTGAAATATCATTATACTTCATGGTTCAAATAATAGAAAGAATTTGGCAAGCATTATGGGAGTTGTCAAATAAAAGAATCAGAATTACAGGATTGTCGGCATTTTTTAATGACTAATTCTAGTGAATGAATTACTACTCATTAAAGTCAGAGGCCCATATCAACAAAAAACAAAAATGAAAAACAAAACAAAACAAAAATCAGATTTCTACGTAGATATTTGACACATTTTAAGAATCTTATTAATTAGTGAAAAATATTAATTTAAATTTAGTTTTTAAAATAAATTAATAGGTCTATGATATTTTTTAATATTTCCCAGAACCATCTCTAATAATTTCAGCACTTTAACAAAATGAATCCTGAAATCAACTTTTTAAGACAAATTTTATCGAGGGGGAAAGGATTAAGGATGCTGAGACACAGAGTTCCATTAGATGATATCCATAACATACCTTGAGGCCTAGGGGTTTACAGCAATGTGTGTGGAGAAGGGAAGGACAATGCCCCAGCAGCATACCTACAGTGCTGCTGAGGGTGAAAAGGGGTGAAATCATCTGATATTTTCCTGTTTTATCTAATTCCTGCTCACAAGGTTCAGCTGTTTCTAAGCTGTTGAAGAAGTATAAGTACTGATTCCCTGGTCACTGATCACTCCACTTTAGTTATAACTCTGAATTTTAGGATCCACAAAACACTGATCACTCCACTTTAGTTATAACTCTGAATTTTAGGATTAACAAGTATAACATTTTCTGACATCTACTCTTGCATCTATAGTATAAAGCAAGAGAACAATTTGTTTGCTGCATATTCATTGGAACTCGAAGTTCTTTGGATGCATGTGCACTTCTCCTGCAAAAATAACCTACACTGTTACTATTTAGCAACTGAATAGACCTGATTAAAAACAAGCAAACAAACAAACAAACAAGGCACATTGCCATTTATTATGGTACCTTGGGGAGAATTCAACCTAATACCTTGATTGGTAAAGGGGAAAAAGGCACATTCGTTGACGATAGTAATACAAATTCTAGCAATATGATTTATTTCCTCTGATTCCTTGCTGCTGGGTCTCCTTAGACAAGTCTGTCCCTTTGCCAGTGGATAGCAACTGTAAAAGTCTAGTCATATTAGCAAGGTTTGAATTCAATGTCATGAAGAAATGGTAGTATTATCACTGTGGTTTTTGTGAGTAAAAGCTACTGGGAATTTTATTTTCCCCGTGACATGTACATTATGCAAGTCATTGCTAGCTTATGATATTGTTACAGATAATGAGGGTTTGGATAGTCAAAATGAATCAGAGGAAGATTTCTTTCATCCAACTCACTTTCATATTGAAATTTCTGTATCAATTTAGAAATTAGCTTGTCATCTTCAAGGCACGTTTTATATTCAGTCACGAACATAGTTTCCTGTCTAGTACGTAGGAGAGGTGCCTCTGCTTATCTGAGAGCAAAATCTAGCTCTTGCAACTGAAAAAAAGGAGAAATTTGGGAAAAAAAATAAACCAGGTTAGTTTTCATCTGAAAAATGGCTCTAATGATATATGTAGGGTTGTGTGTATAGGTGTGAGTGTAGGAGGAGGTGTTTGTTTATTAGAAGTATTTATAAATTTTAAAATGCACAAATATGGCTTGTAGACTCTCATCCATTGCCAAATGGTGGGTGATTGAAGAAAAAAGAACCTGGGAATATATGAGAAAGTCCCATTTCTTTGTTCATGAAAGTCCTTCATGTAGCTGATTTTATATAACTAGAGATTTAAAAATAGCATCAATCTGGGGCAATTTCTGACTGACTGTTTTGCTAGTTATTCTAAGTAACAAATTATATAGGAATTTTATGTTAGAGTTAGAAAAGATCTTGGATATTATCTAGCAGTTAACCTAGACTATATGAACTTTTTTAAAAGTGTTTTGAAAACTGTATATCAATATATTTTATTTCCTTTGCATTCTTATGTATATTATTTTATGGAATTAAAAACATTTTTTTGTGAGAAGTTCATTGACTTGACCCAATTCCCAAGGTGGCCAACAAAATAAATTTGACTGAGATGAACATTTCTCAGTTTTCTAATAAATTTGAGTGTCCAAAATGATGTAAATGAGGTAGAAAACAGAAAGAAAAGCTTGTTGTCATTTTTTCCTATCTAAAATATTAAAAATAAAATAATGAATAAATAAAAAATATTTCATGAGCATGACTATTTTTCAGTAAGCAAATAAGCTTAATTCTCTCTGTTCTGCTCCCAAATGTTCCCATTTTACTTTGCTTCTGGATATTTCCTGGACCAAGACTCTTCTTCATTTCCTTGAAATTTCATTTTGGCATGTATGGGTTCTGTCAATAGAGTAAAAAGATTCAGTGTTCTGTAGCCAAATTAGATTGAGACATTTAAAAATGGTCTCTATTTAGAGGTGGAAATTCTACAAAACTGTGAAGTCAGAGAGATTATCTTAACCAAGGTCATAAAGCATGTTTTTTATTTATTTTTTGGCAGAGATAGGCCTAGAACCCAGATGCTTCTATTTTTTTTCTATTTGGGAAGGTTAGTGGCAAACAGCCATTTATGGTGCTTGGATTCAGATAGATTATACGTGACCCTGGGAAAGTCTCTGAAGAACTATTTGCCTCAGTTTTTTTCATCTGTAAAAATGAGAACAATGATAGCCTTAACTTCCCAAAGTTGTGGTGAGGATCGAATTATATAGTAATTGTAAATACTTAGGACAGTACTCGGCATACAGCGTGCTCTTACTATGTTAGCTATTGTTATTCGCTCAAGGATTCCTGGCAGTACGCACCGTTCTGCCATTTATAGCAATGGTCCTATTATATCACCATGAAGATAACATCACAGAATCAGAAGTCACCAAATCTAGGAACCAAGAGGCCAATGGACCAAGCCTTCACCTAATAAAGACACATTTTAATATTTCAACAAGTGGTTTTTCCTTTGACAATCTCTAATGAGGGGAAACCTCCTGAGAGTCGTTTAACTACAGAACTGAAAAACTTCCATTAAAAAAAATTGCTGACCAAAAAGAGATTTTAAAAACTTCAACTGAAAGAAGTCACCAATCTGATTCCAAAATTTTATATTCTATAACATAATTTGTATTTCATCACAGAGATTATTTTATAATAAAACCACATTGTTAAACAACACTATTGATTGCACTAGAAGATAGCTTGTAGAATTAAAATTAATCTGTGGTACCTGTGACTCATGGACCGTTTGAAGTTACAAAGGAAATGTTCCTTGGCTTTCAGAGCATGTATCCATAATCATCACTGCTTTCACTATTTTGACACATCAATTCAAACAAACAGTTGATCAATTCAGACAAGCAACTTGTTTGAATTCTTTGGTTTATTTTTTACTGAATTGTCTATTCTGTCAAAATGTTCAGACTTTTACTGTAAGGATTCTTATATACCCAATTAGTGCAGAAGCATGTTACAACTCTATGTTGATATTTAACAGTAGAATATGTATCAACTCGTGAGCTCAATAAGGAGTTTTCATGGGGAAAATAAATTTATTAATGCATCTTCTAATTCATGTCCTCAAAACTGAGTTTTAAATATATGAAACCAAAGTAGGCTATTGTAGGGGGTTTTGAAAAAAAATATTCAGGCAAATCTCTTAAAAGAGATGAATAATTAATTTTGTGAGGAAGTGACAGATACTGTGACTATAGGTAGAATGCAAGTCATTTGAAAGTCCCAGTAAATGGAAAAACTACTGGCCTGAAACAAAGCATTAAAAATCCTGCTGATGCTTCTCATTTTTAATCAATATTTTGTTTAAATTTGGATGAAACTTATGTATGAAATATGGAATTGAATGATGTAAAGAATTTAAAGATTTAAAAATTTTATAAGTACATAGTGGGTTATCAAAGGAAATGTTCACTTCCTAGTGAAAAATTGTTACACTAAAAGCAAATTCTCTAACACAAAGAGCAACAACAAAAACTATCTACAAGGGGTTCTCCATCTACAAAATGGGTTTCTGTCTTTCCCTATGTCACTGGGATGTCAGTAAGATAAATGAGATATTAAACTAACTTACTCATTAAAATGAAGTTCTTTTCTTTTCTATGGACTTGACCTCTCTTTTCATATTTTAGACTCTATATTTGATCTTAAGATGTTTGTTATTTTTTAACCAATTGTCAGTTTTCCCAGAACATTTGCTCTGTTGTAGATTATTAGATAAACATTTTCCTTCTATAATTGCTAGGCAGGTAGGACAGTGCAAGACCTAGAGTCAAGAAGACCTGAGTTCATATCTAACCTTAGACACCAGTTGTGTCACCTTCGATAAATCACTTAACCCATTTTGTCTCTGTTCCTTCATCTGTAAAATGAATTGGAGAAGGAAATGGCAAACCATTCCCAGTATCTTTGCCAAGAAAACCTCAAATGAGGTCACAAAGAGTAAGACATGATTGAACAACAACAAATAAAAGTTCATTCTATAACCACCATACTATGTTGATTAGATTTATTAGATTTTTGTTCAATAAAGACATCTTATGGTATATAAAAATGAGCTAGGTTCTTAATGATTCTGTTGTGGAGTTAAAGATACTTCATTTAAGGCAAGTTACAAAATTACTTTATGGAACTACTGCAAAAGAGAGAATACAACATATATTTTAAAATTAAATTGAAAATCAATAACTTGAAACATCATTATGAAAATATACATCTGTTAATATCTCTGATCAGGAATACCAAAACCTCACCAAGGACAATGACCCTACTCTATATAGTAAAGATCAGTAACATTTTTAAAAGCCATTTTTTTCTCCGTAGGATAGCATAGAACATCTTCTACAAATAGATCTTTAAAATACACATGGTGAATAGAAAAGTGTGATCCTGGGATTTTAGTTTAAACACAAGGCATTCATTCTATTAGACTGAATCCAGAAATCCAAGTGCAACCAATTACATTGTTGGTCATGTTTTACATTGCTCACCTATGTTATTAAAGCAACATAATTACAGAAAGTTAAGACATTCATTTATGGAGCTACTGGTAATGACAGAGCATGACACACATAATAAAACACCATGAAAAAGCATTTACTCAAAGCATCATCGTGAATATAACCTTCCATCAGTCTCTCTGATCAGTAGCCAGATCTCTTTCTAAAGATGATATTTGACCTGTGTTTGCTTTTTTGACCTATAAATCTATAAAGACTCTAGCATACTAAGCAAATATAGAAAGTCCAAGACATTTCCTAAGATAGGGAGGGGCTGACAACAGTTATGAAGTTTAAAAAAAGATTTTGCAATATTATTTATCTTCACCACCACCCTTCCCCTTTCAGTTCAATCTAATTCCGGCTCCCTGGGGCTGCCTGCCATGCTATGAATGTAGAGAAAGGATGAAGGGCAAAAGATGACTTAGAAATCAATAGGATCAGAGTGAAAACTTCAATTTAGATCTCAGCAAAAATAAAATACAGGTACCATATAAAGCTCACCCCAGACATTGTGACCATATTTGTTAGTGGCTGAAATATGTTCATTTTCTCAAAGGGTATTTCCAATAGAAGCACAGTCCCCAGAGAGGAGAGATAGTTCTTAGAGAAAAAGAGGTTGAAGGCATATCACAAAACACTTTGAAATGATTATGTCAACTGGGAACAGAGTCCTCCCAAGTTATGCATGTGATCAGCAAATGTCAGTGAGAAGACAGGTCACTTGAATAAAATAATAATTGATTCAGTCACATCCACAACTTTTTTCTCCCTCATGTAGTAGCTTCCCTTCATTCAAACCTTTAAGTTTCTTCATCCTGAAATTTCTAAAATATGCCAGAATTTTCCCCTTAACACTTTTCTCCTTTCTTCTTTTTCCTGATAAAACCATTTGAATCACCCTTTCCCCAACACCCATAAAAAAAATACTCCTAAAAAATTTCACTCCCTTACTTTTACAGAGACACAGAACGTCTTCTCCTTCTAGAATAATCCTCTCCATGAATGAAGTTGGCAAAAATCTTACTAAGATGACTGTCTGAGGTTTCAGTGCTGCTCCCAAGGTTGGAATTCTTCAGACAAGGACAGAGACAGCAGATAATAGCTCGCCGTATATAGCCATCGAAGAAATAATAAATGAAAGGGTTAATACAACTGTTAGAAAATGCCAAAGGACCACTGACCTCCATGCCCACTTGGAGGACAGCTGAGGAAAAGAAGGGTTCTTCTTGTAGCCCAGAGATGATAGACAAAACCTTGAAAATGTTAAAAGGTAGCCAGGAGCTGACAAAGGCTGCTACTACAATAAAGATAATTTTTATGGACTTTTGGAGCTTTTTGTTGTGTTTTCCTGACTGTTGGTAGTATGCACACAATTTCCTTGCAATCGAACAGTAGCAGGTCAAGATGCTCAGCAAGGGGACAAAAAAAGTGAAAATTAAGGACACCAGGGCCCACGCATGTTTAGAGAGACTGGCCGGCTCTTCTGCACAGTAAGGTTTGTCCTCAATCATTGTGAGGTGCCTGGACAAAAGAGTGGGCAACCCCAGAAGGCAGGAGATGAACCAGACACTGACACAGATGCCGTAAGTGCAGTCTTTCCTCCTGAATTTCCTGGATGCAGACGGGCACATGATGGCCAGATAGCGCTCAGCACTCATGCAGGTCAAGAAGAAGACACTACTGTGCATGTTGACTGAAATGATGTAAGAGCTTCCCTTGCACAGGAATGAACCAGTCCTCCACAGGCCTAAGGATGCCTCCTTATCCACCCAGAGTGGCAATGTAACAAGGAAGATAAAGTCAGAGACAGCCAGGTTGATGATAAATATGTCAATCAGTCTTTGGCTTCCCCGTTTAAAATGTAAGGCTCCAATTAGGATCAGGTTCCCCACAACACCAATCAGGAACACAGCAATGTAGAAGATGGGAAGGAAGACAGATATGTACAGGACATGCAAGTGATCATCCTCAAAGTCAGGACCTTCACTAGTAGCATAGTTATCCAGATAGGTCAAGGGAGTCGTCTTATCCATCTTAAAAATTCAGATATTGAAATGCAACAAGTTTTCTCATTCCTTTGAGATGTTTTGTGAGAATTTTTAAAATCTTGAGACACGTTGTTTCATACAGTGGCCACTTCTTTTTCCACCACTTTAAAGTTACTGAGAAGAGCATAAAAACACATTTGTAAATCCAGCTTTTACTGATCAAAAAAAAAAAAAGGCTAGCACAGTCTACTTCTGATTGGTTGTGGTTGTGGTTATCCTTATTTGCATTTGACCATAAAGCAAAGGAGATTTCTTTTTTTGGTCTTTCTTCTTCAAAACTTTGAATCTGCTTTTTAAATACTGTTTGACCAGAATTTAAAGTAAACAAGTTCATCTTTTTGAAATACTTTGTCTTCCTTTATGGTGGGTGTTTTTCTTTCCTAAGACCTAGAAATCTTCTATATTGTTTTGAGATGTTAGAAAGGTATTGTTTTCTTTTCATAGTTACAGAGTAGGTAATAGTGGTGATGATAGTAAGAAACCCCATGTTCACAAGATTGTCAAAAAAAATGAGGAAAATATAACTGGGAATGATAAAAGGCAATGGTTGTTTCAATTTTGAGCTTTGAGAGACTGAGTAAAAAGTCACAGGTTCATTCCCCTTTTCTTTAAGTCTTTTGCTTTTACTAATTGAATCCTTATTCCACTACTCACAGAATTTTCTTTTCTTCTCAAGTCTCCCATAAGTTCTCTTTCTCCTTCCTACTCAGTAAAAAACTTTCCTTTTACTTCCTGAAAAAAATTTTAGACTATTTACCATGAGCTCCTTCTTTTCTTCTCTTCAATGCCAAACCCTTTCACACCATTCCTGATTTTCTGTCTTTATTCTAACCTTTGATAATGTCCAATCCCTTCACAAATTCCCTTAATCTCATTCTTGTCCATTTTCTCTAGCAGATTGTTCCTACTATTATTATGTCTGTCTCTCTAATCTTTCATCTCTTCTGATCAATTGATTCTTTTTTAAAATGTTTATTTATTTTTCTGAACTTGAGAAATAAAACAGGCATTTCCATAACACAGTGCGGAGGGGAAGATGATTGTACATGAAAGTGAAAATCTATTATGTACAACTTGCTATTACTTTTAAAAATATAACAAAGTTATCATGTAATTTTCTTTTCTTCTTCCCTCTTCCACCCCACCCTAAAGATGGCTACCATGAGACACAAATGTGTGTGTGTGTGTGTAAACCATTCTATACATATTTCTATTTATCAGGTCTGTCTCTGGATGCAGATAGTATCTACCTTCATATGTTCTTTGTAATTAATTTGTATACTTATAACAGTCAAAATGACTTAAACAGATTCTTTCTTTACCATTTTCAAATATGGCCAAGTCCCATCCTTTCATCCTAAAAAACCTTCAGTAGACCCTCAAGCTATCATCCTTTATCTCTTTTCTCTATCTCAACTTCTGAAAAAAATTCTGCCCCTGCTATTACTTCCACTTCCTCTCTTCTCATCCAGACTTTTGTAATCTGGTTTCCTAGTTGATCACTCAACAAGTGAAACTACTTTCCAAAATTACCAACCATCTTAGTTGCCTAATTTGATATTTTCTAAGTCCTCATTCTAGACCTCTCCATAGTATTTGATCCTACTCATCACTTTTCCTCCTGGACACTAACTTCTCATGTTTTCCATGACACTACCCTTTCTTGGTTCCCCATTTGTCTGATGGCACCTTTGCAGTCTCCTTGGAGGGCTTATTCTCTGTACCATCTCCATTAATATGTACACTCTAAGGCTGTTTCGTTCTGCTATTGTTGTCATTGTCATCATCACTATCATCTTCTTTATCTCTGTTTCTTTCTCTTGTCTCTCTCTCTCTCTCTCTCTCTCTGTCTCTTTCATCAATTCCACGTATTTAGTTTTCTACACAAATGACTCTCAGATCTACTATAGTATTATATCATGCACCCATCTCTCTCTCCTGAGGTCCAGTCACATCAACTACCTCTTAGACATTTAAAACTGGATAGGTATATGTGAAATTCCAGGATGTGATTATTTTCCCAATTTCTAATGATTGATTTTTAAACTAAGTTAAGTTTAAACTACAGAAAGGAAAAATATAGAAGAAAAAGATGTTGAGTGGCTTTTTTTAAAAGCCTGATAAACTTTCTATTTTTAACAATATGGGATCAAAGGATATGAATAGGCAGTTTTCAGAGGAAGAAATTAAAGATATCTACAGTCATATGAAAAAATGTTCTAAATCACTATTGATTAGAGAGATGCAAATCAAAACAACTCTGAGGTACCACATCACACCTATCAGATTAGCTACATCACACCTATCAGATTAGCTAATGTAACAAAACAGAAAGATAATAAATTTTGGAGAGGATGTGGGAGAGTTGGAACACTAATTCATTGTTGGTGGAGCTGTGAGCTCATCTAACCATTCTGAAGAGCAATTTGGAATTAGGCCCAAAGGGCTACAAAAATATGCATACCCTTTGACCCAGCAAAATCACTTCTAGGACTGTTACTCCCAAGAGTTCATTAAAATGGGAAAGGGTTCCACATGTACAAAAATATTTACAGCAGCACTCTTTGTGGTAGCCAAAAACTGGAAATCAAGGGGAGGCCCATCATTTGGGGAATGGCTAAATAAACTACGGTATATGAATGTAAGAAATGTAATTTCTTATAGCTATTGAGCTATAAGAAAGGATGAACAGGAAGACTTCAAAGAGGCCTGGAAAGTCTTATATGATCTGATGCTGAATGAAAGGAGCAGAACCAGGAGAATTTCGTGCACAGCAATGACCACGATGTGCGAGAATTTTTTCTGGTAGACTTGGAACTTCATTGCAATGCAAAGACTTAAAAAATTCCCAATAGTCTTTTAAGGCAAAATGCCTTCCATATCCAGACTATGGAATTCAATCACAGAATGTAGCAGATCATTTTCTTTTGTATTACGTTTTGGTTTATTATATAATTTCTTCCATTCATTTTAATTCTTCCACACAGAATAAATATAATGAAAGTATATTTAATAGGAATGTATGTGTAGAACCTATATAAAATTGTATGCCATCTCAGAGAGGTAGGGGAAAAAAATTAAGTTACATGGCAGTAATTGCAGAACATCAAAAATAAATAAAACTAATAAAATTTTTAAAAAAAGAAACATGGGAGAAGTAATTATAATAACAACTGTACCTAACCCGAAGCTGTGAAATTTAGTGAATTTAGTGAAATTTGTTGTTTGAGGTAAAATATCTCGAAAGTGTAATTTGAATTTTGTTTTTAAATCAAATGTAATTGTCTGAATTATCATTAAAGCAGTAATCCACCATTCAAAAGACATGGCATGAACTGCACAAAGGGAGTGTGACTTGAGAACTATTGCAAGTGGATATCTGTCCCTGAGAAGATTGAGAGGACAGCCTTTTAAAAGTAATGACAGGAGCCTCTTAACTCAGTTTCCCCATGGTGTTATTTTCTTTTTGAATAGGAATGTCTCCTGAATGTCAGATTAATTCTGAATCCGGTTAGAATTGGCTGTTTCAAAAAGTTTACTATGACTCTTACCTGAAATAAAACAGAACTAAGAATTTATTCTGTTAAACCTATGTTAAATCATTCCAGGCTCTTAGACTTAGGTCTGAAAGACCAGTCTTGAAGTTGTTACAACCACATCCCTTCTTTTTCCTCTCCTAGCAAAACTCTTTAACCATGGCAGGTAAAATCATAATTTTTTGAATAATGAATCTTGTTTTTGTAATCTTTTGGCAATGCATCTTGCAGGGGGCCCCAGCATTTCTGAACTGCTATCATGAGATGCAAGTATAAGGTTCTATATTAGGTAACTTAGTTTGATCTTCTTCCTATAGCTCTGTTGTTCAGCAGCATTGCTTAGATAATCTCTACAAGTGACCTAGAACCAGGAGATGGTCAAGGAAATCCCTCTACAAACCTGATTAGGCATCCTTTACAGGACACATGATACCATTCAGTTTTCAATTAGCACCCCTATATCCCTTTCCTGCCCCCAATCAAACCTAGCAGTTGAGTTTTTTACTAGGCAAGCCTGGGAGTAAACCACCTCTTACTTGAACATGAACCATGACACCTACCTGACCATAGAGGATTCATCTCATAACTTGTGAGTTTTGAGTTGAGAAGGTTGCCAAAGAGGGGATGTTATAGAATTTATCTTTTATATTTTTTCTTATTTTGATTTACATGTTTTTGTTTGGGTACAACAGGTATATCAAATCAACATGAAAATAAATCTCCACAAAGAACATTCTCTGAAAATAACCAAGCAAGCTTAAGTGAATGGTTGCAACTGATAGTGCATACTATTTTCCACTTTTGCTCATTACTATTTATAACCAGAAAGGAATACATGTGCTTTAACTTTAATAATTCGGTACTAACTTTGTCCACTGAATTTGAGCTGAGATTTTTTCCCTTTGGATTTGTCTTCATTTACATTGCTGTGGCTATTATTGCAATTACTCATTCTCAGATTTTAAATAATCATTTCTAGGAGATGGAAGCAAGGGCAAGTAGTAGAGGATGAATATAAGGGCCACCCTGTTAGAATAGTGTCAAAACACTAAAAAGTTAGAATGATATGAGACCAGTGAAGAAAGTGAAGAATAACAGAAAAGTGTTTAAAGCTAGAAGGGGAAAAGAAGAGAATCAAAGAAAGGCTGCTCATGATGGATGGGACAATAGCAGAAGGCAGAAGTACTCAACTTTCATTATTCTTTTATTTCCTCAGCGAAAGATAATAGTCTTGGAATTAATAAAGATGGAATAAAAATAGTTAATAGAGAATGGAAACCTAAAACTAAGGTAAGTAGGGAGATAGTAAGAATGCTCTGGATTTATCTTGAGAAGTACAATAATCAGGTTCAGATAAATTGTATCCTAGACTACTGAAAAACCTGGTAGACATAATTACTGAGCCACTTTCAGTGATCTTCTAAATAATGTGGAAAATGGGAGCGGTCCCTCTTCAAAATTATAGTAGATCAAAGGTGTCTTGATTTTTAAAAAGAGAGAGGAGATGTTATAAACTATATTTCTGTGAACTTAATTTGCCTCTGGTAAAAATTATTGAATTTATTATCGAGTATAGATATCAGACATATAAAAAAAGAATATGATCGTCACAAAGAACTAGTAGGGCTTCATAAATTATGTCATGCCATACCACAAGTTGGCAAAGAAAACAAAAGAGGTAGTTTGTAATTGCTGGAGGGAAAGCATACATTCATATCTTGTTGGTGGAGTTAAGAATTAGTCAATTTAGATTTTAAAGTACCTAAAGTGCTCTTAGCCTTTTAACTCAGAGAAGTTTTATATGTGTATGTGCATATATATAGTAGTTATATAGCTCCTTAAGATTTATCAGGTATTTTACATTTTTTATCTCATTTTATCCTCTCAAAATCCCTTTGAGGTAGGTGTTATTATTTTTTTCATTTTATAGATAAGGAAACTAAAACTCAGAAAATTACTATGTGACCCTGAGCAAATAACTTAACCTCTCTCAATCTCTGTTTCCTTATCTGTAAAAGGGAGGTAATGACAGCACCTACCTCATAGGCTTGTTGGAAAGATCAAATGAGATAATGTATGCACAGTGCTTTGCAAATCTTAACCTACATAAATACTATCATTATATTAAGTGATGTAGAGAAATAGGAAACAGGAAAAAATATGCAAAATAACTACAACAATAAGAATAGAACAATAAAAACAAAGCTGAACATTGTAATTATGGCTATTGGTCCAGGAGAGTTGAGAAAATATATTTACCTCCCTTATTTTGCAAAGATCAGGAACTATACATATGAATTATTTCATATGTGATCTAATTTCATTCATTTCATTCATATGTTGGCTAATTTTGTTAAATTAATTTTTTTCTCTCTTTAAAAAAAATGTTTATAAGGAAAGGCTCAAGGGGTTATATGGGAGAAATACCAATAAAAAAAAAATCACTTTTTTAGGCACCTACTATGTACCTAAAGACACTGTGCTTGGCACTGGGGATTAGAAGACAAAAAAAAAAGCTACACTAGCTCTCTTTGGACAAAAAATAACCCCTGCCTCAAGGAACCTACATTCTAGCAGGGGAAATAATGTATATAGGGAGAATATATGAAATAAATACAGGGTAGTTCTATGAAGAGAAGATCAGGAAAATTTCTACGTAGAAGGTTGCACTTGAGCTGATTCCTGAAAAATGCCTAAGATTCCAAGAGATAGGTATGAGGATGGAGTATATTTCAGGTATGAAGGACAGCCATTGAAAGCTTATGGAAATGGGAGATGGGCCATAGCATGTGAGGAAAAGCAGATCGACAATATGACTGAACTATACAGTGTTTGAAAAGGAGTAATGTGTAAATAGAAAGGAGAGGTAGTAGGAAGGGGTCAGATTATGAAGAACTTTAAAAGCCAAACAGAGGAGTTATTTGATTCTGAAAGTAATAGGTAATTACTGAAGTATATGGAGTAGGGGGTGACACACTAAGACCTGAGATTAAGGAAAATCACTTAGGTAACTATTTGGAGAATGGATTGGAACTGATAGAGTTAAGTAAGGGAGACTAAAGTGGCTACTACAATAATATAGGGGAGAAGTGATGAGGGGCCTTATTATGGTGGTGGTTTTAAGTAGAGAAAAGGGGATGTGTTCATGAGTTGATACTTAGGTAGAAACAACATGATTTGGCACTTGATTGAATGTACAGATGAGGGTCTTGATTGTGAGACTGGATGACTGAAAGATGGCAGTGTTCTCAATAGTAATAGGGAAATAGAGGAAATGTATAGGTTTTAGGAAAATATAACATGAATTCTGCTTTGAGCATATTCACTTTGAGATGCCTATGGGAAATCTACTTCAGTATGTCTGCCAGTTTACGGAGAGAAACTACTAGTACTCAGGACAGAGACAAGAGCTGGATCTAGGTTATCATCTGCATAGAGGGGATAACTGAACTTAGGGGAACTAGTAAGGTTACCAAGTGAGATAATATGATAGATCCCAGGATGGAATCTTGGGGTATGCCAACAGTAAGAGTATATGTCATGGACAATGATCCAGCAAAGGAGGCTCACTACTAGTAGTAGAAAAAAAGAAGAAACTGGAGAGTGCTGCATCACAAAAAAACTGGAGAGGCAACAGTATTCAGGAGAAGAGGGTTGAGGTCATCAATAAGGTCAAATAATGGAGAGAGGTCAAGAAGGGTAAATATTGAGAAGACATTAGATTTGGCAATTAAGCGATCTTGATAACTTTGGAAAGAGAAGTTTAGTTGAATGATCAAGTTAGAGGGCTAATGAATGAGAGTGAGGAAGAAAAAGCACTTAATGGAGATTGCTTTTTCAAAGAATTTGAGAAAATGAGGAAAGATTGGACAACACCTCTCCAAAATGGTAAAATCTAATCTAATCTAATAAATGCCTTTTGTTTGCTTTTTTTAAAGGCTGTTCCCCATCTTAGATATGTTTGCTGGCATCAGAGAAGGAACCAGTAAGTAGGAGGAGACATTGAAGATGTTAAGTGACTGAGAGAAAGAAGGGTTGGCAGAAGGGAGGGAAAAAGAAGTATGAGAGTAGGGACAGTGTACTGAAGAAGGGCAGAGACAGAATTCAGAGTACATGTAGAAACAATGACCATGCTGTGGAGAAGGGTGACTTCTTTATGAAAAACTGGAATAAAGGAGGAGACAAAGTGGGATGACATCAAGGGATTGATTGTAAGATGAGGAGGGAAGAACAGAGTTCTTGGCAAATGGCCTTCATTTTTTCAGTAAAGCATGAAGAAGCTCAGCTGAGAACTTAGTGGAGAGAGGCTGTGGAAGGCTTAAAGAGAAAAGAGAAGGTTTGGAATAGCCATTGCACAGTCTGCAACAGAAAATAAATTAGAGAGGAGTAAGAGGACTGCCTTGATACTGTGGGGAACCAGTTAAAATTGGTAAATTCAGTTGGTACACTCACATGACTTTTTCTAACTCTAGTAGCTTATGAGTAGAGGAAAGCAAATGGGGGAGAATAATCCAGGGTTTGGATTTGGAAAGGTCTGAGCAGTGATAGGATAATGTAATAAGAGAATTGAGAGTAGAAAATAGTGTAGAATTGAACTGATTTATTAAAAAGTTAAGACTGGAAGAAGGAGAATATAGCCAGAAGAAGGACTATGGTCTAAGAAAATACTAAGTAAAGGAAGGATTTCATGGCTTAGCAAGGATGAAGAACAGGTTTAGGTGGAGTAAGGCACAGAGAGAGATGGAGTGATAGAAGATTGTGATCAGATAAAGGAATTTCATAGTTCTTGATTACCGAAGTGGAACACTTATGGGTGATAACAAGATCAAGGGTGTGCCAATCCCTGTGTGTAGCTAAAATGGAGATGAGTTGAAGAAATTTGAGTTGAGAATTGAAGAGACTGAAGACTAGAGAGATAAGGGTATTTGAAAGAGCTTCCACATGTATTCTGAAGTCCCCCACAGGAGTTAGGGTGATCTAGCAGGAAAGTGATTTCACACGAGATTAAAGGAGATAGTGGGGCATGATACAAAAGGGTCTCGAAATGACTATAAAGGAAGCAGAGGGAATTCCCATTGAAAACTTTCAATTGTTTCCAAAAATCATGAAGCAAGAACCATAGCTTACATGGTGGGTTAGGTCAAGAGGGGGAGGGGACAGGGGAAGGGGAGGATGCTATAACATTTTCATAAAAGAATGTACCCTACAAAGAAAATGCATTGATTTACAAAACAACAACAACAACCAAAAACAATTGTTCATGCTTACTAAGCACATTTAAAAAAAATGCTGCTAGGTTTGTTGATCAGGAGTGCTGTTAATATGCTTTACTTAGATTTTAGGAAAGCATTTAAATTTCTCATACTATGCTTATGGACAAGATGGAAGGATGTGACCTGGATTATACTTTTTCCCAATTATCAGTCATTAATGAGTTGATGACAACTGTTATACATTTCTCTACTGGAGTGCTCTAGGGATTAATGCTTTGCCATTTGCTAGTTAACATTTTTTTCCCAATTTGTTAACATTTTTATTTAAAGTTTTGAGTTCCAAATTCTACTTCTCCCTCTCTCATGCCATTTGCTAGTTAACATTTTTTTCCCAATTTGTTAACATTTTTATTTAAAGTTTTGAGTTCCAAATTCTACTTCTCCCTCTCTCCTTCCCATGCCCCCTTGCTGAGATGGTAAGCAACCAGATATAGGTTATATATATACAATTGTGTAAAATATCAGTCAAAATCTTTAATAGATGACTCAGATAAAGGAATAGACAGGTTGTTTATCAAACTGGCATAATTACACAAAGGTAGAAGGAATTAAAAAGTATTGAATGACAAAATCTGGAACACTGGGCCAAATTCAATAAAATGAAATTTAATAGGGATAAATATATAAGTATACACTTGGGCTCAAAAAATTAACTTCAAAACTATAAGATGGGGTAGGTAAGATATATCTAAACAAACTTGGAGGTTTTAGTGGACTACAAGTTCATTGCAAATCAATAGGGTGATAGGCAGCCCCCCTTCCCAAAAAGCTAATTCAATATTATGCTGTGTTAACAGATATAGAATCCAGGGGTAGGGCCAGTTACAGACTGCAGTATTCTAGGGAGAACACTGATAAACTAAAGAGAAATCAGAGGACAGTGAACAATGTAACAAGAATTTGGCCATACCCAAAATACCAAATATGGAAGGATAAACACAGTTTGTGAGTAGTCTGAGCTGCCTGAATGGGAAACTCAGCCAGTTTGGTAACTCAATTAGTCCTCTCCCTCTCCTCCCCCCCAAAAGAAGATAAATTTTGATGGCCAGAAGTTCCCGTTAACTTGGGGTTTACTGGCTAGATTGCTGCATTCCTGTTTTCCTTCCTTCCTTCCTTCCTTCCTTCTTTCCTTTCCTTCCCTTTCTTCCTTTTCCTTCCCTTCCTTATTCCTTTCTCTTTCTTCCTTGCCTTCCTTTCCTTGGGCTTTCCAGGCTCAGAGTGAACATCAATAGTAACTGTTTCTCTTTTGACTAGCAACCCTGAGGGTCTTCTCCTCCTGGTTCGACTTCTTTTCCCTTTCTTTCTAATTACAGGGGCCATCCCTTGACTTACTTCTTAAAGAGTTCTATTCACTGAATGAGTGTTACCTCACTCAAAGTGAGAACCTGAAAAGCCCTTGGTCTAAAAGGGCCAGGGTCTCCCATTGCATTCTGGGCCATCTCCAGTGGTCCTAATGAATATCAAGTCACTGGATCCAGATGGCTCTGGAAAAGAAAGTGAGGCCGATGACCTTGCACAGTCTCCCTTAATCAAATCAAAGTCAACTGCAAGTCGTATCATCATTTTCCTAATGTCAATGGTCCTCTTCGAAAACAAAGAACAAATACAACAGCAACAAATATGGAAGTACCTATCTAGGATATGTTTTGACCTGCTTCTGGGATGGGAGACCTGACATATGCATGGATATTCTGAGTTATGCTACCATGTGGGTAGGAGCAACTTATTTCCATTGGCTGTATAGCTACAGCTGTCAACATCTTTAAATTTACCTGAGTAAGGCACACTCCTTTTTTTCCACAGTAGTGTCCAATGGGAGAAGGACTCATTCACTCACAATAGTTTACTATGTAGTAAACTGGGGGAATTGGCCACCTTCCTATTCACCTTAAACCCTGTGACCTTTTAAGAAGTGAGCTTAGATGGGGTGGAGGCAAGATGGTGGAGTGAGAGCAACAGCTCACCTAAGCTCTTGGACAAACTCCTTCGGACACCTCTGAAAGGAGAATCTGACCAAAGTTTGGAGGTGCGGAATCCAGTAGGAGACAGACTGTGGTGGATTTGGAGCCCAGGATACACGGGAAGGATCTGTTCTGTGGGGGTGAGCCCCCAGCACACAACCAAGCACATCCAGCACAGCGGAGCAGAAGGGGCCCGGGAAACCCGAGAGCACCTGGCAGAACTGGCGCAGCAGCACCCAAGGATGGGAAACAAACCTAGCTGAGCCAGCGAGAAAAAGCCGTTGAGCACCAGATATCAGCAGAGCAGCTCGTGAGACTTTCAGCCCGAAGATTAAACATCAGTATGTCACCTACTTAAACTTCCAGGAAGCCAGGATGGGGAAGTGATCAGTAAATGCTTTCTCCTCCCCCCTTGATGACCATGCAAGAACCACAAAATATTTCCCCAGAAAAATACTGGATCAGCAGCAACATCAGAGGGGGCAAATAGTCTCAACACCCGAGGCTAGGGAAAATTGCTAAGGGGGATTCCTCCTACTGTGGTGGAAGCAAACAGGAAGGATAGAGGACCCACAACAGAGAAAACTCGCACTATGACCCAGGTAAGTCTCAACGCCAGGAGAGGAGCCCTAGGAGGGGTAAGAACACACATTAGCATCTAGGCATGCCTCAGCACTCCAGGGGAACGGGAAGACAGCTGGGATCACCATCCCCTGAGCTTACCTTTACCTCAGTTCAGCTAAGAAGATCTACTGTGACTAGACCACTCTTTCCCCACATTTAACAAGCTAACCCCAGGGTTGATTGGGGAAACATAAAAAAAAAAAACCCTCCTTTTAGCTTTTTCACACATCAGCTCAGCACAAAGTTCTGTAGCTTCTGACTGAAAGAACCAGAAGTCACAACACTCAATCAACATCATGAACAAGAAAAAGCAGAAGGGTTAAAAAACCATAGAATCTTTCTATGAGGATAAAGACCAAAACACAAACACCAAAGAGGTCAGTACTGAGACTGTACTTCCATCTGAAACTTCAGAAAGGACTATGAACTGCTCGCAAGCGCAAGCAGTTCTCCTGGAACAGCTGAAGAAGGAAATAGAAGATAAACTGGCCAATGATTTTAAAATTATGAAAAATGAATTCACTGATGAGAACATCTCTTTGAAAAGGAAAATTGTCTAGGCTCTTTTTTGATCATGATTTTCAGGTAGTCCCATAATTTTCAAATTGTCTCTCCTGGATCTATTTTCCAGGTCAGTTGTTTTTCCAATGAGATATTTCACAGTATCTTCCATTTTGTCATTCTTTTGGTTTTGTTTTGTGATTTCTTGGTTTCTCAGAAAGTCATTAGCCTCCATCTATTCCATTCTAATTTTGAGAGAACTATTTCTTCAGTGAGCTTTTGCACCTCTTTTTCCACTTGGCTAATTCTGCTTTTGAAAGCATTCTTCTCCTCATTGGCTTTTTGCACCTCTTTTTCCAATTGAGTTAGCCTATTTTTCAAGGTGCTATTTTCTTCAGCATTTTTTTGGGTCTTCTTTATTAAGGAATTGACCTGTTTTTCATGCTTTTCTTGCATCTCTCTCATTTCTTTTCCCAGTTTTTCCTCCACCTGTCTAACTTGAT
>CM053771.1:308757035-308779500 GCA_028658325.1 Potorous gilbertii | reverse complement strand
GATTTTTACAGCTAAGCTTGGGCATAAAGGCCTCATTTCTAGAATATATAGAGAACTGACTCAAATGTATAACTATACAAGTCATTCCCCAATTAATAAATTGTCAAAGGATATGAACAGGCAATTTTCAGAGGAAGAAATTAAAAGTATCTATAATCATATGAAAAAATGCTCTAAATCACTATTGATTAGAGAGATGCAAATCTAAACAACTCTGAAGTACCACATCACACCTATAAGACTGGTAAACATGATAGAACAAGAAAATGATAAATGCTGGAGAGGATGTGGGAGAGTTGGAATACTAATTCATTGTTGCTGGAGAACGGTTTGGAACTATGCCCAAAGGGTTACAAAAATGTGCATACCCTTTGACCCAGCAATATTGTACTAGGACTGTATCCCTAAGAGATCATTAAAATGGAAAGGGTCCCACAAGCACAAAAATATTTATAGCAGCTCTCTTTGTAGTTGCTAAAAACTGGAAGTCAAGGGGATGCCCATCAATTGGGGAATGGCTGAATACATTATGGTATATGAATGTAATGGAGTACTATTGCACCATAAGAAATGATGAAGAAGAAGACTTCAAGGAGGCCTGGAAGGACTTATATGATCTGATGCTAGGTGAAAGGAGCAGAACCAGGAGAACTTTGTGCACAGCAAAGACCACAGTGTGCGAGAGTTTTTTCTGGTAGACTTGGAGCTTTGTAATAACACAAGAATTTAAAAAAAAAAGAAAAAAAAGTCCCAACAGTTTTCTGAGGCAAAATGCTTTCCACACTCAGAGAAAGAACTATGGAATTTATTCGTAGAGTATAGCAGATCATGTCTGTGTATGGGTGTGTTTGTGTATTATGTTTTGATTTGGTATATGATTTTTTCCATTTATTTTAGTTAGTCTATATAGCATGACTATAATGAAAATGTATTCAATAGGAAAGTATATGTAGAACCTATACAGAATTGTATGCTGTCTTGGGGAGGGAGAGGGGTAGTGGTGGGTAGGTGTGGGGGGGTTAAAATCTTAATTATATGGTAGTGATTGTAGAACATTAAAAAAATAAATAAGAATTAATTTTTTTTAAAAAATGAGCTTAGAATTCCGTTCTTGTTTTCTTTGTCCTCTCCAATTCTAGGTTCAAGAGATAGTCCCAACCCATTAACTTGAGCTATGGGGACCTTGGAGTCCAGAATTCAAGAATGGAGGTTGCACTCAGTGCAGGAAGAAAGGTTCTACAAGCCCTAGGTGGGGTGAAGAGGGCGGGGCTGGCTTTGGATGTGAACCCTGGTGGGAATGATGCTATGAAGGGACAGTTAAATTTGTGAACTTAATCTTCTCCTCTCCCTTTCCCAGAAATCCTGGAAGCAATTTAGGGGGAGCATTATATTGACTCCCCCGAAGTATTGGGAAAAATGTTTGTATGTCTGTCTAGTTAGTACTTAGCACAGTGCCTGGCACATAGATGGTTGGTTGTTGTTCTTCATTCTCAAAGAGGACCAAAATGATATCACCAACATAAAGTCAAGTTTCAATGTATCTAACTGTGGCTGAGCAGACCAATATAGTATAGGCACTTAATAAATGTCATATGACTGAATGATTGATTGTTCTTCCTATAGCTGTGAAGTAAAATTTTTTTTTTTTTGTAAAAGCTAATCTCAAGATTAAGTGGTTGACTAGAATTGAAGTTCCTGGATCCGTAAAATTAGAGAAGCCCAATTAGTAGACGCTTAAGCCAAATAGGTTATGTAACATGGAGGGGTGGGGGAGGCCAATTTTAAGTCTTGTTTAAAAAGGAGGGGAGACATTTTAGATCCAGAATTAAAATTAGTCTCCCCTTCTTTAAATTTGTCATTGTCCTTTAGTAAATGGAAGGTAGGAATTTCATAGATTTATGAATGTTATTAAGGGTGACTTTAGACTACAATCAGATACTTATATTAATTCTACTTCTCTTAGTTCCTCCTCATACAAGTTTAGAATGAATATATTAGGGAGTAGAAGGTAGGAGGGAAAAGGGGGAGGGAGAAAGTGGGAAATTATATGTACATCGATAGAACATCTTGCTCAACATAATATATATCCTTAAAAAAAAACTCTGTATGATGCGGGAGGTACAGACCATATAATTATATTTTAAATGTTTAGAAGAACTAGATAAAGCAAGATATTCTACTGTGAAACATTTTCTAAAAAAATCTAACAAGAACATGAGCTGCCACATATAAACAAAACATAAACAAGTAGCAATAAAATTGAGATGAGTTATATTTATGAGTAAATGGGCTCTCATATGTAGAAAAAAATGGAAACTTCAACATGTAAAGGAAATTCATGAATGCAGAGAATGGGATCCCACATAGAATATGCCCACATATGTAAAAGGAATATAATAAACAGTAATAAGGGTCCCAAGTAAGTGTGTGTGTGTGTGTGTGTGTGTGTGTGTGTGTGTGTGTGTGTGTGTTCTTCCTTGCAAAGTCTGAAAGAAAACAGATTTGATTCTAGAAACACTTTCAGTACCAGGGACAAAGATATCACCCAGCATTAACAACAGAAGACCTCTTAACTTAAACATCAAAATTCCTGGTCTTCATATCACTTTGGCTTTTATCTCTTCAGCTTATTTTTTCTTAATTGAATTTATCTTAGTATGATGGGTCTGAATTATCATGATACATGGTTTTCTCTCACTCATGCGAATTCAAGGTCACTTTTCCACTCTAAATCTGCCCTTCCTAAATGGGCATACTGTTTTCTTTCTATGGGAAAAATCTTTCCACTCCATCAAACAGTATGCCCTGAATCAGAAATTAAAATATATTAGCCCAGGTATATGTTAGTAGTCATCCTTTTTATGTCAGGTCACTGAAAAAGGCCTAAAAGTTCAAATAGTTAACAGTTAAGCGTGTAGCTAACATCCCACACAATGGAGCTTCCATACCTTTGATTAAATCAATTCAGGCTTGGGTTGGGGTTTCACCAGGATAAGGGGATACAGTGCAATCTCATATCAGTAATGTCCTTCTGAAGGACAGACTGATTTTGGAAGGGGGAGGGGGCTGGGGGAAGTTCTGAATGTCCCAGATATTGATTATTAAGAAAAATCATTTTTCACACATCATAATTCATGTACCATATAAATTCAGATTTTTATAAATTAAGTTTGCTTATAAAGTGTCTTCTCAGTTAAATTAACGTTTTAAAAATTAGGTATGTGACTAATACTATCTCAACTTTTTATCAACTATCACAGAGTTTTAAATCACTCAGGTTTTAAATAATATTTTAAATGTGTGTGAACTATTGTTTAGTAAACTATGTCAACTGAAAATGGTAAAATAACATTTGTCTCTTTCACTAACCCACCAAAAAAAGATACTGCTAACAAGAAAGAAGTATGAATAAGAACTAAGAAACATCAGAGACAGAGGTAAGTTTGAAATAACTTGGTAAGTTTTTGTGGGGGTTTTTGCCCCCTTACATACCTGGACTTGAAGGGGTTCAGAGTCTGAGAACTTTCTTGAATTCTCCTAGAATCTCCCCACTTAACCCGGCATTTCATACTCAAATCTGTGGCCATTGTCTGTTACCTCTTGATTGCCTCCAGCGGTTTCCAGCCTTTGATCCTCCTGGGATTTCCTTTTCTAACTTCTTCTTAGGACCCTCCCTAGACCCCTTCTCCCATCACTCTAGCCTACCAGACACCACCCCCACCCCCCCACCCTCCATCCCTCCTATAATCTTTCCTGCATTTAAATTCCATCTCCCCTCCATGAAGGCGCTCAGATTCAATCCAGCTCAGACACTGTCTAGCTGGAATTCTATTGGGCTCTATTGTGAATACAAGTGTCACAAATGTTCCTTAAGAGCCAACCCAAGGCGGCAAATCTTTAATAAAATTTGTTTTCTTTGGTTTTAAGAAGGCTTGAGTCAAATTTATTCTAGCAAGACCCGTACTGTTGGTATTTTGGGGTCCCCAACACCCCTAAACCTCATCAGACTCAGAGGGTTAAAAGAAGAAATAAGGTGCTCATAAGCAAGTAGGTTAAGTTCACTTAGAAGCTAGAACAATATACAGAGGGCTTTCTGATGCAGCTGGAGGTAGTTGGTAATGTGTCATAATGCAGTGTTGTTCTGGGTTGGAACTAGTAACCAGGGGTCAGAAAGAGGCCCACTTATCTCATATTTGTTCCCTGATATTCATATTGTTGTGTTGCAAGCCTATAGTCACATCGGAAAAATTAAAGTATTGGCAACTCACATGGCTAAGTGATGTTTATTGAAGAATGTAGCAAAGTCGATTGGATCTTGAAATGAAAGGGAAGAGTACAAGAACATGACTGCCTCCCAACTGTCTTCTAGGTCCATAATGAATTTTCCAATTTCTCCATCAAGGGTGAGTTTCTATGCCTACTGGATGGCAGGTAGCATAGGTTTAATTGTCTTTTACTGTTATTAAGTTCTGGGTGCTTTCTCTGAATCCTCCCCATTTCCTCTTTGAACATTCTAGTGTTTCAAATGTTAGTAAGATAAGATGTTATATGTTGCTTATATCACATGGAAATCAAGTAACATAGAAATCTAGTTCTGTATTTAATTTTACCTTAAAAACAGGTTCTCAAATACTACAGACATCTATCACTAATTATGATCCAAATTAAGGACCAACAGCAGTCACTCATTGGTTTTAATTTCACCTTACTCCTCACCTACATACAAGTGTCAAGACATTTAGTTAAATTGTATAGATGGAAGAATCATTCTTACTTGCTGGTTCCTCTCAGAAATATCTAACTCATGAGTCATGAAGACTTCTAAGAGGTGAACCAATACCAGGAAGTCTATAATTTCGTTTTCTCAGTGGTTGAGGAATTTATCTAGAGCCTACAATGTGGGAACCACTACGTTAAGCATTTCACAAATATTTGATTGTCACAACAACCCGTGTAGGTAAGTGCTATTATCACTCCCATTTTAGGGTTGAACAAACTAAAGCAAACAGATTATGTGACTTGGCCAGGGTCACACAGCTAGCGTCTGGAGTCCAATCTGAATTCAGTTCTTCTGGACTTCAAGCCCAGCACTCTGTCCTCTGCGCAACCTAGCTGCCTCTGAAGAAGCAAGGAACACATCTCACTCAACCGAAGGTTTAATTTTTAGTTTGTCGCAACTTGAATGTTGTTCGATCCTTAGAATATATCTAAATTTTTGGAACTCTTTTTAAACAAAACTTAATACCCATCCTATTATTCACCAAAAGCAGCGGGGCCTAGCGCCAAGACTCCTGAACACTCAGAGTGGTTTCCAACTTTCCAGTCCTAGATCCAGGGTTACAAGGAACCTCGGAGGCCGTGTAATGTGGTCCGCGGACTCAGCTCGGCCCAACTGAAGCCTGACCTGACTCCCTTCGGAGCTGCTGGGACATAGGCCGCTTAGGGGCCGGGTGTGCTTCCCCTGACTTTGTACCCAGTCCGGGCCATGGTTGGCACCAAGCACATGCTTGTTGACGGACTCACAGATGAAACTGACGGTGGGGGATTCTAAGTGGGATCCGCTTCGCCTCCGGAGCTAAGCGAGTTGCAGGGGCTCCTGGCGAGGATCGGATCCACAGGCGTGGTGAACCCCCTCTTCGTCCCCGCCCCCCGGGGTCTTCCCAGCTTCTCCGTTCCCTGCACCTCGGCCCCAGGGGAAACCATGGAACCAGAATCCTTCGCGGCCGGCTAGTGAGCGCGGGGAGCTAGGGGATGGCCACTAAGACCCCCTCCTGTGCGGAGCCATCGCCCCGAGCTGCGCCCCCTCCTACCGCCCGGTAACGGCTCTTCCGGACTGAGTGCTCCCGTCTGGGTGTTATATACACGTCTCAGTGCAGTGTTAAGGGCTTAAAGCTTAGCATTGATTGCCTAGAACCGCACTGACTTTGGGGACATCCTGCATAAAACCAGAGGCAGAAAACGCCTTCAGATGAAGCCCTTCTTAATACGTAATAACTTACGGGAATGCTCCCTGACTGACTTTACGTCCTTATTCTTTTTCGTATTACTGCGAAAGGGCCTTAAAATGCGGTATTTCTACCCGCGCCCAAAGGGACGGCACTGACTTCAGCCCCGTAGGTCCTTCCTCCCAAGCCCGGCTACGCCAGCGGGGCGGTCCCCGCCCGCCACGCTAGGGGGCAGGAAGTTATTGGTCTAAGGACTGGCGAACTACAACTCCCACAAGTCCTCGCGGTCTGCGCTAGGCGGAGATAAGCTGGTCTAGGCCGGGAGGGGTCGAGTAGGCGGAGGGATGGCGAGGAGGCGGAAGAAGCGGGCACAGCCAGGAAGTGCGTCAGAGGAGGAGCGCGGGGGGCGGGGCCGCTGCGGGTCCAGCGGCAGGAAGTGCGGGATGCTGGCGGCCCAGGAGGATGGGCGGTGAGTTTGCCTGGGCTCGAGGTGTCGTGGGGATGGGTCGGGAGGGAGAGGGGAGCAGGAGACCCCGGCCGGCCAGCCGGTGCAAGCTGGGGGCACGGAGGAGAGGGAAGCGTGTCTTCTCGCCCGCGCTCCCCGCTCTCCCGCTCCCGGCGGCGTCGGGCGGGTCTTGGGGTCACCGGGTCTGGTACAGGGGTGAGGCGGGGGAGAGGGCGGAATCAGGGATCGCCCGGAGACGCTCCGAGGGGCGGGGCCGGGAGGGAGGATCTCGGAGTCTGGAGCCCGCCTCCCTCCCACTCCGCCCCCCCTTGCCCGCCTCTGGCACAGCTGGATTTGAGACGCGGACCCGGGCACTTGCGGGAGCCGCCCGGACCTCCCCGCCCCAGCCCCTGGGATGAGAGCCCGCTGGGCGCGGGGCACCCCCTCCTAGGCGCGGTGGCCTTTTAAGATGATTTAAGAATTCCACGATGAGAGAGACTAAAGGAAAAAGGCGTGGAATCGAGGTGAATCTGGATTTTTATAATTGCCGGGCCCTGCCCACCCCGGCTTCGTCCCGCGTCACTGCCTCTGGGTCCCAGCTTCAGGAGGCTGTTACTGTTACCCCTCCAACTTCTTGGGTGCTCCTTGCCCTCCGGGTGCTTGTTTGACCCAGCTTGGTCCCCTTTAGTCATTTTACTGCAGCTTGGCTCTTGTTGAAGGTCAGGAGGCAGCACTCAATATTGACATAATTATGGAAAACCAGTTTCCTTCCCTGCGGACTTGGAGGGGCTGGGGGAACGGAGAGAGGAGATGTATATGAGAGTTTGCAAAACGGCCGGGGTTGGGGAAGGCAGGGGTATAGGTGAAGAAATTGGTGAGAGGCTTGTCTCGAAATGAATCAAAGGTGAGATTGGCATCTAAAATAATTGTATGTTTATTGTCCTGTTTGCCATCCTGAATTTAGGACCACCTTCCCCTCGGGGTTTACCAGGCATTCTTTTTTATTCCAAACCTTTTCCAGGAAATTGTCCTTGTTCATTGGAATTGGGGTCCGACTTCCCTTGCTTCCTTTAGCCCCAAGGAGGTCTGAAATTCAGCAGTCCAGCAGAAAGATAAAGCTTCACCAAACTTAGATGTAAATTAAATGAAGAATTTTTAGAATTCACCGTCAGTCCTGTTAACCATGAAGTTTTATCTGTATTTACCTATTAGTTTTTCAAATACAGAGTGTCTGTAATGGAAATATGGGACTAGGATCCATCAGGACCTAGATTTTGTTCATGAGACTAGTAGTAGTCATCACTGACTTTTGGCAAGTCATTTACTTCTCTAGGCTTTAGTTTCTTCATCTGTAAAATGGGAAGATCCTTCTCTAGAATTTTGTGATCGTAGGAGATTATATAATTTCAGTACAACTAAAGAACTGGGATTCTGTATCCATAGTGCCCTGTGCTTATTGGAATTTAGTAAGTACTTTATTATCATAATAACTTTTCTTTGAAATGTCTCAGAGTTCATATGACCCTGTGAACCTTACTGTCCATGGGGTTTTCTTGGCAAAGATGATGGAGTAGTTTGCTGTTTCCTTCTACAGAGATTAAATGACTTCACCAGAGTAATACAGCTGAAGCATCTGAGGTCATATTTGAACTTAGATCTTTCTGACTCCAGGCTCAGCACTCTATCCGCTGTGTCACCTAGCTGCCTTGATTAGTTAAGAAATTAGAAATGTATTTTACTGAGTTTCTTATTCTTAATCATAATGTTTTATGTTAGAGAATTTAACGGATGAAAATTAAATAATGTCTTCAGTCAAGTTTATTTATTGGGTTAATTAAGAGGTTAGTGAAAATAAGGATGCATTTTATTTTTTTTCCTATCCAAGTTCAAACCTACCCTTCCCTCCCGAAATTTATTCTTAGATCCTAGATTAAGAAACTGAGCTAGAGAGTGAGGAAAATAATTGCATGGTAATGAATATTTTTTTAAAATATTTAATATTGTGTAAAAAAGCTGACTTGGTTTCTTGAAAGTTAACTTTTCCATGTCACTTTTCTTTTTTCCTTTTAAAAGCAAAAAAACGTGAATGCCAGAATGGATAACCGTTTCGCCACAGCATTGGTAATAGCTTGTGTGCTCAGCCTCATTTCTACCATCTATATGGCGGCATCAATTGGCACAGATTTCTGGTATGAATATCGAAGTCCAGCACCGGAAAATTTCAGTGATTTGAACAAAATCAGGGAAGAATTTTTTGAAAGTGATCCTGATGAAAAGACTTACAATGACTTACTTTTCCGGTATAATGGTACAGTGGGATTGTGGAGAAGGTGTATCACTGTGCCCAACAAAAGCACGCCTTGGTATAGCTCTCCAGAAAAGACAGGTAGATATACAAATACATACTTTTAAAAAAAATTTTTCTTCACTTATGCCAAATAATTAACTTTGGCTTTGTAGTTTCTAGATGGTATCTGAAGCTAATTCTCTATTTTGGACAATTTGTGTTATTTCTTTGGATCTCCTGCAGTGCTTAGCCCAACAACATGACCGTATTGAATTCAACACAAATTTATTGAAGTACCATTTGTGTTCAGGCCACTGTCCTAGGCTCTGGGGGAGGTATCATGATTAAATAAGATACAATCCTTACTCTTTTAGTGCCTGAAGTTTAATATGCGGATGTGAAAAATGCAGATAACTTTATTAGAAAACATTACATGATTGTAAATGCATGAGAGAGCCAGAGACCTGTGGCAGAGCTGAGATATAAACTGAGTAGGGAGAACCCAGAAAGATTCATGGAGGACAGAAGAATTTTACCTTGGCTTTAAACAATGGGCAGGATTTCAGCTGATAAAGTAGGGGTATGGTGTGGCATATTACTTTCTAGACCTTATGTATAGCATGAGGCAAGAAAGCATGGAAATATGGGAAACACTAATCAAGTTTGGCAGGAGTCTAAGAGAATGGTAAGAAATCATGTTGGAAAGATAGAGTAACTTTTCCACTCAAAACCAAGTTATGTGAATGAATTAATCTGTTAACAGTGTAAAGGATGTATGGAGTGGAGATGGGAGGAAGTGAAGGTAGGAAGAGCAGTTGGGCCATTGCATTAATCCAAACAGTGGTAATGAGAACCTATATTAGGATGGTAGCAGTGGGAATAGAGAGTACCAGCAATATAATAGTTATAGAATTCTTAGGAGTTAGTAACTAAAAGAAAATGAGAGATGAGGGAGAAAGAAGGGTCAAAGATAAAGTTTTGAACATGACAAGTTGAGTTTGAGGTGCTGACCTGACCTCTCAGGGTAGATGCATGTGGAACTCTAGAGAGAATTTGTGGAAAGAGCTATAGATTTGACTGTCATCTTTATAGAGGTGATATACAAACTCTTTAAAAATGATGTTGCCAAAAGGGAGAGAAGAGACAAAAAGAAAATAAGTCAGTAAGACCTCAAGTATCAAATCATTGAACTTTGATTGAGAAATCAACATTAAAGTTCTCTATACTTTTTGTCTCCCACTTCTTAAACTGCTTTCCACGGGCCTCACAGAAATTGTAAATAAATGGTTTTAAAATGTTACAGAATACGTATGTGAAATATAAAGACCTGTAACATAAATTAATATATAACCTATAAATCATTATAATATAAATCCTGAAGCATTATAAAAGAAATAGACTGACATCCAAAATCAAGCCTACGGATATTTATCTGTTTTAGACAGTTGTCATGTGAGGTCTGTTATTATTTTGGAAGAAACGATTTGATCAGCTCTGCATTCAGATTCATATAACAATCAGTTTTATCATGGGCCGTATTCTAGAACCCTTTGGTTAGAAAATGGGAAACAAAAGTAATGTGAAAGCAAAAAGTAATATTTAATGTCTAAAGATTTGTCTTTCAAACTGATTCAGCAAGAGCTCATACTTGACATTTTAAAGCTTAAATTTCAAAATTCAGTTTAAAATTGAATATTTTAAGTAGTTTGGGTAGTTTTCTTAGCTATGTCTACTTTTGGCATTTCTGAATGGAAGCACTATGTTCCTCATGGTGGTTGTTATTGCAGAAGATCAGGCTCCAGTAAGAATTAATGAGGTGCTAAGTGTTATAGTACAAGAAGCCATAGGGAAGGAGTTTGGTAAAGACTGCTGAACAGAAGCTCTACAATATCTTAAAAGAATTTTTTTGTTGATGGTAGTAATGTCCATAGTGTATTATATTTGTCCTTATTTCCCTTCCTTTACTTTTATTAAAAAAAACAAAAAACAAACCTTTTCCTAACATGATTTTTTTAAATCTGCTAGTGAAAATCAGCTGCACTAAATTTGTAGTTGCTCTGTGTTTCCATAATTTTGAAATTAGTTACCAGAAGGGTTGATTGTTGAATGTTTGTGATGAAAAGAACAAGTAATCATTGTTACTCTTGTTCCAGAGTCATCTGACTTTGTCACAGAATGTTCCAGTTTTACACTGTCAGAGCAGTTCATGGAGAAGTATCTAGAGCCTGGAAACCACAACACTGGAATCGATCTACTTCGGACCTGTGAGTAATTTGATAATAGCAGAAGGTTTGGGGGAAAAAAGAGAAGAAAACTTTCTCCATCCTATGCTACATTCTTTTAGTAAATAAGAGAAAAGTTTTCCTATGTAGAGGGAAAAATCTCACTTCTTCTGTTTAGAAACTTGGACACTTAACCTCCCTGAAAAATAAGCTTCCTCATCTGTAAAATGGGGTTCAATAATAACATCCATTCTACCTCCAACACATTTTTGAGGATCCAATGCAGATTTATGTAAAAGTAGAACCTTGAGTGGTACAGTGAAAAG
Organism: Potorous gilbertii; assembly: GCA_028658325.1. Classification (NCBI taxonomy): domain Eukaryota; kingdom Metazoa; phylum Chordata; class Mammalia; order Diprotodontia; family Potoroidae; genus Potorous; species Potorous gilbertii. The sequence goes on along the minus strand of CM053771.1, from coordinate 308,768,275 downwards.
TGTAATTCAGTTCAACAAACATTTTTCAGGTAACCCCTATATGTCAGGCACTATGCTAAGTGCACAAAGAGAAAGAAGAAAATCTCTGCCCCCTTACATTCTACTGGGAGTAGGGGAAAGGAGATATATCACTTTTACACAGATAAATGCATATATAATATAATGCAAAGTAAACAGTAATTTCTGGAAGAATCAGAAAAGGGCTTTTGTAGGAAATAGCATTTGAGCTGAACTTTGGAGGAAGCCAGAGGTACCAAGAGCTGGAGGGGAAACATTCTAGGCATAGGGGCATCTCATGCAAAGGCAGAGAGCAGAGATGGAATCTCATGGACAGGGAATGGCAAGTACACCAGTTTGGCCAACATATAAGAATACATGAAGGGTATAATAAACCTTGGAAGGCAAGATGGAGCCAGATGTGAAAGGTTTTAAATTCCAAGCCGATAGTTTGTATGTTATCCTAGAGGCAGTAGGGCTAGTTGAAGATAATTGAACCAGGAACTTTGTGGATGACAGATTGGAAAGGTGAAGGGTTGGGTGCTGAGAGACTTGTTAGAAGACTTAAAATAGTTGATTTTGAGAGGTAATGGAGGACCTAAACTAGGATAGTTGTGCAATAAGGAAAAGGGATGAATTTGAGAGATGTTGCGATGATAGAATTGATAGGACTTGGTAACATCATGTATGGATATGAACTGAATTTGTTCATTCTTCATTGCCGAAGAAGACCATGCCATCAAAGAAATAGTGACATGACTTGCACTTAACTTTGTTTTGAATGAGAGAGGACTGTGCAGGTCACCAGCCTCACTTCTCCTCCGGAGCCATCTGAACCCAGTGACCATCAGGATCACTGGAGATGACCCAGGATGAGGCAGTTGGGATTAAGTGATTTGCCTAAGGTCACACAGGTAGTGAGTGTCAAGTGTCTGAGATGAGATTTGAACTCAGGTCCTCCTGCCTCCTGCTCTGGTGCTCTATCCACTGCACCACTTAGCTGCCCCTATGGATATGAAATGAGAGATGAGAATGACTCCTAAGTTGTAAAATTGAGTAACTAGAAGGATGATAGTGTCCTTTAAAGAAATAGATTGAAGAAGAGTGCTAAGTGTAGAGGGAAAGATCACATGATTATGTTGAGTTTGAGATGCTTATAAGACATATAGGTGCAGATACCTAATAGGGAGTTGGAAATAGAATATTGAAGCTACAAGCTGCTTGTAGGCAGCTCAGAAGAAGTCAGTTGATAAAGAGTTTGAAAGTTAGAGAAATAAAGTGGATAGTTGTGTGAGTAAGTTCCCCTTAGGAAATAGGAGTTTTACAACTAGAACGGTTCATATTGGCAAGAAGAAGAACCATCTCTTCCTCAGAGATGCAGGGGGAGAGAGGAGGAGAAAATCTGGAAATGATGTTAAAGGGATTTGAAGGGTAGAATTGAGCTGACAAGGAAAAAGGGAGGGTCTCCATGGTTGGTAACAGTTTTTCAGTGAAATAAGATGTGAATCCCTCCCTCTCCTGAAAGGAGTTAAGGGGATAGCATAGGTGGCTTGAGGGAAAAGATTTGGAACAGACTGAGGATGTGCTAAATTATAAATCAGAAGAAAAGGATTACTCTTGAGATTACATAAGAAAATTGAAGTGATTTGCACTGGATTTGGAGTCGGAAGACCTAGGTTTAAATTTTGCCTGTGCCACAGCCACATGTATGACCCAGGACAGCTCGCATGACCTCCCAGTTCTCTCATCTGTAGAATTCGGTGAGTTGCTTGTCCTTTCCATCTAAAAATTTGTTATCCTATGCTTTTTGTTTCTACATTTGCAATTCTTCACATAAATGTTGTGACTTTCATAAATGGAGATCCATTATGAACTTGAATGTTGTCTTAGGAGCTAACCTATTCTGATCAAAATTTGGATTCTTTTGATGATGATTCGCTAGCAAAAACCTAACATTTGAGTTCCTTATCAGTATTCTTAACAATAAGATTATTCCTTAGAGGCTAGTAATATGGATGAAATTTCTACTTGAGAAAATGCTGTAGCAAGATAATAACTTACTCCTCTCTCTGCCTCATTCTCTCCCCTCCCCTTTGTTTTCTTCCCTCTCTCATTCTTCTTTTCCCCTCCATTTTTCTCTCTATCAGATCTTTGGCGCTGCCAGTTCCTTTTACCTTTTGTTAGCCTAGGCTTGATGTGCTTTGGTGCTTTGATTGGACTTTGTGCTTGTGCCTGCCGGAGTCTGTATCCAACTATTGCTACAGGAGTCCTTCATTTCCTTGCAGGTGGGTGACAGAGTTTTACTATACTTGAACTTTTAAACTTAATATAAGGACTTTTCAATTGTGGGTCATGACCTGCCACATTCCACTGTCATGTTGAAATATCAGTGATTCCACTACCTGACTGTCCTATTGTTTTTCCTTTTCTCTCTTCCCACTCTCAATCAGGTTTGTGTACACTGGGCTCAGTAAGTTGCTATGTTGCGGGTATTGAACTACTTCACCAGAAGCTGCAGCTGCCTGAGAATGTGAAGGGTGAATTTGGTTGGTCCTTCTGCCTGGCCTGTGTCTCAGCCCCTTTGCAGTTCATGGCTGCTGCACTCTTCATCTGGGCCGCCCGTACTAATCGAAAGGAATACACACTAATGAAGGCCTATCGGGTGGCATAGATGGTCCGCAGCTTCAATTACAGTTGGCTACACTACAGTGTTTTTTAATGTCCATCTTATTCTCTTATCTTCTTCCACTGTGGACACAATTCCATTCTGGGTGTTTTATTTGCAATGTTTTCTTGCCCTTAATTTTAAATTTGTGTGGTGGTCTTTGAGAAGTCACACCCATCATATGTCCAAACAGACTTAGATCAAGAATTTAGAAAAGAGAGATTAATGAATAAAGAGCATAAATTTAGGTAAAGAGTATCTGCCACCTGAGTGAGGGTGATATTAAAGCACATTTAACACTACTAAGTGACTGAGTTACTTGTGTTAAATTTGTGGTACTCCATTTTAAAAGTCTTATGGTTATCATAACTTTAGTTTTGCTGTTGTGTAGAATCTATCATCCATGAATATTAGTGTTGTTTCCTAATGTTTATTTAAGCTTTATATGATAGAGAAAATATGAATCAAATTTCTAACCTTTGAAGTGTAGCTTCATCTAAGTTGAAATACAGCAGCTCTTTTAAACTGCACTGTGCATAAAATCTTTGAGCAAGGATGTGAGAATAGATATTTTAGTTGAAGCTTTGTTTATCTATTGGTAGGTACTGAAAGTTAGCTCAAACATCAGAGTATTAATTTTTTACTTCCTTTAAAATTTCAGCATCCTGGATCACTTCCCTTCATGCACAGTCCTACTGAAAGATAAAATGCTTTCTATTAGTTTGTTGGGGTCAAGGAATTAAATGCCCCAATTACCATCTAAGTCAGTTAAGTACTCAGAACATTTATCCAGAAGAAGGTTATTTCTCAAGATGTAAGGCTTTGGCTGCCTGTTAACAACTGTGGTCTTTATTTCCTGTGATGGAATGAGGTGCCTTTCCTCACCCAGACCTCTTCTTTGACATCTAAGTATTGTTTAATTTCTTCTAATTCAGTTATTTTTATAAATATGTGTATAAACTTTTGAACTTTTAAAATCCTATTTATTTATTCCATTTCTGTAGAACCTGGAAGGTTTTTTAAAGAAAATGTAACATAATAATTTCTTACCATGTCCCAAATCTGTTGTTTAAAAAATAAAATTGGATCAGAAAAGAGACTGTCGGATGTGTTTTTTGATGATGAAGAGAAATGAAGAAATTAAAAGTGGATATGCAACACTGGTGAGAAAGGAAAGGGTGAAAGGAGAGAGAAAAAAGAGGAGGAAAAATAGGATGGAGGGAAATACACAATGCTGTCCCATAAAATGAAAGGGGATAGTGGAGTGGATCAGAACCCAGAATCCTACAATATGTTGTTTACAAGAAACGCACTTGAAACAGATTCACGTAGTAAAAGCAAGGGTCTGGAAGGTAACCTATTAATTCTTCAGCTGACATTATGCGTTCTGATTACCCTTTCCCCTCTATTTTCTAGTAGGGCAAGATAGATTTCTGTACCCCCATTATCTGTATGTCTTGTTTCCCAGTTGCATGTAAAAATAATTTTTAACATAAATTTTATGCTTCCATAATGGTCATGATAGGAAAGTCATAATATGATTTCCCTCCATCTTATCCTGCCCCTCATTCTCTTTTGACTGTGTCCCTCCTCCAAAGTATTTACTTCTAATTACCATGCCTTCCCTTTGCCCTCCCTTCACTCCCCACTTATCTCCTTCCCCCGTTTTTCTGTAATGTAAGGTAGATTTTCATACCAAATTAATTCCCTCCTTGAGCCCCTCTTCCCTTCCATTAGGAGGTCTCTGCTTCTACTTTCTGAGCTTGGCTCCATCCTGTTATATCACTTTTAATTAGAGAAATGCAAATTAAAACGACTCTGAGGTACTACACTTCACACCTGTCCAATTGCCTAATATGACAAAAAACGGAAAATGATAAAAGTTGGAGAGGATGTGGGGTGAGTGCACTAATGCACTGTTGGAGTTCTGAACTGATCCAATCACCCTGCAGAGCAATTTGGAACTATGCCCAAAGGCCAGCCAAACTGTATACCCTTTGATCCAGCAATACAACTTCTGGGTCTGTGTCTCAGTGAGATCACAAAAAAAGGAAAAAGGATCTACATAATATACAAAAAGATATTTAAAGTAACCCTTTATGTGGTGGCAAAATTGAGGGATGCCCATCAATTGGGGAGTGGCTGAACATGCTGTGATACATGAATGTAATGGAATACTGTTGTGCAATAAGAAAGGACAAGCAGGCAGATTTCAGAAAAATCTGGAAAGACATGAACTGATAATGAAGTGAGGAGAACTAGAACATTCTTATAGTAACTGCAGTATTGTGTGATGAACAACCATGAATAACATCCTCAACAAAACTGTGATCTAAGACAATTACAAAGGTTTGGAGTCTGAATGCACATAGAAGCATACTTTCTTCACTTTGTTCTTTCTCATGGCTTTTCTTTCTTTTGTTTCTTTCACAATTGTGACTAATATTGCAAAATTGCCTATGATTTTCAGAAGAGAGGCAGGGAGGGAGGGAAAAAAATTTGGAGCTCAAAAGCTTGTAAAATGAATGCTAAAAATTATTGACACATAATTGGGATGAAAAAATAAAATACTATATTTAAAAAATAAAATGAACATGCATTTCCAGGCAACATTACCAGAGCATAAGCTTAGGCCATCGAATTGGATTGACCTTTTTATCCAAATAGACACCTTATTTTCATTTTATTATCCAGACCAATGTAGAATTACAGTTCAATAGGTCATTTACTTTCCAGTTTCTTTAATATTTTTTTAAAAAATTTCTTCACCGAGAGTGAATGAATCAGTCAATCAACAAATATTTATTCAACACCTCTTATACACTAGTTACTATGCCGGGTGCACAGATAGAAAGAATTCATATTCAAAATTCAAAATAGCAAAATTGAAATGGCATTATTGTATGTCCTTTCCTTTTCAAATTCCTTGTGATATTTTGCCTCTGCTCAGTAAACACAGGCAAACAAGCCCAGTCTTAAAGGCACATATCTGTCATATGCTGCATCTGTAAAATAAAAAGGATTTATGGCATTATTGCCTTATGGCTAAAGAGACAACAGCATTGTATAAAATGTCTCTTTCCACGTTTTAAAAAGATTTCTGGATTGCCAATTTTGTAAGCAAATCATCTGAGCCATTGACATATGATAAAGTATATTGTTTCTTATTAAATTTCCTTCATTTTTTGTTATATTGCTCTACTCTTTAACTTGTAATAGTCACAATGCCACCTTAGAAAGTAGGAAAGATAACCATTTATTTTTAATAAGGTTCCAAACCTCCAAGCAAATTCCCAGACCAGTTTTGCAATCTTTATGCGTTATTCCTATGTGATGAATTCCCCACTAGGCCATTTATTGATTGTGGATAAACCTGGGTTTGCATACCTTTCAAAAAAGCAGCAAACTGTTATTAATTATAAAGTGTCTGAGTAGACAATTTCCTTCCTCTTCTTGATTTGGATACTTTCTAACTGATATCTTTATTGGAATATGGGTGGAAAAGGGTACATAAATTCTAGGCAACTTTGGCTAATGATTGAGCTGTTTAAAAAACAGTAACTATAGGGAAGGGGATGAAACTTGGGTAAAAAAGAAACTTCTTCATAAAGGAAGGATATCTCTTCTCAACACATCCTTGTCAACTGTTATGACAGGTTGAGCTGTGAATTATTTGCTACAGGGAAAAGTTAAAAGATTTTTATTGATCTGTTATAGCCACAAAGATGATCCTCTGTAAGTAGCGTTATCATTAAATTGGTAGGATAATCAGGTATTAGCATAGTTGTGAATTTTTTGCTGTATTCTTATGCTATCTTAGAGTGATTTTTGCTGTTGTCCTGCCTGTGGTGGATGTGTTATCTTTGTGGACATAACAGATTTTCAGCTGTCCCATAGTGTCATATTAGGGTGACTAGGCCTAAAGCCAGGCAAAGGTAAGTTCTATTTATGACATTTCCACTTACCTCAGAAATCCACAGGAAAAGGAAGGTCAAGAATCGTTACAAATGCTTTAATGTATATTTCCAGTCTGAATCTAAGATTTCATAAATATTAGAGGAATGAAAGAAACATAAAACTTTTACATCCTTTTAGCAAAGTGTTTTTTATTGCAAGGGCTTAAAAATACCAAATATAAATTGTTAGGAAATAAATAAAAAGGACAGAAGAAAAAACTTCAGTGAATAGATACCATAATTGTTTTTAAAGCTAGATAAAAGTTATTTGAAAATATATGTATATCAACAGATGAAATCCTTGTTGCAGTAAAACCGTAAGTCCCCTAAGGCATTTTTACAGAGAAATTAGGGCTTCCTTAAAGGAAAGTCCAGGTCTCTCCTTTTTACAAGAAAGTTCAGAACTCTCCAGAAAAGACAGAACCTTCCTGTTGTGAAAGGAGAAGATCCATGTGGCAATCATAGTGTGTCAAAAATCTCCAAACACTGCAAAAAAAAAAAAGGATATCTCATTAGGAGAAGAAACTAAGCATCACCAGGGATTTCTTTCTCATCTCTTTCTACTGTGATCTCTCCTGAGTCATTCTGATCATCCAGTTCACCTCAGTCTTTTCTTACCTCAAGCTCTATATGTAATATGTAAAGTAAAGAAATTCGATTTTCAAAATCATATATATGTGCATACATACATACATATATATATATATATATATATATATATATATATATATATATATATACACACACATATAAATATACACACACATGTGCATGTGAGAGGTAGTTTAATAGGTCAGCCTACCTGAGCATATTTTGTGTTAAATGCTTGAGATGATCACATTTTAGAGAAATTTAAAATCAGTGTATTATTCTGTCCTGTATACATATAAACTGATTATCAAGTTTCTTATTAGTCATGTTAAAATCAGAATCTGATCACACATACTTTTTATATTGAGGGCATGTTTTGATCTTCCTATCAGGGTTTCTCTTTTGCCAATATTTAATTTACTTTTCAGTTTAAACTAGTTTTTTGCCTGTCCTAACAGCTCCCTCGGTTTTGTGGCTGCTAAACGCTCTTGGCTGAAACTTTAGTGATGTAGACTCAGTCAATAAGTACAATATAGCTATGGCATATCACAGTATTCTGTCCTCCACCCTGCACTCACAACAAACAATGATTCATAATAAGTACCCTACTTGAAAGTGAACCAAGAACAATGATGCTTGTTTTGAATTAGCTCTTCTCTTTTATGCTTGGGTACTCGTGAAGCCACACGTAGGTCACCTATATGATCTCCTTCCATTCATCATCAATGGATAAAACAAATTTAACTTTATCCTTCCCTCAGAAAATGTGCCTTGTACATACCAATTTCATTAGCAGTAGTAGACAGAATCTCAATGGTGGAAAGGATTTCAAAGCCCATCTAACTTAATCCATATCTGAACAACAGCAACAACAAAAAAAAACCCCTATAACATGCCAGGTAACTCATCATGAAGTCTTTACTTGAAGGCCTCCATTGTATCTGTGGATAATTAGCTGTTAGGAAGCTTTCCTTACATAAAAATTAAATTAAAATTACCTGTTATTCCTGATTCTAAGCGCTACACAAAATAAGTCTAATTTCTCCTCCACTTGAGCTCTCTGATAGATAGATAGATAGATAGCGATTGCATCCCAAACAAGTGTTCTGGTTAAATGGACCCAATTCCTTCAACAAATCCTCCTCATATGACATGATTTTAAAACTCTTCATTTGAATTACCCTCTTCTGGACACATCAAAGTTCTGTCTGAGATATGATCACCAGAACTAAACATAATACTTAAGACTGTGGTCCAATAAGTGCACATATATACAGTAGTACCTAACTGAAAGTAGCCTAAGGTTGCTTTATCTGTTTTGATTTCCATATCATGCTTTTGACAATATTAAGTTTGTGGTCCATTTAAATTGGCAGAACTTTCAAGGGAACTGAAAATCTATGGAGCCATGCCTCCACTCTCATACTTATGAAGTTGATATTTTGATCCCTAACCCAGTCTTTATTAAATTTCATCTTAGATTTGGCCCAAAGTTCTAGCTTATCAAGATCTTTAGGGATCTTAATTGTAATGCAGTATATAACTTCTGCAAATTTGATGTGTGCCAGCTATGCCCTTCTTAAAGTCATTGATTTAAAAAATTGTTAAACAATAAACTCAGGACAGATTCCTGGGCCACTCTACCAGAAATTGCCTTTCAAGTTGACATCAAACAACGATTGCTTTTTGACTTTAGTCATTGAATCACCTCTGAATTCACCTAATTCTAATACTACCTACCTCTTATCTCTTCATCTTTTCTACAAGAATTAAAAGAAATTTTGTCAAATGCTTTCCTAAAATCTAGATAAGCAATACCAGTATAGTGACCCTGTCAAAAAAAAAAAAAGGAAAAGATGTTAGCCTGCTATATACTGTGTTTAATTAACCCATGCTGACTCTTTGTGATCACTACTTTCCTTGTCTACATCTTCATTGCTTTAATGATCTCAATTTTGATGAGAACTGTGTAATCTCTCTCTTTTTAATTGAAATATTTGCCCTTTAAAAAAAATTACATCTCTCTAATTCTCAATAATATTTCAGAGATCACTGGCAGTGACTTAGCAATTATGACTGCCAGATCTTTCCATAACTAGGTTGTTCATCAGGTTTGGTGACTTGAACTTGTAATAGCCAGGTACTCTCTTAGTATCTGACAGCTAAAGTCCTAATTATTTATTGGGCATTTTTTTTCTGGCCTTTCCATTAAAAAAAATCTTTCACTGTAGCTGATAAAACATGAGCCTGTTTTTTTGTGGCTGCTGATGGCCCTTGGCAGAGATAAGTAGTCCTGCTCTTTCTCTGCAGTCCCTTTTCATATCATCTCTCCTCTCCTCTTTGCAGTTCTCCTATTTTGACACTTCTCTATTCCCCAAATGCAGCTTCAAAGCAAAACAGAACTCTTTTTGTTTTCCTTAGCATTCATTGCCAGCTTCAGCTTACTCTGAACTTTCATATTCTCCACAGGATTTTTAGAGCACTGTGCTGTGTTTTTTTATTGTCTTTTATTGCTGACTTGCTCTTATCTTCTATTTATCTCTTTTAAAAATGTAAATTGGTCAGTGACTTCCATGTACACCCCCTTAAATTGCTCCTTACACAACTCTCCATTTTCTTTTTTTACTAAAATTGTTTTTATTTGTGTCTTTAAAGTTTTATTCTTGAGGACTTTCTATCCTTCTGGGATGATTTCATATATATGTGTGTTTATATATGTATGTAACTATATAAATATATGTGCACATATGTATGTATGTATATACATACATTTTATACCTACATGCATACACACACACACACACACACACACACATATGTGTGTATATATATATATATATATATATATATATATATATATATATATATATAACTTAGTTTTTCTCTAAATTCTTTGAAATCTGCTTTCCTTGGATGTAAAGTACATGGAAAACTATGTCTGACTTTCTTCTTTTCTATTATAAATTTTAAAATAATAGTTTTCACTCAAGGTTTCTACCATTTCTACTCTAGAAACAAGTCCTTCCTTGCTAAAAATGAGATGTAGAAGTTCCCCTTAAGAGTTCCTCCAGCATTTTGAAAGATAAAATTATTATTGAGGGGGGGGCGGAGCCAAGATGGCGGAGTAGAAAGACTCACATTTGCTAGCTCCGAACCCACAGCCCATAGATTTCCTGTAAAAAGAACTCCTGACAAATTCTGGAACAGTGGAAGCCGCGCAGAAACACAGTGAAGGAGATTTCCATTGCAGAGAGCCCTGAAAAACCGACCGCAAAGGTACCCCGGACGAGAGCGGAGCCCTGCCCTGGGGAGCCCTCCCCTCCCCCTACCCCAGCCTCGGAGCTCTGCCCGGCCACGTAGCACTGAGAGGAGCGAGCAGACCCAAGCAGATGTCAGGGACCTGAATCTCCGGCGGCCGCGAAGGTCCCTCCACCCACAGACGCACAGGTCAGTGAGAGAGATGGGCTGAAAGGGGAGCGGGGTATCTCCGGGACTTGGACACCCTCGGGAGGCGGCAGCCACGGCAGAGGCAGAGGCCACTCAGCCAGAGGCCCCCAGAGCAAGCAGGAGCTCCACTGAAGCTCCATTACAAAAGATCTCTGCATAAACCCCCTGAGGGAACTGAGCCTGAGAGGTGGCCCTGCCCACACCTGAGAATCAGCAGATAAGCTCCCATTGAAGAGCAGTCAGGCCTGCCGCCAAAAGCCCTGAGGCTGGGGAGCAGCATTTGAATCCCAGACCCAAAGCACTAGCTGGGTGGATTTAGGCAGGGGTGGAGAGGACTCTCAGAAGTCAAGTAACTGGCTGGGAAAATGCCCAGAAAAGGGAAAAAAACTAAGACCATAGATGGTTATTTTCTTGAGAAGATAATTTCTCCATTCCTCTCTGATGACGACGAAGAGATATGCTTACCATCAGGTAAAGACATAGGAGTCAAAGCCTCTGTATCCCAAATATCTGAAATAGATACCCCATGGGCTCAGGCCATGGAGGAGCTCAAAAAGGATTTTGAAAATCAAGTCAGAGAGGTG
>CM053771.1:308685706-308756535 GCA_028658325.1 Potorous gilbertii | reverse complement strand
ATACTTCAGGGGAAAAACTGGTCTTTCAATGAAATAGAGGACTTTCAAGGATTCTTGATGAAAAGACCAGAGCTGAAAAGAAAATATGATTTTCAAACACAAGAATGAAGAGAAGCATGAAATAGTAAACAGCAAAGAGAAGGCATAAGGGACTTAACTAAAGTTGAACTGTTTACATTCCTACATGGAAAGACAATATCTGTAACTCTTGAAACTTTTCAGTATTTGGGTAGTTGGTGGGATCGCACACACACATACACACACATGCACACACATACATGCGTGTGCACACACACCTACACACATGCATGCACACACAGAGACAGAGAGCACAGAGGAAATAAGAAATACAGGTAATGGGGAATGGAAAGTTATCTGGCCCTACAGGACAAAAGAGAAGATGGGGTAAGGGAAGGGAGGGATGATAGAAGAGAGGGCATATTGGTGACAGGGGTAATTAGAATGCTCAGTGTTTTGGGGAGGGGGAGGGGACAAATGGGGAGAAAATTAGGAACCCAAAATTTTGTGAAAATGAATGTAAAAAGTTAAATTAATTAATTAATTTAAAAAGTTTCCTTAATTTCAATTTTATTAATCTGTCCTTTGGTTTTCAGTATTTCTAATTTGGTATTTACTTGAGGATTTCAATTTGTTCTCTTTCTAGCTTTTACAGCTGAATTCCCAAGTCATTGATCTCCTCTTTTTCTATTTTATTCATGTAGGCATTCAAAGATATAAAATTTCCTCTAAGAATTGCTTTTGCAGTATCTCATAAGGTTTGGTAGGTTGGCTTATTATTGTCATTCTCTTGAATAAAGTTGTTGACCATTTCTATAATTTGTTGTTTATCCTACTCATTCTTTAGGATTGTTTAGTTTCCAAATAATTTTTGGTTTATATTTCCATGGTCTTCAATTACATACGATTTTTATTGCATTATGATCTGAGAAGGATGAATTCAGTATCTCTGCCTTTCTGCACTGGATTGTGAAGTTTTTATGGCCTAGTACATGGTCAATTTTTGTATATGTGCCACTGAAAAAAGTATATTACTTTCTATCCCCATTCAATTTTCTCCAGAGATGTATCATATCTACCTTATCCAGAGTTTTATTCACCTGTTACCTTCTTTCTTGTTTATTTTGAGGTTAGATTTATCAAGTACAGAGAGGAGGAGTATAGTTTTGCTTCTATTTTTTCCTGTAATTCCCTTAACTTCTCTTCTAATAAATAATTTGGAGCCTATACCACTTGGAGCATATGTGTTTATTAATGAAATTGCTTTATTTTCTGTGGTGCCTTTTAGCATGATATAGTTTCCTTCCTTATCTCTTTTGATTAGATCTATTTCTGCTTTTACTTTGTCTCACATTGGGATTGTTACCCCTGCTTTTTTCACATCAACTAAAGCACAATATATTCTGCTCCAAATTTTTACCCTTACCCTGCGTGTATGCCCCCATTTCAAAATGTGTTTACTCTTGTAAACAGCATATTGTTGGATTATGGTTTTTAATTCATTCTGCTCTTTCATCTCTGTTTTATGGGAGAGTTCATCCCATTTACATTCACAGTCATGATTACTATCTGCGTCTTTCCCTCCATGCCCTTTCTCCCGTTTATGAATTTAGTTCTCCCTCTCCACAAGTTTTAATTTTTGACAAGCACCTCCCTCAGTCTTCCCTCCCTTCTTTCAGCTCCTCTATTTTTTATTCCCATTTTCCATTACTACTTTTCCCTCCCTTTTAGCCTCTCCTCCCTTTTCTTTCCCCCTTCTCCTCCTACTACCTATAGAGCTAGTTATATTTCTATATGTAACTTAGCTTGCTGTTCCCTCCTTGAACCCAATCAGATGAGAGTAACTCTCAAAGAATGCTCAACTCCCTCCCCTTTCCCTCTACTGTAATATATTTTTGTGCCTCTTCCTGTGATGTAATTTTCCTTTTTCTGACTCCTCCTTTTCACATCTCTCATTACAGCCCCTTCCCACCCTTAAATCACATCTTTATCATGACATCATTTACTTTATATTGCTCCCTCTATCTATGTGTATCTCTTTTATATATCATAATAAATACACGATTCTCAAGATCACCAAGTATCATCTTCCCTCGTAGGAATGTAAAGAGTTTGCCCATATTGAATAACAAGATTTTTCCCATGTTTATCTTTTTATGCCTCTCTTGAGAGCTGTGATTGAAGATCGAATTTTCTATTGACCTCTGGCATTTTCATCAGGAATGTCTGGAAATCCCTTATTTCATTGAATGCCCATCTCCTTGCCTGAAATATTATGCTCACCATTCCTGGGTAACTCAGCTCCTTTGTCTTATGGAACATCATATTCCAATTCCTCTGATATTTTAATGTAGAAGCTGTAAGGTCCTGTGTGATCCTGACTGTAGTTCTTCAATATTTGAATTTTTTCTTTCTGGCTGCCTGTAGTATTTTCTCCTTCACTTGATAGTACTAGAATTTGTCAATGATATTCCTTGGTGTTTTTAGTTTGGGACCTCTTTTGGGAGGTGAATGGTGAATTCTTTCGATGACTATTTTGCCCTCTGCATCTAGGACTTCTGGGTAGTTTTCCTTGATGATTTCTTAGAAGATATTGTCCAGGTTCATTTTTCATCATGGCTTTCTGACAGACCAATAATCTTTACATTTTTCTCTCCCGGATCTATTTTTCAAGTGATTTGTTTTTCCAATTAGATATTTTACATTTTTTTCCTATCTTTTCATTCCTTAGAATCTGTTTGACTGATTCTTGATGTCTCATAGAGGCTTTAGCTTCTACTTCCCAATTCTAATTTTTATCAAATTGTTTTCTTCACTTAACTTTTGCATCTCCTTTTCATGTGTCCAATTGTTTCTTTTATAAGTTATTTTCTCCAGTTAGGTTTTGTACTTTCTTTCCATTTGTCCAGTTTTCCTTTTAAATTCTTCTGAGATTTCTTTTTCCATATTTTTAAAATCATTGGCCAGTTTTTCTTCTATTTCTCTAATTTTAGCTTTTAAAATCCTTCCTGAGCTCTTCCAAGAATGCTCTTTGTGCTTGAGACCAAAGTTTCAGATGGAAGTACAGTCTCAATGCTGACCTCTTTGGTATTCGTGTTTTGGTCCTTGTCCCCATAGAAAGATTCTATGGTCTTGTCTTTCCTCCTTTGCTTCTTACTCATGACAATCACACTTTTCCTGGCTTTTAAAGTAGCTCTCTGCATCTGGGGCACAGGGGGCTCTGTTCCACAGTTCTTGTGCCTAGAACTTGAGGTTTTGTGTGTTGTGGCCTCTGGTTCTTTCAGTTAGATGCTAAAATACTGCAGCTTACCTGATGATGAGCTGGATGGTGTTGGAAAGCAGAGACCAGGCAAAGTCTTTTTAGGTTTCCCCCAAATTACCCTGGAGATAGCTGTGTTATGTGGGGGGGGGGGGAGGGGTGGTCTGGCAACAGGAGGTCTCCTCTACTGAGCTAGAGCATAGGCAAGCTCAGTGCTTGGTGATCCCATCTGTGCTAGTATATTCCCAATTCACCTGGGATGCTGAGGCATGCCTGGGGTCCTGGTGTTGGCAGTTGCTGGCTCCATCCCATCCTAGGGCTCAGGATCTCCTCCTGGTTTTCTGAGGTGTGGCTGCCTGGGACAGCTCTGATCCTGCACTGGTCCTCTTAAGCCACAGCAAGAGGGCCCCTCCTTAGGATTTTTCTAGCCACACAGGCTAAGAGACTGTTTACTCCTTTGGCTGATCCCACTATTCCAGAATTTTTCTGGGGCAAATATTTTCTGGGCTCTTCAAGGTCAACAAGGGGAGGGAGATAGCATTTACCAATCACTCTGCTATCTTGGCTCCCAGAAGTTCCTATGAGTTGAGTCTTTGCCAGATGTGCTTTTGAGATTCGAGCTCAATTTCCTCTGGACTCTGTGTTTCATTTTTTTTAGAATTTTATTTTAAATTTATTAATTTTTTCATTCTTTTTCAATTTTGATATCCAAATTTTCTCAGTATGCAGGGAGAGAACAAGTAATATGGTATCAATTGTACATATGAAATCATGCAAAATATATTTCCACCTTAGTCATATTGCAAAAAGAAAAGCAAAAAAAAGTGAGAAAATTATACTTCAATTTGAACTCAGAATTCATCAGTTCTCTTTTTGGAAGTGGACAGCATTTTTTCATCATGAGTCTCTGGAATTATCTTAGTTCTACACATATATCAGAGTAGCCAAGGCTTTCACAGTTGATCATCATTACAACATTGCTGTTACTGTACACAATGATCTCCCAGTTCTTTTTATTTCACTTTCCATCAGTTCATAGGCCTTGCCATATTTTCCAAGCAGATCAAAGAACAGGTCATTCTGGACGTGTCAGGATGCTTGCTTTTATACTCCTTCCACCCTTTATTTCTAATTTTACCCTCTGGCACCAAAGAACAAGTTTAATGCCTCTTCCAAATGAGCTTATAAAATACTTGAAGACAGCTATCAATTGATCTCTGGTCTTCTCTTGACTAGCATAAACATCTCCAATTCCTTGAAGCTACTCAATAAACATGTATTAAGTATGTAGGATGAGGGCAGTTAGGTGGCACAGTGGATAAGAGTACTAAGACTGATGTCAAGAAAACTCATCTTCTTGAATTCAGATTTGGCCTCAGACACTTAATAGTTGTGTGTCCCTGGGTAAGTCAGTTAACCCTGCTTGCCTCAGAAGAAAATGGCAAACCATTCCAGTATCTTTGTCGAGAAAACCCTACATGTGGTCACACAAAGTTGAATGCTACTAGAACAACTTAACAAAAAAGCCCTACTACATGTCTTGAAAATGCTTGAAGAGAGCTATTGAGTCCTCCCTGAATCTTCTCTTCATGTCCAGTTCCCTGAATAGTTAGTCAGTCAGTAAATATTTATTAAACACTTACTATGTGCTAAAGTGTGCTAAGCAGATCCTCACATGGCATGAACTTGAAGATCTTTCTTCACCCTCCTGGTTACCCTTTTTTACTCTGTCCTGTTTATCAAAACCTTTCTAAAATATGGTTCCCAGAACATAATACTGCATCTGTGGGCTCTCCTTACCTGTACTAGGATCTATGCCTGTCAAAACAGCCTTAGATTACACTAGTTTTATTGACTGTAATATTAATGACTGACTCATATTAATCTTTCAGTGCACTAAAATTCATAAAACTTTTTCGAAAGGAATGCCAGGGTAGGTATGCCTCCTTTTCTTATCCTACTAAAATTAGTTACTTGAACCCAGGCATAGGACTATTAAATTTCATCTTATTTGATTAATTCATTTGATCAAGATCTTTTCAAAGGCTCACTGTGAATTAGTAGACAGTAGTATATTAGAAGCCAAAGGAGGAGTGAGTATATAGGAGAGAAATGATCATTTCAAATATTGTAGAGAAGTCCAGAGGAGGAGGACTAGGTAAAGATTTTAGATAAAGTCATTCAGTTTCAGGAAAGTAGTTTTAGGACAGCATGATCACAGAAGTCAAACTGCAATGTTTTATGTTTTATGTCATGCTTTATGGTTCACTCTAAAGGAAAGGAAACTCTTGATAGCAGACTAATTTGTTTTTGTCAGCATCCTGAACTTCTTATAATAGGGAGTTAATAAATGTGTGTTGAATTAGATTTATAAAATTTTTCCTTTACAACAGCATTGTGAACAAAGGCAACCTGGCATACTTGGCTTATGCTCTCAAATGCCTACGCTTGTGAAGCACGGTGTTACACATGAGGAATCTGAGGCAAAGTAAGTTAAGTAACTTGCCTGGGGTCACACAGCAGGTAAGCATCTGAGGGTACATTTGAACTCAGGTGTTCCTGACTCCAGGCCCTGCACTCTATCCACTTTCACTGCCTAGTTGATCGACTGAATTTTAACTAGATTTTAGCAAATCATTTGACACAGGCTTATGTTATTCTTGTGGATAACAATAATGACAGCTAGCGTGCTTGCTAGGGTGGATAATGTTAGCACAATCAGGGAAGCAGGGCAATTGAATGGGGAGTAAGGTAACAGGTGCTGCCAATAGCCTTCCTGGGAGACTCAGCCTTTCCCCCACTAAGTAACTTCTTCTAGGCAACAGGTAAAGCCCAGGCCTCTCAGTTGATATTGCTAAATTGGTTCTTATGCTATGGCTATAAAGTTACATTGGAAAGGGGAAGGAGGGCAAGAGAACCAGATACAAGGTATTATGCTATGTGCCAGAGACAAGCTGTCCTTGTCCTTAAAAAGCTTACATTCTAATTTGGGGAGGGAGGGAATATGGCAGGTATATAGGGGATAGGGATTGGACCAGTGATATGGTTGGAATAGAGAATCCCATGAGTGGAGAAATTCCCTTCACAAAAAGAGCCTAGATATCATCTTTCAAGAAATTATCAAACAAAACTACCCTCATCTTCTAGAACCTGAGGGTAAAATTAAAATTGGAAGGATCCACTGATAGCTTCCTGAAAAAGATCCTAACATGAAAACTATCAGGAATATTATGGTCAAATTCCAGAGTTCCCAGGTGAAGGAGAAAATATTGCAAGTACCTGGAAAGAAATAATTCAAGTACCATGGAGCCACAATCAGGATAACACAAGATTTAGCAGCTTCTACATTAAAGGACTGGAAAGCTTAGAATATGATATTCTAGAGGACAAAGGAGCTAGGATTACAACTGAGAATCACCTACCCTGCAAAATTGAGCGCAATGCATGAGGAGGAAAATTGATATTCAATGTCTTAGAGGAATTTCATGCATTCTTGAGAATAGACCAGAGCTGAATAGAAAATCTGACTTTCAAATACAAGACTCAAGAGAAGTATGAAAAGGTAAACAAGAAAGAAATATCATAAGGGACTTATTAAAGATCAGGAGCAGATATATAAGCCCAAAGAAGTAGATTGCAAGTGGAGAATCTGGAGAAAACAAAAGAGGGCCCTGGACACAGCCTCTAGGGACACCAAGGCAAATAGATGCTTAAGCAGAAAAGAAGATTTAGGTTTAGCCAGAAAGGAGCATATAATCCTCTGGAAGGAAGCCAACATAGAAGAAAGTATCCAGGAGAAGGAAGTTGTCATCTAAGATGGAGTATGGGTAATGAGGGATCTGACAATGGATAGCTTCCATTTTCCCAAAATATCAGAGGTGTAATCATTTGTTGAAAGAAAAGACTATGAGGGTGGCACTGTGGGACTGAGGGAAGAGGACAAGTTCTGGAACAGGAACAAAAAAATGTAAGAAAGATCAACAGGAGTGAATATCAGGTTTGCTATGTAACAGAGGGTCCAACTGAAATCAGAAAACATCAATTTTAGTGGACTCAGTTGGCATGGTTTTAGGAATTCCTTCAACACTTTGCAGTAGCTCAGGAATAGGAGTGAAAAAGGAAGATGGTGGCAGGTAACCCAGAGTTGAATATTAGCAAGGAATGAATAGATAAGGGAGTCAAGGGCAGAAGATTTCTCTGCTTCTAGTGTTTTCTTTCTCCAACCCATTCTCCTCACAGTTATTGAGTTAATATTCCTAAAATTCAGCTGTGACCATGTCACTCTAATCTTCAAAAACATCTTCAATGGCTCCTATTGCCTCTAGGATAAATTACATACTCATTGGATCATAGTTTTAGAGGTAAAAGGGATTTTAGGGATCATCTAGACCAACTTGCTCATTTTACAGAGGTGCACAGATGGTAATGGCCTGCCTAAAATCATGCAGGTGAATAAAGTCAATCCTCAACTTTCATGATGAGGGGGAAATGTTCTTGGAAAACAGTGCAAAAGTAAAACACAAAATGCTGATACATTGAACCTATGGGAAATAGTGGGTTAGGTTCCCTTGATCACCCAAAGCTGTAAACTTTCTCGAGAGAGTGCATATACTTTTCTGCATGCAATTCTTTATAACAAACCTTCAATTCCAATAATATGCACTTGTCCTAACAGTAACCATGAAATAACCCATTTGATGCAGTATACAAAATAAAATTGGTAACAACAAAACATTTTTTCTCATTAGTAATACCCTAGAATTCTGTGACCTTCTGTACTAACGTCTTGATTTAAAAAAAAATACAACACTGATTTCAGAAAATATTCACTTTTAATAACACATAAAACCTACAGTACCAAGATATTGTACAACAAATAAAATGTTTTTGCATCTTTTTTCATTAATTAATTAATTTTTAGTTTTCAATATTTTATAAGATTTTGAGTTTCAAAATTTCCCCCTTCCTCCACTCCCCTCTCCCCAAGACGGAATAAATCTGATATAGGCTACACATGTACAATCATATTAAACATATTTCCACATTAGTCATGTTGTAAAGAAGAATAAGAACCAAAAGGAAAAACCATGAGAAAGAAAAACAAAAAAAAGAGAGAGAGCGTTCAAACAGTATGCTTCAATCTGCATTCAGTCTCTTTCTCTGGATGTGGATAGCATTTTCTTTGGAACTGCTTTAGACCACTGCATTACTGAGAAGAGCTAAGTCTATTAAAATTGGTCATTACATAATGCTGCTGTTACTGTGTCCAAGTGTTCTTGTTCTGCTCTCTTCATTCAGACTCAGTTCATGTAAGTGTAGGTTTTTCTGAAATCCCTCTGCTCATCATTTGTTATGGAACAATAGTATTCCATTACATTCATATACCACAACAAATAAAATTTTTAAAACATTTTTAACCTGAATCTTACCTTCTGTTGTGTCAAATGGCAGTGTGAGGGTATTACACTGTATATCATTGTAAACCAAGGGAAAGGTTGCTAGAACTTTAGTTAGAAGTCAGAAAACACCAAAACTGGAGAGACCTGGACATCACCTCAGAACTCAAAGGAATTGCACTATACTTTGGGAGTATAACTGCAACACAAAACTTGAGTTTTAAAGGCAAACAATAAAAATATACATACAACAAATGAATGCACTGAAAACTCTCATACTAGTAGAGTGAACAAGACTAATGATGCACCTAGTGGGATACCAGCCCTTTTACTCTATGTATAACTAAGTAGTCTTTCAGCTGTTCCTCGGATTTTCCATTCTATTACCTGTCTCTCTGTGAGGAATGTACCTTTGGCTCTTAGAATCTCTGGATTCCTTTGGGGCTCAGGTAAGGAGCACCCTTCCTGTGTAAAACATTTTCTTCCTTCCTGACCCTTCTCCAATAGTTAATGCTCTCTTCTTCCCCAAATTCTCCAACTTATACTTATGCTGGTACACAGTCCATTTCCCCTTCCCAACATTACAATGTAAAATCCTTAATAGCAGGAATTGTCCTTGTATCTTGAGCACATATCACAATTTCTTACATGAAGTAGATCCTTAATTAAAGTGTGTTAAAATGAACTGAATTGCATGTTCACATTTTAGAGCTAAATTAACTTTTTATAGGATTTTTTAAGATCAGATAATGGAAAACCAGGGTCTAAGCACAAAAATAGTGGTATTCCCTTTCAGTGAAGGAAGGAAGGGAAGGAGAGAGATAGGAAGGAAAGAAGGAAAAAAATGAAGGAAAGGAGGGACAGAAGAAGGAAGAGCATTTATTAAGTGATTATTATGTGCAAAGCACTGTGGGAAGAGCTGAGGATACAGATAGAAAATCAAGACAGTCCTTGTCCTCAAGAAGCCTACACTTTGCTAAATGGAGACCACACAGAAGGAAAATTTCAGCTGGAAGTAAGGCAGAAAGGCCCTCTGGTTCTCAAGATCTATCAACAAAACAACATACCTTCTTTAATACCATTTCCATTAATAAAACCATATTCGTTTCTAATGTTGAATCACTTGACAATGTCAAGGTTTTGAGGGGGCAGGGGTAAGAACTTTGATCTAGCCTCAGGTAGCTGTGGCTGCTGAGGAGGCCTGAGCTACAGAAAAAGTTACCAGATGGTATTTCCAACAGACTTTGCTTCCCTTGGCTACGGCTTCAGAAGTGAGGCTGGAAGTGAGGTTGGTGGTCCACAGGGGGAACTAGGGTAGAGAGAGGGACTGCTTCCATCCCAGGTTGTGGGCTTATTGGCCCATGGCAGATATTACTGAATCTCATGTAAAAGGACCTCAACCCACGCTTCCCCTTATTTCCTATCACACCCTCCCAGAGAAGGCCTAGTAGCAGTCTTATCCCTTGCATACAGAAAACCCTGAGGAAGTTAATCTTACTCTAAATATTGGTATTTTTTACCCTCCAAAGGTAATTCACTCATCTCTTGGGCCAGTTATTGAATTCTAGCTGTTAAAACATAGACAGGGAAATATGTTTTCTTAGTATTTATTTAAGTTCCCTTCACTGTAAAAATGACTAAATGTTATCCTGGACAAATTAAAGTCTTAGCCTCCAATGGCTAGCCTGGCACATGTTTTACTGTGCACTACCTCTCTGGCACTCCACCTGTCAAACACAAAATATAAGTACCAAGAATTGGTCTTGGAATTGCATTTTACTGTTTACACAGCTTTTTCCTCACCAAACCCTAAAAGAAAAGACTTTGCTGATTAGTAAGGTTGTTAGCTCTGCTCTCTTTCTCCTTACTGTAGTTCAGTAGAGAGTACATTGTACTTGGAAGCACTAAATTTGGAGTTCTAATATTGAATCTGCCTATGAGGCCTTGATCAAGTCACTTAACATCTCTGAACCTCAGTTTCCCAATTTCCCAGGTTACTTTGTATTTGATATTCTGTTCAAAAGTATCAAACAATCAGCGAGTATTTATTAAGCCTCAAGTATGGGAATACAAATACAAAGAATTTTTTAATAATCCCTATTCATAATGAGTATTTATTCTAAAGGATACATATCAATACAGTAAATACATATAAAATATTTACAGTATAAATCTTAAGGTAATAAATCCAAATACGTGCCAAGTAGTTAAATACACTGTAATTTGGGAAGAATATTAACATTTGAGAGGATCCTGAGTCATGCTGAGGATGGTGCATGAACTGAATCTTAGAGAGGATCTGCCCCTTTAGGAGATGGAATTAAGGCAAGACCTGTGGGTCTGGTGGTGCAAAGGTACAGACACAGGAAGAATTGGGGAGGTTGCCAATATGGCCTAGATGGCAAAGTATGGGACATTATAGAGGAAATTCAACAGCTAAGCACTGTCAGGATGTGGAAGTTATAAGGGGTCAACTGACTCTTGATTTATCGGAGAAAAGACTGACTTCACTCGCAAAGAGCTCCAGGGCCAGATTCAGAGTTACTTAAGGAAAAGTGAAGCTTCTCTTACGTCCTGTTAGTCCCTGCAGGCCAGAGGGGCCCCGGCACCGCTTTACACTCCTGGCAGCTGACGCAGGGAGCCCACTCTGTCAGGGCCGGACCACGAGGTTCTGAAGTAAGCGGCCAGAGTGGTCTACACCCTTCAGACACGAGGGTTTGTGAATGCTCCGTCCTCACCAGTCTTCGGCTGGGGAAGTGTCGCCTCTAAGTGGGCCTAGCATTCACCAGCCGCTGGTGCTTTTATCGAGAGCCCCTCGCTGGGTCCGTTCCGTTTTCGGGGGGTGCATGCCGCCTCACGCCTCTGACTGCGCATGTCTTCTCGTTAACACGGTGCGTAAGGGTTTTACCGACCTCACCTCGTGGGGATCCAGGAGGTGCCCGGTGACAACACTTGCAGCCCTTAAAGGCTAACTCTTCCACCATCTCCTGGCTTGACCATTGCGACACAAGTCACCTTTCCCTTCGGGAGGGAGCCGGACCCGAGGGCTGACCCCCGACCCGGCCTCACAAGCCACGCTCCCCCCGCCAGACGCTCCGCCCCCAGCCAGCAGGCAGCGGAGGTTGGGCGGCCCCCTGCGGGGACAGACTCTGGAAGAGCAGCCTCCGGCCCCGCCGCCCCGCCCCCCGCGCGCCCGCCTTTATCTCCCCTGAGGAGCCTCGGGCCGAGAGACTCCGGGCCGGCCGGACTACAGATCCCAGCATCCCCTCTCAGCCCGCCCCCTTACGCGGCTCTGCGCGGCCCCCAGGCGGCGTTCCTCCTGCCCTGCTCCTCCACCTGCGGCCTCGCAGCCTTCCGCACCTTGCTTCGGGCCGGAGCCGGAGCGGAGGCGCGGGGGAACATGTTCTCGTCCCTCGGAAGGCTGGGGTGCAGCCGCCTGGGGAGCCGGCCCCCGGGCCCCGCCGCGGGGCGCTTCGGCGGGCCTGCGCTCGGCCTGGCGCGGGGGCTGACCCACGGCCCCGGCCCCGGAGGAGCGGGCGTCGGGGGCGGAGCGAGGGGAGCGCCTTGGCTGGCGGCCGGGCTGGCGGCCGGGCTGGCGGGGGTAGCCGCGGCCTGTGTCCGGCACCTGGCGCAGGCCGAGATGGTGCCCAGGATCGAGGGCGCGTCCGGCGCCCCGGAGCGGGCGGACGAGCTGGCCCTTCGCTGCCGGGCTTTCATGGCCCCGCCCGTGACGGCGCTGTCCGAGCTGCGGGCCCGGCAGGCGGACGTGAAGACCCGGATGGAGCTGCTCATCATGGAGACCCAGGCGCAGGTGTGCCACGCGTTGGCGCAGTTGGACCGGGGCGCCAGCTTCTCGGTGGACCGCTGGGAGCGGAAGGAAGGCAAGCACTTCGGGGCAGGACTGGGGGTGAGGCGGGCGGACAGGGACCCCGTGGAACGCGTGGGAGCCCCGGACCTCGTCCCAAGTCGGCCTGTAAAGACCCGAGTCCGTAGGAACGCCCCCAGGTGCACAGATGCCGGGGCTTCGGGGCCTGGCCCACGGTAGGCGCTTAATAAATGCTTATTTACCGACTGACAGCCAGCCGCGGGGGCACAAAAATGCTGGCCCCTTTCTGAAAGCGGTGGCGACGTCCCGGGAGGTTGGCGGCGGAGGCCGCGGGGGACCTCGTACGTGCCGGGTGTCCGAGCGCCCCGGAGGTGTGTCCGCCCTTCGCCCCTCCCCCTCCCGCCCGCCTCTGAGAAGGAGAGATTAAACCGGCCGGAGAGCGGTTTGCTAATGCCCGCCTCAATTCCCCTCCCGGTGAGACCTCGATGAACGTCTTAGAGTTTGCCCTTCGGCCCTGCTCTGTCTGCCAGGCTGCTTCCTACATGACATTCACTTAGGTATATAATCTTAACCCTTAGGGCATTCTTGAGTGCACACACAAGGCCCACAAGTCAAAGGAGTTGCGTGAATTTACAGTGGTTTCTAGTGCTGATGTGAGCTAATAAAACTTAACATTGTGTATACGGATAGGAGCGAGTTTTTAAAAAATAGGGTTATAGGGTTTTGAGGTCCGTAACAGTTCTTATAAATGAAATCCCTTGATAGAATGTCAAAAGGTTGATTTTTTAAAAATCTTTTTGCTCCTATTTTTCTTTTGTCACAAAAATTATTCTGGTGGTAGTTTGTATTTTTTCAGTAATAGGCTGTTAACGAATAGTAGCCTATTAATTCCATATTGTTCCAATAGTAGGCTGTCATCTAGTATTCATAGCATGTAATGATAGAAAAAGGATGTAGAAATACTAATGAGTTTACATTTCTGAAGCACTTTACATATACCGTTACTTCATTTGAGTGGCATAACTGTCTGTGAAAAAGATACTGCAAATATCTCCTTTTCTACAGATGAAGAAACTAAGGTCTAGAAAGCCTGAACTAACTAAACCTACAAAACAATACACTTACTGTTCCCCATGCAATAGTGTATATAAATATATATATATGTGTATATAAATATATATATGTGTGTGTGTACATATATATATATATATATATATATATATATATATATGGAAAGGGTCTGTAACTTTTCCTTTGTCTTCAATTGACATTATAAAGCTAAACAACTTAGGTGGATAAAAAAATGTTTTTAATTCTTGTGAGTTTTAGGTTTAAAGTTTTTTCCTGCGTTTTTATATGTGTATTCTTTGTTTATCTTTTTTCCCTCAGGAGGAGGTGGTATCAGCTGTGTGCTACAGGATGGTCATGTCTTTGAAAAAGCTGGAGTCAGTGTTTCTGTAGTTCATGGGACTCTTTCTGAGGAAGCAGTAAAACAGATGAGAAGCAGAGGAAAGGTCCTCAAGACCAAAAATGGTAAGAAAATTTTAAAATGTATTTGTATCTATCAATTTGTCTTACAAATTTTATTTATAAAATGAAGCTTTATAATTGTTGGAAATGACCATTTGGACACATGCATGTATTTGATTAGCATGATAGTGATATGGTTTTTGTTGTTTAGTCCATTTAAGGGTTTTCTTGGCAAAGATACTGGTTTTGCCTTTTCCTTCTCTAGCTCATTTTACACATGAGGAAATTGAGGCAAACAGACTCAAGTGACTTGGGCAGGGTCATATAGCTAGCAAGTGTCTGAGGCGATATTTGCACTCGTGAAGATGAGAATCTTCCTGACTTCAGGCTGGGCCCCCTGTTCAGTATGCTATCTAGCTGCCCAGTGGTACCATGCCTTATCTGGAAAAGACACTGGACTTGGAGGCATGGTTCATATCCCAGCACTGACACTTGCTGATTGTGCAACTCTGAACCAGTCTCTTGACTTCTGTAAGGCCTCCTTTTCCTTATCTCTAAAAGGAGGATAAGAATACTTATTGCCTCCCTGATTTCACAGGGTTGTCATGAGAAAAGTGCTTTATAAAACTTAAAGCTCTATATAAATGTGAGTCGTTTATTGATAATGACAGACATTTACTATCACATTATCAGCATTGATATGTATAAATAAATATGTATAAAATAAGGCAGGGAAAGTAAGTGGTTCAGTGGATGGAACAATGGACTTGAAGTCAGAAAGAACTAAGTTCAAATCAATCCTTTATCAGAATTTACTAGCTCAAACATTTACTTGCCTGGGCAGCTGACTTCATCTCTTTCTGCCTCTGTTTCCTGGTCAATGAAATAGGGATGATAAGAGCGCTTACTTCCCGAGGTTGTTGTGAGGACAAATGGGATAGTATTTATAAAGAGCTGTGCAAACTTTAAAACACTGTGTGTGAATTCTAACCACTAAGGTTAAATAATCCTAATAACCAGCCCATTTTAAAGTGCAAATTCAAAAGCCAGATGAAATTTCGTTCAGAAGAAATAGTTTCATTATTTTAGATTGTGGTTTTGTTTTTATTGAATGCCCTTTATGTTTATTCTGTAGGTCAGTTGGCCTTTTGTGCTATGGGAGTGAGCTCTGTCATCCACCCCAAGAATCCTCATGCACCCACCTTTCATTTCAACTACAGATATTTTGAAATAGAAGAAGCTGATGGTAAGACTCCCGGGGGACTTTGGAAACCTTCATACCGTAAGACATGCACTTTTAAACATGAAGAGTTCGTATCATTTGGGAAAAAGAAGATTTAGATTTTTCATAATTCTTATGAAAGTATTCCTTGGAACATGCTGATAATGTCCTAAGAATGAAAACCTAGAGAGAAAGACTTTAGGTATTTTGAGTTAACCATGAAACTAGCCATTTAATCTCTCTGGCTTTCTGACATTGTAGTTGTTGTTTTTGTTAATCCTTTCTTCTCAGAGAGGACCAATGACATCATGAGGCTGATGGCTT
Source organism: Potorous gilbertii (assembly GCA_028658325.1). Lineage (NCBI taxonomy): Eukaryota > Metazoa > Chordata > Mammalia > Diprotodontia > Potoroidae > Potorous > Potorous gilbertii. The sequence continues at coordinate 308,741,020 of CM053771.1, read as the reverse complement.
GTTTTGCTTGTGAACTGAATTTGAGTGAAGCAGAGCTGCACAAAGAGAATGAGACTTCCCTAGATGGAACAGATGCTTTGGCAAGTCCACAGACAGGATAATACATTGCATTTTGAAACAAAAGTCCTAAGAGTATCTGAAGGAAATGTTTTTATACTCTGCTGATGTGAAATTGGGAACTTTCTCTGAGAAAATGGAGCAGGTGGAACATATGGCTGACTAATTACCTCTGTGTTACCTATTTTATAAATATATTGCAGGGATCTATGATTTGCACAGTGAGTGCTTCTTTGAAAAATCAGCCTATACTGAGGTCCTTTTATGCCTTGTTAGACATTCTTTAAGTTTCTGTGATCCAGAGAACTAATCATCATTTGGCCTGCCTTCTGTGATATCTGGCGTCTAAAATAATATTAGTACACCATTCACTGTCTCCAAGTCAACCAATTTTGAACAGTGTCTCCCTTCCTAAGTACTATCTGTGTGTCAGTTATAGAATGGGGTCAGTTTTAGTACCACAGGTTAATACCATTTGGATCGCTTCTGTCTTTTTCAGGTTGATAACTAGAACAGATTATGAACCACATTAAGTAGTAGACCCTTAGGTCTTATGCTACCTATTACTAATGGTATTTCAGTCTTTTCTAGAAATTTTTGTTAGAATAGTGTGAGCCTGCACAAATTAAGGGTGTTGGTCTTCTGGATGATTTGTTTATGTTCTGGTTTTGAGGTGTACCATATATTCTTGGATTAAAAATTATTTGAATGATACTCTTAAATCCTCACCCTCATATTTCCCACACTAACCGTTCTCTTGCCTTTATCATTTTACTCTCCCTTTGTCATTATCTTCTTTTTTTTTTCCTTTTCTGATGCCTATACCTGCAGACTGCCATTGGCATTACTCAGCTTCAGAGTTGGTCTTGTGGCTTTAAGAGTTTTCAAGTCTTTTCTATATGAAATCTTGCTGGTTCTGTGTGTCTTTTACAATTACTATGCATTGTAATGTAAGCTTCTTGAGGTCAGAGACTACTTATTTCACTTTTGTTTTTAAATCTCCACCACTTAGTGCCTGGAGCATACTAAGTGCTTAATAAAATTCTTATTATTTCATGGCTGATTTGACTGGCAGTGTGCTTTTTATGATAGGTTATGTTTTTTATTTGGTAGGTAACAAGCAATGGTGGTTTGGCGGTGGTTGTGATCTTACCCCAACTTATTTGAACCAAGAGGATGCTGTACACTTCCATAAAACCCTAAAGGATGCTTGTGACCAGCATGATCCAGGCCTCTACCCCAAGTTTAAGAAATGGTAGGTAGCAACATCAAGAACCCCTTTGGGGTTATTATGCTTCCCGTGCTTTCAGGAATCTCCTCAGCTTTAGGTAAACTAACACTTTTCCTTACTTCTAGATGTCAAAACAGTGGGTTTTAAAAACCATTCATTTTAGTAAGTAATTCGCTGAGGCAAAGAAATTTCTTTTCTGTTGCAAGTAATTTAAAATGATATGATTTTAATTTCATGGTAATAGAAGAGTTTTTTTTTTTTATTGGTAAGTTTTGTCTAGATATAACAGTTTTCAGAGAATAACTTCACATCCTACACACAACATTCTCTGAAAACTGTTAATGTATATAAAACAGTGTGAATGGTTGCAACCAATAGGACCCGCAACCATTTGCTTTTATACATTTTTAAATATAATGAATTTATGTACTTTAAGAAGCTAGTGCCAATTTTGCCTATTGTATTTGATCTAAATTTTATTATGATTTTATTTGCATGATTACAGTGATTGTATCAGGAGGCAGCTAAGTGATGCAGTAAAACCTGAGTTCCAATCCCACCTCATACCCTTACTGCCTTTGTTGATCTTGGGCAAGTCACTTAACCTCCATTGGCCTTAGTTTCCTCACCTGTACCTACTACCTACTACCTCTCATATTTGCTTTGAGAGTAAAAGGAGATCATATTTATAAAGTGCTTTGCAGGTCTTAAAGCACTACATGGAAACTAGCTATTATTGTTGTAATGTACATAGATAGAAACTTTTTATTCTCCTTCCTTCTCCATCCCTCCACAGAAGTCTTTTAATGTTTCTTTGAATTCTTCGTATTTTTTGTTCTTTACGACTGCGAGTGTGTGATTGGACCTGTGATTGCAATTTATTGTGGCATTTAGTGTAAGATGCTATTCCAAATTAATTTTCTTCCAAACTTTTAATTGCATTTTCTAAAGGTTCTTTTTGACTAAAGAAAGAGAAAAAAAATAGAATTTAACAGTAATGGAGGAGGTGAGATCACAGTGAGAAAGAAGGGATGGAACCTAGAAATGGTTTGAAAGTAAGGAATATTAGCTGTAGAGTGGGAAGGGAAGGAAAGACTTGAAATTGTGAAGAGGCCTCTGGAATATAGTTGGATGTCAAATGGGGTATTTTCCAGAAGATATCTGGGAAATGCAGTGAAGTACTATACACCTCTTGGAAAAGATTGGTACTCTTGAATGGTGAGGACAGAATGGTGTGGTTTTTGCTTTGCTTTTGATACCAAGAATGGTGTGCTGATTGTGAGGAAGTGAAGTCTTACCTCAGAAAAGAAAGATTGTGAACTCTTTCATCATGACTAATACTGAAAATAAGTGGTTCCACCTAAATAAGATATAGATTTGTATGTTAACCTGTTTCTTATCTTTGACAAACAGGCCAACATATCTTCCAGGAAACAAGCTTCTAGTTTCTTTAAAAAAATTCTATTAACTAGAACAGACAACTGTTAGGGAAGAAACTTTTATCTGTATGAGAGAACCAAGGAAGGTTACCATATAGAAGGAAAAGTTTATGATTGCTATTAAAATTGTTGGTTGTAACATATTTTTGTCTTTTTAAATCACTTTTTTTTGGAGAGAGACTTTGAAATCATATAACTAAGTGTTGTTTCTTTGTAATCTGGCTTAAGCTATCCTTTCTTTACCATAACTGTAAAATATACAAATAAAAGAGAGAAAATAGGGTGTAATCTACGTGAAAATGATACTGAATAGCTATAATTTTATATTTATTATGAATCCCTATTTCTGTTCATTTTATTTTCTATATTAAACTTTTCCCTCAATTTTTAACACTTTTATTTTTGAAGTTTTGAGTTCCAAATTCTATCCTTCCCTCTCTTCCTCCCTTCCCTCCCTGAAATGGTAGGGAATCAAATATAGGTTATACATGTGAAACCATGCAAAACGTTTCCATATTGGTCATTTTATACCAGAAGATCTGAATAAAAGAAAAAAAAAAAGAAAGAAAATGAAAAATAACATACTTCAGTTAATCAATTTCAGTTCTTTTTCTGAAAGAGGTGGATAGTATGCTTCATCATTAGTGCCTTGGAATTTTCTTGGATCATTTCATTGTTGAGAATAAGCATTCACAGCTGTTCATCAAACAGTATTGCTGTTACTGCATACAACATTCTCCTGGTTCTCTTCATTTCGCATCATTAGTTCATGTAAATCTTTCCAAGGTTTTCTGAAATCATCCTGCTTATCATTTCTTATAGCACAATAATATTCCATTACAATCATATGTCATAGCTTGTTTAGCCATCCCCAATTGAGGGGCATCCCTTTAATTTCTAAATCTTAGCCAACACATACACACACACACACCACCCCCACCCCCACCCCCCTTATAACTATTTATTTATTTTTTACAAATAGGTCCTTTTCCCTTTTTTTGGGATGTCTTTGGGATACAGACCTGGATCAAAGGGTATGCACAGTTTAGTAGCTCTTTGGGCATTGTGTGTATGTGTATATACATATGTGTGTGTACACATATATATAATAACAATATATAAAGTATTCCATAAAACTTGAAAAGAATATAGTTTCTCAAAACTATCACTCTTTGCAGATATATTATATTTAGAGAATCTGAGAGAATCAACTGAAAAACTACTTGAAATTATTAACAGCTTTAACAAAGTTGCAGGATATAAGATAAATCCATATAAATCATCAGCATTTCTCTCTGTGTCCAACAAAGCCCAGTAGCACAAGATAGAAAGAGAAATTCCATTTAAAATAAATAAACAATATAAAATACTTGAGAGTCTACCTGCCAAGACAAACCCAGGAACTATATGAATACAACTACAAAAAACTTTTCACATAAATAAAGTGAGATCAAAACAACTGGAAAAGTATTAATTGCTCAAGGGTAGGCTGAGCCAATATAATAAAAATGACAACTGTATCTAAATTTATTATTCAGTGTTGTACTAAACTCAAAAAATTATTTTGTGGAGCTAGAAAAAATAATAACCGAATTCATCAAGAATAACAAAAGGTCAAGGATATTAAGGTAAATCATTGGCAAAAAAATGTGAAAGAAGGTGGTCCAGCCATACAAGATCTTAAACTGTTATTAAATGATAATTATCAAAACAGTCTGCCCAGGAAATACCATAGTGGATCAGTGGAATAGATCAGGTATAAATTACATCATAGTAAATGACCACAGCAATCTAGTATACGATAAACCAAAAGATCTGAAATTTTGGAACAAAAGTTCATTATCATTATTTCACAAAAACTGCTGGGAAAATTGAAAAACAGTATGGCAGAAACTAGGTATAGAATAGATCAACATCTTTTACTACATAGCAGGATAAGGTCAGAACAGGTACATGATTTACACGTAAAGGGCAATACCATAAGCAAATTAGAAGAGCATATTTAGCTGTCAGATCTATGAATAAGAGAAGAGTTTATGACCAAACAAGACATAGAGAGCATTAGAAAATGTAAAATAGATAATTTTGATTATATAAGTGTTTTCACAGACAAAACCAATGCAACCAAAATTATGACGAAAGCAGAAAACTGGAGGAAATTTTTGCAACAAGTATCTGATAAAGGCCTCATTTTTCAAATATATAGAGAACTGAGTCAAATTTATAAAAATACAAGTTATTCCCCAATTGATAAATGGTCAAAGGATATGAACAGTCAGTTTTCAGGCAAAGGAATCAAAGCTCTACCTATAGTAACATGAGAAATGCAATAAATCACTATTGATTAGAGAAATACACATTAAACAACTCTGAAGTAACTCCTTAGTTGGCTAATATGACAGAAAAAGGAAAATGATAAATGTTGGAGGGGATGTGGGAAAACTGGTATAGTAATGCATTGTTGATGGAGTTGTGAACTGATGCAACTGTTCTGGAGAGCAATCTGGAAGTATGCCAAAAGGGGCTGTAAATCTGTACATACCCTTTGACCTAGCTAGGTCGACATCCAGAAAAGGGGGAAAGAACCTAAATGTACAAAAATATATATAGTTCTCTCTCTTTTTTTTTTTTTTGCCTTTTCCTCTACTTGAAGGAGTAGCAGTATCATAGCCTGAGGTGTTCAGGAGGACCTGAGGACACAAGTCAGCAGATGATCTTGACAGAGCTTTTGCCTGAAGGTGCAGTTGATAGGCCATAGGATAGATCTTGAAGCCATACAACCTGGGTACAAATTGGCTGGCAGGGTGTTTGGCCCTGTACTGAAGTTGCACCATGAAGAGTTCTTGGGGAAAGCTAGTGCCAAAGTAAGCACCATCTGTGTCTTGGTGCCTGGATGAGTTGGGGGTATAAACCTTCCTGCACTTGGGCCAGTACAGCTTTATCATGGCCTCACCTGGCACGTCTGACAGTCCAAAGGGCAACATGGGCCGGCTTTCATGATATACACAGGAACAATAGCCAAAGTCTCCCTAGAGATGTTTTTCCAAGTTCTGGGGGTTGCCGCTGTTTTTGAGGATGTAGCAGACATAAATTGGTCCATACGGCATCTCGGCTGCCTGCTTGATCAAGTCACTGGTTGAGGTTGTTCTCCTACTTGTCATCAGGTTCCAAGGGGAGGATCATGTCTAGTGCCTAGCTATAGTAGGGTACCTGTTAATTGAGCCCTGTGTGGTTGAACTTGTCTTCATCCATCTTACAGAAGAATTCATTGCCATGGAGCCCACAGAACCATGAGATCCATGATACTTCCTCTGAGCTCCTCATTTTTATGTCAGCTACCAGGCAGGGGCTGGGGAAGGAAAAGGAGAAGTTGCTCTTAGAGGTGGTGGCCACAGCAAAGCTGAGCAGTGAAGGTCAGAGGTGAAGCGGTTGGGGAAGGTCTCTTTGCAGTGGCTGAGAATTGGAAATTAAAGGGATGCTCATCAATTGGGGAATGACTAAACAAGATGTGGTATAATGACTGTAGTGAAATATTATTGTGCTGTAAGAAATGACAAGCAGGATGATTTCAGAAAAAAACTGGAAAGACTTAGATGAACTGATGCATAGTGAAGTAAAGAAAACCAGGAGAATGTTGTACACGTTAACAACAATATTGTTTGATGTAGAATTGTGAATGGCTTAGCTGTTACACAGTGATCCAAGACAATCTCATAATGATGAAGCATACTCTCTGTCTCCAGAGAAAAAATTGATATTGTTGGAATACAGACTGAAGCATGCTATTTTTCACTTTCTTTCATTCTTTTTTCTTTTATTCAGGTCTTCTTGTACAAAGTGACCAATGTGGAAATGTTTTATATGACTGCACATGTATAACATACATCTGATTCCTTACCATCTCAGAGGGGGGGAGAGAGGGAAGGAAAGAATTTGGGATTCAAAACTTTGAAAAATAAAACTTAAGAAAATTGTCTTAATGTATAATTATGGGAAAAATAAAACATTTTAGAAAGAATCCTTTCTTCTTTAGAACTGCTGACTCTAAGATAGACATGTATGGAAGAAAATGGAGAATATATCTTTAACAGACAGTTGTTTAAATGAGTGTTAAGAGTTTTTCAGCTACTGAAATATTAGGGGCAGCTACGTGGTGCGGTGGATGGAGTTTTGGAGCTGGAGTCACAAGACTTGACTTCAAATCTAGGCTCAGGTATTGAGTGACCCTAGTCTTTTGCCTCAGTTTCCTAACCTGTACAGTGGAAATAAAAAGAGCACCTACCTCCTAGAATTGTTGAGATTAAAATGAGAGTTTGTTCTTGTTCAGCCATTTTCAGTCAGGACTCCTCGTGACCCCATTTGGGGTTTTCTTGGCAAAAGATACTGGAATGACTTGCCATTTCCTTCTCTGGTCCATTGTACTGATGAGGAAACAGAGGCAAACAGGATGAAGTGATTGGCCCAGGGTTCTAAAAGCATGTATAGTAAGTACTATTTAAGTGTTAATTATTATTCTTGGCTTTTATCATCCTTACTGTTATATTAACATTCCTCTGTATTTATAGCCCTTTCTCACAGTTCTTAATAGCATGGAAGTCAATAACTTAAGGAACCAGCATCAGTGGTAGTATTACTGTTTACCTGGGGCAACTGGGTGTCACAGTAGATAGGGTGCCAGACCTGGAAGCGCAGGGGAGAGAGCCCTGAGATTGGTATCAGGAAGACTTCCCTTCATGAGTTAAAATCCAACCTTAGACACTTACTGGCCTTGTGACCTTAAGCAAGGCACTTAATGTTGTTTGCCTCAATTTCCTTATCTGTAAAATGAGCTGAAAAGGGAAATGGCAAACCATTCCCAGTGTCTTTACCAAGAAAACTCCAAATGGGGCCACCAAGAGTTGAACACGACTGAAAACTGACTCAGCAACAACACTGATTTACATTGGTATTAGGAGACTTTTCTCAAAGCATAATTTCCATTATATTATGGGCTGCGCTGATTTTCATGGCAACTTTCTAGGCAAAATAACCCAAGCATTTAGCATGCTGGAGAAATGGTCTATATGTGAGATGGTAGGCTGTGTGTTTGCATGTTGGCAGAGATCTCTTTATTTTCTCTTCATTCTGAGTAAAGGGGAGAGATTTAGCTGAAGTCATTTTTTTTTAAACACGGAAACTTGTATATTCATCTTAATGCTTTCCTCTTTGGAATGTATAAAATTCCTTCTGACCTGTCTGTTTTTCTTTTCAGGTGTGATGACTACTTTGTTATAAAGCATCGGGGAGAGAGAAGGGGAATTGGGGGTATATTCTTTGATGATCTTGACTCCCCATCCAAGGAAGATGTATTTCATTTTGTCCAAAGCTGTGCCCGTGCTGTTGTACCTTCTTACATTCCCCTGGTGAAAAAACACTGTAATGATCCATTCACATCTCAGGAGAAGCAATGGCAGCAGCTTCGGAGAGGAAGGTGAGTCTGGGATTCAGTTTTTTCTAGTCATAACTTGTGATCGAAATGTGATCCAAAAATAAAGAATTCCACCACCAGGCAGTTCAGTCAGAAGCTTTTTTTTTGTCATTGGATAAATGACTGCGGTTTTGCTTGTGAAGTCATTATGCATATCTGTGTCAACCCACATGAAATTCTTCATATGTTCTTGTTCAGTTGTTTTCATTCAGGTGTAACTGTCATGACCCCATTTGGGGTTTTCTTGACAAAGATTCTCCACCTCATTTTATAGAAGAAGAAACTGATGCAAACAAGATTAAGCGGCTTGAATAGGGTCACACAGCTAGCAAGTGTCAGAGACCAGATTTAAATTCATGAAGAGGAGTCTTCCTGATTCCAGTTCCAGTGCTCTATCCATCACACCATGTAGCTATGTTCCATAGACTCAGAAACGTGTATATGTTTTGACCTGTCTATGGTCTCTCTCATCACTGTATAGAACTTGCAGTGTGGAAACTCCCTTCATCACTACAGATTGGTAACTTGTCTGTAACTTAAAATCTTAGAGGTTGTAAGACTTACAGTTTAGAGTGCTTGGGCTAGGGAGTGGTTGGTGGTTAAGTAACTTACTCATGGTCACACAGTATATATCAAAGGCAGGACCAGAACTCAGATCTGTCTTCTACTTGGTCCTCTGCCCTTTATGCCTCACATGTGTAAGGGAGCTTCCTAAATATGAATTAAATTAAATTCAGTTGGTTTCTTTAATCAAGGGGTTTGGACCCTTTGGACCAAAGGGTGGGATTTTTGAAAAATTCTTGTAGAATTTTTAAAAAAATCAAACCTCCAAGTTGTTTTTTTTTTTAAGAGTTTAAAAGCTTATGGTAATTTTTATGTTGTTTTTCAAAACTAAACAATAGTAATCAGGAATCATCATCATTGTTCTATAAGTTTCCATTTCCTTCAGTGGAACCAACCTCAGCAAACATAGCTTTGATATGTTACATTAATTAGATTAAGTCTACATTAAATCTTCAGCCAAAGTGTAAATATATACACAAATGTATATATATTCCCCACAGTCTATATGTAGATTATTGCCAAATGCTTATTTCCTGGCCAAATCCCCAGCCCTCCAGCCCCATCCCCCAAACTACATCTGAGTCTCTTTTTCATGGCTACTACAAGAATATGTTTAGGGAATGGAAAGTAATTTTGATATTTTCTGAAGTATAAGAGGAAAAGATTAACAAGGAAATGAAACAACATTAGAAGTACAATATGTTGATATTAAAATAAATGGTTTTTGTACTATGTCCTATGACATACCATTGTTACTAATTCCTCCATCAGCATAAATTATTAAAAGTTGGTGATTGCCTACTTTTTTTAAATTCTCACAATAAAATGTAACTTCATTTACATGAAAGCTTTAAAACTGATTACTTCTCAAATAGTAATAATAGCTAGCCTTCATGTAAATTCATATAAAAAAATTGATAAAAAAAAATTCATGTGCTAGGTACTATACTAAGCAATTTATAAGTATTATCTCATTTGATCCTCACAACAATTGTGAAAGTAGATGCTATTATCATACCTATCTTACAGTTGGGGAAACTGAGGCAATCCAAGGTTAAGTGACTTGTACAGCTAATAGGGTCTTCCTGACTCCTGGCCCAGCAGCTGCTTCAAGTATATTGAGATCTTTCTTTTACCTAGTTTTGTGAAAAATAACAAGTTGATTTTGGCCTTAAACTGTGTCAGGATTCTTGCCATTAAAAATACCATAATTTAAAAGAGCATATTTCTTTTATCTCATTTTCAGTCATAATATAAAAAACTTATGAATGACCCTTTTTCTTAATGGATTTACCTTTGTGATGTGATTACACCAAATTTAACTTTTTATGTTTTTTTTTGTTTTGTTTGGGGTTCTTTTTTGCCTTCTGAGTGGATTTTGAGCTAGGCAGAGGTGAGAGGAATTAAGTTCTCACTAGTCCTGTGTAAAAAAAAGAATATTATTTAATGAGACTTCTCTGTCTTCTACCCATTATTAGCTATGGCTCTTAAGATAATTACTGCTTCCTTATGGTGCACCTTAAGAATTGATTGTCAATGAAGGGTTGTGATTTTCAAGACTTTTCACCACTTTTCTCTCTGGTATGAGTCTGACCTCCAGTTAAACAAGCAGTTACTAAACATCTGCTACATGTAAGACCCCAAACTTGAGGCAGTGCTGGGCCTGGAGTCAGGCTTCAAATCTAGCCTCAGATCCTCACTAGCTATATGACCCTGCTCAAGTCACTTAACTTGGTTGCCTCAGTTCCTTATCTTTAAAATGGGCTAGAGAAGGAAATGAATGGCAAACCATTCTAGTATCTTTGCCAAGAAAATCCCGAATGGGGTCATGGAAAGTCAGATACAAATGAAACAACTGAATGATGACAGTGGGCAAATTTGGTTAGGGATGATAGGATTTTAGAGCTAGAAGAGACTCTAGAGACCATCCAGGTCGCACCCGCTGAGGGCAGCACCTCATACTTCCCATGGAGCATGAGGGATATTTGTTGAGAGCTCCTTCTGACATTTAAATCCCCTTCTGTCTTCTCCTTCAAAACTTCCCCATGAGACAACTTGCTGATGATAGATAGATCATTGGGCCTGGGTCAGGAAGAGCCAGGTTCAGATCCAGCCTCTGGATCTTCCTCGCTGTGTGACTCTGAGCAAGTCCCGTAATCTCTGTTTGCTTCAGGTTCCTCACATGTAAAATAGAGATCATGAGAGCACCACCTTCCAGGTTGTTGTGAGAGTCAGATGAGATAATATTCATAAACTGTTTAAAGGCAACTGAAATTGTGGTCTTTGCGAAGAGCTTGTCAGTCCTGAAGAATAACAATAAAGGGTTTGGATCTGGAGGGAGAGAGCAGCACTGTTCTGAGACTGAACCGTCGTTTCTTTTTTACAGCTGTGAAGTCAGTCTATTCAGGGCATTTATCAGAAAACATAACCTTCTTGTCTTACTACTGCTGTGTTTTAGAACAGCATCTATCTCCTTTTGTTCCATGGGTAGAATACCCTATTTATCCATCCCTGTCCAGATGCTCAGAATTCATCAGGACCTCCAGCTGGTGATCTCTCAGTGGCTGCCCGTTGTCCTAGAAGGACCAAACTGCTCTGTCGTTAACCATTTCCTTACCATGACCTAACCTGAGAGGAGTTTCTTCAGCTAACTTTTTTCCCCTACTTTTCTTTGTTGTGACAGGTATGTGGAATTTAACCTGCTGTATGATAGAGGCACGAAATTTGGACTCTTCACTCCAGGATCCAGGATTGAAAGCATCCTTATGTCTTTGCCTCTGACTGCTAGGTAAGGAGATAATTTGGCATAGCCATTATCCCCTAGTTACCCTTTTCCATAAGTGAACTAAAATTAAAGCCTCATATTTCCCTATTTGAGTATATTTGATTCCAAGAGTACTATAGAACATGTAGAATATTTGAGGATATTTGGCCCCAAGAATATGTGGAATAATGAGACTCAAGCAAAGGAGTAAAATAATGAAGGGCGTTTGGTTTTGGTCTGTTTAGAATCAAATTGGCCTTTTCTCCATGGCATTCCAGCTTTCACTCAGGCTACGCCCCTTGATAGGACAGCACTTGTGCCTCACCTTTCTTTTACAAACTCTCCAACATGTTTCAAAGGCCGCTAAAATTGTAAGGAATCAGCATTGTAAACATCTCCTGCCCCAGCCTCAGGAAACACTTTACATAGTTCTCTCTTTCCCTGGTAAACCTCAGCACCTAGTACAGGCCTGACCCCAACCACAGTTATGAGATGCTTCTGGAATTGAACGGCCGTTTTGTATTGTGCGGAGAGGAACCCGGTTACTTAGATTCTCCCTGACTGTTTCAAAATGACCGGTTTCATGTGAGGTAGAAAATATCATTGAATTCACAGCAACTTCCTTGATTTTAGCTTTACCAGATGTTTACTCCCTAGTAGTCTGTTTTTGTGCTTTTTTGGAAGTTGAATGAAGGATAGCCTCAACCACCTAATAATTGTGTTGGCTTGAGTGATAGATAATGCCCTGTTGTAGTCAATTGAGTTTTCAGCTCCATTTTTACTATGCCACTTCTATCAGTAACCAAAGAAAAGGTAGAAATTTTTCCTGGTTGTTTTGTTTATTCTTAAAGCCTGGGACTCCCTACCTTTATGGGCTACTCACATCTCACATCCCCAAAGTGTGGAGCTTTGACCTTGACTTGTTCACTCTTTCCGAAGCAGCCCTTCTTTCCTTCAATCCCCAGAGCTCACCATATTGATGCCAGACAATGCAGACACCCAATCAGCTTAGTCTGGATATTGTATGGATTGTTGGGGCTTGGAATCAGGGAGACCTGAATTGAAATCTGATCTCAGACTCAGTAAGTCATTTAACCTCTGCTGCCTCAGTTTCCTCATCCACACAAATGAGATCAAAATAGCATCTCCCTCCCAGAATGGTTATAAAGTGCTTAGCACAATACCTTGCACGTGTGTAAATGTTAGCCACCATTATAAATTGTAATATTATTGTTAGTCTACTACAGCTCAGCCTCCCCAGTGCAGGGATTACAGGTATACACCACCACACCTGGCCAGATAAACAGAGTTCTTAAAACCCAATTCTTTTTGCTCTTTGCTTGATCTCTTCTGTGCCTTAAATATGTACATTAGTGGTGAAGTTTTCAAAGTTTACGAAATTTTTATAAAGATTTTGACAGATTTGAAAAGGAATATGTAGTGAATTAATGATTAGCATAAGGCCACTGTTAGACCACTCATAACCTATGTCATTTATATCTTTCCTCTGGTATAATCAGTAGATGAATGCATTGATAATCCAGGGACCAAGTAATGGACTCGGCGATACGTGGTGTTATTAAATAATACTAATTCATCTTCAAACATTATTGCGTACCTCTTAATCTGAATAGTATTGTGCTAGGGGGCTGGAGATAAAATGGGGGACAAGCCCCATTAGGGTTCTGCTTTGAAGCATCATCATCGTATGGAGGTGAAGGTTAAGATTGGGCAGGTTCTACCAAGCTACAAAAGCTTTGAGTACAAATGAGTCTATAATCAGAGGACCAGCAGACTCATCACCAGAAGGATACCTACCAGAGAATGAATTACTTTGACCATACTGACTCATCAAAATAGCTGCTAAGGCTGGTGACTGTGCATTAGTGGAATCACTAAGCTCATGAGTCATTTGAAGAATTGAATTACAGGTCCTGAGGTTATTTGTTTTCATTCTTTTGGAATTTTGTTTTGCTCTGATTTTGGAGGGACTTCTATAAAAAAATAAATCTTCTTGTCTCACACAGATGGGAATACATGCATGCACCTTCAAAGAATTCCAAAGAAGCTGAGATCCTAGAAGTCCTACACCATCCTAAAGACTGGGTACACTGACAGGCAAAGAGATGTCCTGTGGTCAAAGAATGTCTTGTGGTCAAAGGAAAATTGATATATATAAACGTAGACCCCTAGGTCTAGTCCCCCAGACTCCCTGAAGCTACCATTGTGTGGCAGTTTAATGGACTATGTATCTTAAATCAGTCAGGGGTTAATAATCTGTAGATTCTTTTACTTGCAACCTGAAGAGTTGAAGGTGTCTGCCAACCCCCCATTTGTCATCAGTCTCCCAATGATGTCCTTTGCCAATGGTGCAAAGTCCAGGTGATGGTCTAGTTTTGTTTATAAAAAGCTAATGAACTGCTTTAAGAACTGATTATCGTAGTGGTATTTTCCTGTGGTTTCTCTACTGCAAGATGTAAAACTGATTTCAGAATGATATATGATGTTCACAAGTAGCAAATTCAGCAATTCTCAGGACTAGTTTATGGAATAAATTATGTCAGGAAGTTTTTTGTTGGAGAAAATTCTTGACAAGTTATTTCGATGTATTTTTTTTAAGTTCAGTATTTTATCGGGAAACAGGCCTTTGTCATTCTTGAAGTTTCCCATTCATATCCCTTTCTTATATTAAATGTAAAAAGGACTTAGAGATGAAAAAATAATATTTTGTTTAGATAAAACATGCTTTCATGTATATTTGTTTCTTGATTGTATAACTATAGATACGTGATTTTAATAGTAATTTTTAAAATCTCCTATAAGTATCTAAGCCTTGAAAACAGAATAGCTAAACACTGATAATACCAAAAATAAAAGCTCCACAACTGTCTTTTCTTTTTTCATATTTTCCTTTGATTATTTCTTTAACAATGTGTTACACTGCATACAAATTTGTTTTGTTTTATTTTTTAAATATGTTTAATATTATACATACATATATGTATACACATATATATACATATATGTGTGTTTGAGTATATATATATATATATATATAATATATATCATACCCACGTTTGTGTATCTCTTCTTTTCTCCACCTAGTTTTCCAGGAAACTTTTTTAAATGTCAGGATATCTTTCACATTGATTTGGATGCAAGCATGGGCAATGCTAAAAAATAAGTCTGAAAAGAAATTAATTCTCCAGCAATGGTCATGGCAATGCATAATGAATAGAGAGCCTACCTCAAAGTCTAGGACCAAGTCTTACCTGAGACTTATGCTGGCTTTGTGACCTTGCAAATAGTTTAGCTTCTGAGGGGTTCAGGCAACTCTCAAGGAACAACACCAATGAAATCACAGGTCCACTTCCAGTCCCTCTTTCCAGTGATGATGGAAGTGGAGAACCATATGTACTCTTGTTGGTAGATAGGATCCTGGTCAACTAATCCTGCTTCCCCTGTTTGCTACTGTTCAGGTTAGTCTCTCCAATTATTGGATGACTCTTCTGGTTAGAGGAGTCTATCCCTATCATTGAACCAAAAACAATGCGAATTTCACTTTTTAATTTAAAAGCGTTTCAAATAAAAGAGTTAGTTCTCTTTAAAAACTTAGAGGACCAAAAACATTGTTGATTGGAAGCATCAATGACATAGATGTACAAGTGCATTTTAAATGGTTTAACTCCATGATGGCATGGTTAGAAACTAAAGAAGGTATGAAGTTGTGGGATGGTGGAAGAGAAGTAGCTTATAAGGAGTTATAGAACTTGTCTCAAAAGTTTCAGGATAGGTATTAGTTAACAGGTTAAAGATGGGTCACAGAAGGATATGATAGAAATAACTTATATCCAATATTTTTGTACTTTATGTATTCACAAATTCTAGATTCTATTGAATCTTGGTATCACAGTAGGCCAGGAGGAAGAAGTCAGTAAGTAAATTGTGATGTGTTCTTCTTGTCACCCCAGAGAGGTTAGCTGCTAGGATATCTTTTAAATGAAAGGCTGACCTACCCTAGAGATGATATTATAGTTACATAGGCATCCACATCTACGAAAGTAGATTTTTAGGAATGGACTTGTATTACAAACTTGTATTTTGACATTTGTGGAACTCGGGTTGTGCTTACATTTAACAGTACATAGAACTCCAGTAAACCATTCAATGGGTTCTGGTGGTTTTTTAAAACATCATAATGACTTTGGTATAAAGCAAGTGCAAGCTTTTTACAAAGTTCCTTTGGGGGCACAAATTTGAGAAATGTTCTGTCTTTTTTGTTATTACAGTCAAAAGGATGCAATGTTTTGTTTTCAACTTGGTTTTGTTTATTATTTTTATTGCTTTTTTAAAATGTCTTTAAAGCTAATAAATTACAATTACTTGTCCTTCTTGCTGAAATAAAACTGCTAGGATATTTAATCATATTTAGGAGACATGCTATGTTTGTCTATTTGAAAGAATTGAAGTGTTTTTATCAAATCCCTTGTGTCATCTTTTGGAAAATGCTGAATGTAGAAGGATTGGATAGTTTTTCAGTGCTTCTAAATGTGCAAATCTCTTTTGAATCTGGTTTACAATATAGAGTAAATGTATTATTGGTCTTAACTTTGGTCACGTTATGACAGAGGAAAGGAAGTCAGACATTTTACTTGTTTACTAAAACTACATTCATAGGAATTGACTCTGAGACTTGGAATTTATAAACAATTTTATAGTATTTCCCATTTATATATAAAGAAAGCTTTCAACATTCACTTTTATAAGATTTTGAGCTCCAAACTTTTTTCTCCCTCTCTTTTCCCCACTCCTTAAGATGTCAGGCAACTTGATATAGGTTATACATATACAATCACATTAAACATATTTCCTCATTAGTCATGTTGTGAAAGAAGAATCAGAACAAAAGGAAAAAAAACCAAGAGAAAGGAAAAAAAGGTGAAAATAATATGCTTCAATCTACATTCCGACTGCATAGTTCTTTCTCTGGATGTGGATTTTCCATCATGTCTTTTGGAAATGTCTTAGACCGTTGTATTACTTAAAGAGTCAAGCCTATCGAAGTTTATTATCACAGTGTTGCTGTTACTCTATATGATGTTTTCCCGGTTTTGCTCACTTCACGCAGCATCAATTCAGGTAAGTCCCTGGTTTTTCTGAAGGCTGCCTGCTCATTTCTTAAAGCTCAATAGTATTCCATTACATTCATATACCACAACTTATTCAACCACTCCCCAATTGATGGGTATCCCCTCAATTTCCAATTTTTTGCCACCACAAAAAGCTGATATATATTTTGTATATGTGGGTTTTTCCCCTTTTTTATGATCCAGACTTAGAAGTGGTAGTGCTAGGTCAAACGGTATCAACAACTCTGTAACCCTTTGGGCATAGTTCCAAATTGCCCTCCAGAATAGTTGGATCGGTTGTGAAATGTTTTTGATTTTGAAAACTTTGTGTATGTTTGGGGATGGGACAGAAAGGAGGGCCTCCAATGTCATTTTCAGACCATTGGGCTGCTTTCATCTTGTTAAAAAACATTCCATTTTTCATCTCTTCCCTGTATCTGTAACCCCAGTTCAATTCATCATTGTTCATTTTCTCCATCCAAGAGAAATAATGTGGTACAGGAAAAAGAACCCTTGACCTAAAGTCAAGGAAGCCTGGGTTCCAGTCCAGCCCTGATACTGTGTTCATGGCAAATGACTTGACCTCTTTGAAGCTCAGTTTGCCTATCCTCCAAATGTGGAAAACTTTTGCTACTTATCTCACAGCATTGTGAGTACAGTGCTTTTCAAAACTTAGCATGCTGTAGAAATGACATTTGTCTATTCAATAAATTTTACTGAGTGCTCACTGTGTTGGAAGTTAAATTTGCACTACTATGGGAGGTAGAAATACATATGCCAGGAGTTCATTAACTAGAGGAGGAAGAGGGTGGTATAATGGAGATTAAAAACTAGGAAAATAGCTACTAAACATCAACTTCAATTTCTTTCCTCTTCTAAATCATCCCAGTATTAATATCCATGTTGGTAAAAATTTAGCTCAGTTTTATAAAGTTGAAATTGATTTATTAGCCAGCATTCATTAAGCACCTGGAGCAACTAGGTAGGTAGTGCCAAGTTCAAAGTCAGAAAGACTCATCTTGAGTTCAAATCTGGCCTCAGACACTTAGTTGTGTGACCCTGGGCAAGTTACAGTCCTGTTTACCTCAGTTTCCTCAACTGTAAAATGGGTATAATAGTACCTACCTGCTAGGGATGTTGTAAAGATCAAATAAGATACTATTTATAAAGCACTTTGCAGAGTGGTATATACATATATATATATACATATATATATACATATATATATATATATATACATATATATATATATATGCTAATAATTGTGCACTCAATGTAGCCTCTGAAGCTAAGATGCAACATAGTATGTGGATCACTTCTCTGCTGCTTGTGTTAATTTTGCCCTAACAGTTAACAAAGAAAACACAGATGCTCCACCAGCCAGCACCACACCATCCATATGACCATTGGTTACAGCAAATAGAGAAATTTGGAATGCTGTGACTAATTTCACTTACCTTGGCAGTATACTTTCCAGGGATGTGCACATTGATAATGAAGTTCATGCATATATTGTCAGAACCAGCTTAGTGTTTGAGAGGCTCCAGGAAAGTGTGGGAGAGAAGAGGGTATTAGGTTGCCTAGAGCTCATTGTTATATGCCTGTGAAACCTGAAGGCACCATGCCAGGAAACAAACATTTCCATTTGAACTATCTTAGAAAGATTCTGAAGATCACCTGGCAGGATAAGGTACCCTGAGATCATTTCTTGAACTAAACTACCAAGCATTCAAACAATACTGTAGAAGAGGATGTAACTCCACAGACTGGCCATAGAGAACTTACTCAAGAGAGGTGCTCATAAGGAGTGATACAAAAACACTTTCAAAGTCTCTCTGAAGAACTATGGAATTTATTGCATGACATGGTAGACACTGTCAAAGAACTTCACAGCATGGTGTGCCTGCATCAAAGGTGTGCTGTATGAGCAAAGCAGAATTGATGTAGCTCAAAAGACATGCGCAAATTTAGAGAATCCACCCCAAATATTCAAATGGACTATTTGTGAACTCGTGGTAGAACATTCCGAGCTCTTGGGAGCCACAGTCAGACATACTGTAATTTAACTCTAACATAGAAGTGCCGTTTTGGTCCTCTTCAAAGATGAAAGATAGCAATCCTTCCATCTCTTTAGATTCTGGGATTTTATGACTAGAACAGCTGATAAAATTAAGGCTTACATCATTTGTGTGTGTGTGTGTGTGTGTGTGTGTGTGTGTGTGTGTGTGTGTGTGTGTTTTCTAGTTATCTATTATCTTCTCCTTAACTGTCAAGAATTACCTATATTTGTGGGGGAAACAAAGTAACCAATACAAAATTGTACCACCACTTGGAAGCAGCTAATTCTCACTTTCAGTTATAGTTTGACAGTGTTCTTTTGGTTTGTCTTTTTTTTCTTTTGAATATGTGCTGATTTTGTTACTTGTGGAATAATTAAGTTAACTCAGAGCCCAGTGGAGGTTAGACCTAGTCAGGAGCTAAATCTACCTCATTGTTGCCAATGAGGTTTTATTTTCCCATGGCAGGAGAGAAGAGGGGAAGGGAGGGGAGGGGAGGGGAGGGGAGGGAAGGGAGGGGAGGAGAGGAAACTAGCCAGTAAAACCCAAGTCAACTGGGCATCTTTTGGCCATTTACCTTCCTTTGGAGAGGAGAAGGAAGGGGAGGGGTGTGCAGACAGGAGAGGAGGAGCTGAGTTACCCAGCTGTCTGGGGCC
Source organism: Potorous gilbertii (assembly GCA_028658325.1). Taxonomy (NCBI): domain Eukaryota; kingdom Metazoa; phylum Chordata; class Mammalia; order Diprotodontia; family Potoroidae; genus Potorous; species Potorous gilbertii. The sequence continues at coordinate 308,721,656 of CM053771.1, read as the reverse complement.
CCATTCAGCCAACTACATCTACTCACAGGATTGTCTTGGTCCTTCGTGGCTGAGGACCATGCCATCAGAGAAATGATGACATGACTTGCACGTGACTTTGTTTTGAGTGAGGGAAGTCTGTGAAAGGTCAGCAGTCTCCGGAGTCATCCGAATCCAGTGACCAGATATTCCTCAAGATGACTGGAGATGAGCTAGGATGGACTGGGACCCTCTGGGCCCTTTAGGTCAAGATCTTTGCAGGTACTCATTTAGGGTGAGGTAATGCCCATGCATTGAATAGGACTGTTTAAGAAGTAGCCAGGGCACGACTCCCTTAATGAGGTCATGAGAAGAAAAGTCATCAGGCTAGAGGGAAAACAGCAACAGTTACTATTGATAATCACTCTAAAGCTAGGAGTGCCTCACTCAAAACAAAGTCACATGCAAGTCATGTTCTTCATCTGCTGACTTTAGAGCTGAAAAATCATAGAGGTCACTTACTCCCATTCTCTCATTTTACAGATGAGGAAACAGGCCCAGAGGGGTTAAATAACTATCAGGACCTCCACCTCAAGACCACTTCTCTTTTCAGTCCTCCATTTTCTTATTATTATGTTTTCCAAGGCTAAGGCCCATAAAGCAACTTGTGCCCTGAGTTTGGCATAACAACTGTCCGTGGTTCTATCTAATTCTTTGGATGAATTCTGCTGCAGCTGAATCACAAGAACTGGCAGTCTCTGAACTTGAGCAAAGACCTAAAGGAACCATGGTCCCTGTCATGAAGCCCTGCTATGAATAGACGTTTGACTTTAGGCAAACTTGCCTTGTTGATGCTGTTACACCTCGCTGCTTGATTCTTTGTCTTGCCCCAACTCTATGTATCAAAGTTTAGCCTCACCACATTGGATCACCTCAGTTCTAGAACAGATCCTGGCACTCTTATCTAGTTTCCCTCCTCCAACAGAATAAAGAATGCTTTTTTTTGTTTTGTTTTGTCTATAACCACTGTAAGCTCTTTGGTATTTCATTTTCCAGAGTTGATGGTTGGTGTATTAACCTCTGTGAACTCTTTGGTCATTTCCTTTTTAGAGTCGATATGATTTACCCATGGTCACACAGCTAGCAAGTTTAAGGGCTGAGATTTGAACTCAGGTGTTTTTAATTCCAAGTCTAGTATTCTATCCACTAGACCAAGCTTCCTCCCTTGAAGTTTTATATTAGTGTCCTAGAAGCTGATACTGTCCTCACTTGGATAATTCCAGAAAATGTTCATTGATAATATAAATTTAACTTTAAAATTCAGATCTGATATATTTATTAGAAAATTGAATGCACAAGAATTTTGTGGGTATATGGATTTCAATACATTTAGAAGTAGGTTTACTTTATTTATCTGAGTGTAATGGCTTGTTTGAAAATAAAGAAATGCAAACTACTCATGGCATGTGTAAAATAAAACATCTTGAACATATTAATATTAGTTGAATTGCAATTCATTTTTCATATTAGGTATACCTCAATTCTTCCTGAAATCCTCAAGATTCATAAAAAAGCACTAGGTGGCACAAGTAAGCTAAAGAGGACGGAGGCTGTTCAAAAATTAGAGTGTTTAAGGTTTTGAAGGAGGAAAAAAATCAGATGTTCATGGGTGTCATTACTGAAGTGTTAGGTTTTCTAAAATTAGAGGTGTTTTTTTAATGCAGCTTTCATATTTCAATTTGCCAGAGTTTTGTGGATAAAAGCAACTCCTATTTGGAAATGTTACCATTAACAGAATTATCTAAATGGTTATTACATGCATTTAACTACTTAGAGTTAATTTGTAAATAGTTTATATATCTGTAGCATTAAATCTTGTTTATCAACCTGTGAACACTTTGGAAGGTGGAAACATCCTTGAGGATGAAAATTTTTCATTTTTATATCCTTATAATATAACCAAGCATAAATAATATGTAAATAATAAATGTTTTTCAAATTTCAAAACTCCTAAAAGTACAAATATAATCACAATATAAATGTAGTAGTTTTATATTTGGTACCAAAGATAAAAAAAAAGTAAGGAATCAGGAAAAATCAGACCTGAGAAAGGTCTTTATTCAGAAAGGTCAAGGTCACCCATTGCATCCAGTCATCTTGACTTTTGCCTTGCCACTAGACTCTTCTGCCTCACTTAAATCTAATTTGTCATCCTTCTCTTTGAGAATGAAAAATGAACAACAATTTTCCAGGAGTTGTGATCAAATTTTTTTTTTAAATGCTAAGATAAAAAGTGTGGTTTTAAAAATCAGATAAAAATACTCAGGACTTCATCTATCATTGCATCATATTGATGACTTGGGTTTTAATAAGCCTAGAAATATTCAATTGCATGGCAGGTTTCTATCTATCTCATTTAGCCTGAGCAATTACTGTTTCTCCAATCCCTTTCATTTTTACTTCTGTTTGTGATACTACTCAAATGTCTTTAATGATAAGAAAATTAATTGGATCCTTTTTGTAGGAAACAGAAGAAGCAGCTTACAGAGTAAGGGATTAAGGGTGGGGTTGAAGTGAAAAAAATGATACTTGGAAACTTCTGTTTCTTTATCTATATATATGTGATATATATCTATATCTATATATATAGATATATCTCTATATTTTTTTTATATATCTATATGTGCTCTAGTTTCCCTGTGCTAACACTAATATGCATTCCTGTGGAGTTTTTCTGTCATATTCAGCTTGTCTCTATTTGGCATCATAATTAGAATACTTGATCGAAAGAGCATGGAACTTCCCACGCTACTATATGAATTCTTCTTATGAGATTACTTAATCTGCCTTTTCTGACTTTTGCTTTCCTGTTTTTCAGCTTGACCAAGAGTCTTCACTGCAACAACCTGGCTAAAGATAAAACCATTTGGTAACGATAAAAAATGGAATATGATAAGAAAAGCTTTGTTTAGCAGATTGAAGTCACTTTCAAAACAAAGGTTTAAGGTTCTCCTAAGAATAATTTGAAATATTTTCCTAAGTGAACCAGTGAACTACCATACACAAGTCAAGCTGCTCAGTCATGTGCAATTGCTAGCCTCTGCTATATTTGGGAACCTTGGGAAGCAAAAGATCCTCTGGGTGTGTGGTAAGGATGTTGAAGGGAAGACTGCAAAACACTTTGCAAAATTCTATTTGAGAGCTCAGATGCTAAATTTTCATGACTGATGACTTATTTCAGGGGAAAACAGTTCTCTTAAACTCTACAATATTCTGAACTTTTTCACAGTGTCACTTCATGTGAAGGAATGGGCATTTCAGAGGAGGATTTTTGTTTACAAGATTAACAAAAATGAAGAAAAAAAACAAGAAAACATCACACATCTCTCATGTTTTTTTCAAGGGGACAGAGGGGAACCAGAGTGGTGGATATGTTGATATCATGAACTCCCAGTGGGAAAAATCCTTGAGCTCATAAATAACTTGGCCAGTATCACATAACCAGTAGGTATCAGAAGTAGGGCCTGATTCTTGACCCTAAGACCACCTCTCTAGCCACACTGCCTATCTGACACCATTAAGTTTATGTGCTATGATAAAATATTGCTAGTTAGACTCTGAAATACTCTTTCTTTCCATCCTGAGAAGAGGCTCTTCAGAGGAAAACAACAAATAGCTTCTCATTAAACGTTATACAGTGTGATTTATTTTTAAATCAAAGTAGAAAAGAGAGGGAGAATAATGAAAGCAATTATTTAGGGTTAATTTAGCCTGTCAGGCTACTGTGTTTATCAATCTCTGAATACTTCAGAAAGTGGAAATCCTTGAGGGTGAGAACTGTATCATTTTTCATTTTTCTATTCTTATAACCAAGCATAGTGACTTGTAAATAATAAATGTTTTTCAAATTTTAAAACTCCTAAAAGTACAAATATGTTCACAATACAAATGTAGCAGTTTCATATTTGGTACCAAAGTTAGATTTATTTAGTTTTTTAGATCTTTAGGTTGGTTTTTTTTTCTAGTATCAATCCTAATGTCCTTGAAACTTACTCACATTTATAAGTTATTGGCTTGTGAAATAGAAGAACTTTAAAATGAAGTATTAGCATGATAAGAAGCTAGCCATTCTGAGGGAAAGACAGCACCACATGTAGCACTCTTTGTCGTCACCTTTGAGTTTCCAATAATTCTTTTATGAATTTGATGTATACTTTGCAGGGTTAAGGAAGGTACAGACCCCTTTGGCATCTTGATTGGAATTCTCTTTCTTACAATCCTTGTTATTTTCTTTACTTGGTGGAAAAAAAAACTGAGTATATATAAATATTCTTTCTTCTTTGAACCAAATCCGATGAGAGTGAAATTCAAGCACTGCATATTTTCCTCATTTTCCCCTTCATGATAAAAACTTTTCATTGCACACTTCTTACATGTGAGAAAATTCCCCCATTCTACTACTCCCCTTTTCCTTTTTCTAGTGCATCTCTCTTTCTCACCCCTTCATTTTTTTTTTGGAGATGATTCCAACATAATTAATTCACATTCATGCTCTATATCTAACCTTTTTAATTGTGCAAATAATGATAAAGTTCTTAGAAGTAACATGTGTCATCTTCTCATATAGGATTGTAAACTGTTTAACTTAAATCTCTTATGATTTCTTTTTCCTATTTACCTTTTTATGCTTCTCTTGAGTCTTGTATCTGAGAGTCAAATTTTCTATTCATCTCTGGTCTTTTCATAAGGAATGATTGAAAATCCTCTATTTTATTAAAAATCCATTTTCCCCCTGAAGGAAAATTTCACTGGATAGAGTAATCTTGGCTGTAATCCTAGTTCTTTTATCTTTTGAATATCATATTCCAAGCCCTATGCTCCTTTAATGTGGAAGTTGGTAAATCTTGTGTGATCCTGATGGTGGCTCCACAACTTTTGAATTATTTCTTTCTGGCTCCTTGAAGTATTTTATCTCTGACCAGGGAGCTCTGGAATTTGGCTATCATAGTCTTAGGAGTTTTAATTTTGGGATCTCTTTCAAGAGATCTCTTTCAATTCTTTCAATTTCTATTTTACCCTCAGGATGTAAGATGTCAGGGCAGTATTCCTTGATAATTTATTTAAATATGATGTGTAGTTTCTTTCTTTGACCATGGCTTTCAGGTAGTTCAGTGATTCTTGAATTATGTCTCTTTGATCTGTTTTCCAGGTCATTTAATGGTTTTCTAGTGGAATATTTTATATTTTCTTCTATTTTTTCCATTCGTTTGACTTTATTTTATTGTTTCTTTATGTTTCATGGAGTTACTGGCTTCCACTTGCCCAATTCTAATTTTGAAGGAATTATTTTCTTCAATGAGATTCTGCACTTCTTTTTCCATTTGGCTTGTACTGCTTTTTAAAAAGGTGTTTTCTTCAGTGAATTATTGTGCCTTTTTTTACCATTATGTCCATTTCATTTTTAAAGTTTTATTTTAAACTATAGATCTTGAATTTTCAGTTCTTTATTAACCAATGTCTTATTATTTCTTCTTCAGAATGTCACTATGGTAAACCAATAAATGATTAAATATATGAAATCATAGAGGCATAAACATTAATGCAACTTCTGAAATTGAATGGAAATCTCCATAATAGACAAATGTTTGAAACAAGCGTGAAAATCTCACAACCATAACAGAGGAGAAAAAGAAAGCAAATAGAAAAGGTTAAAGTAATTATTCAAAATTCTATTTATTTTTAACTTTCTGTTTAAAAATGACAAAATTTGAATAAATCGGTTGATAGTCTACTTCTTTTTTAATTGAGAGGGAAGTGAAAACATTAGCAATGTATGTTTATATATACATGCACACCTATGATGTCTTCTTTAAAGTTTTCTTTGTTTTCTCTACCTGGAAACAGTCACTCCCTTCTCTGAATTTTTAATGCTTTGTTTGAACCTTTATACACTTTTAGGAGTTCAATAACTGTTGAATGAATGACTTAGTGGATAAATATGTACATTAATATGTTTCAATGTGGAAAAATAAGTCCTATGCACTATTGTTTTCTGCCACTGAATAACTGACTTCCCTTTCTTATTCATCATCCTGTTCATTGTTTTCCTCTGTGGTTAAGCATATTCTAGAGACTACCACCTTTTGTTTATCTGAAATTATAATAGATGGTAGTTCCTGCATTACCATATGTGAGTTGACCACATCAAAACACAACTAACAAAGTTATTTCCTGGCTCAGCTCAAGTCTTATGTCTGTAAAGCCTTCCCCCAAGCATCTCAACCTTTAGTTTTCTTTGTCTCCTTAAGACTTCTCATCTTAACATACATATCCTTGTATTTTATGTAGGTGTATATATATATATATATATATATATATATATATATACACACACACACACACACATATACACATATGTATATATGTGCACATACATATATGTGCATGTGTACTTGCAAGCAGTTAAATGTTGTAGTGGATAGAGTACTGGGTTTGGAATCAAGAATATTCATCTTCACAAGTTCAAATCCAGCCTCAGACACTAGCCTTGTAACCCTAGGCAAGTCACTTAACCCTGTTTGCCTTAGTTTTCACATCTGTAAAATAAGCTGGAGAAGGAAATAGCAAACCCCTCCAGTATCTTTGCAGAGAAAACTGCAAAAGGTTCATGAAGAGTGTCAGATATGACTGAAACAACTTAACAGCAATGAAATATATATTCCTACCTGCTTATCAGTGGTTTTTATAATTCCACCTAGGTTGCAATATATCCGTATGTAAATTGTATCTGTCCATAGAGATGTTTTATTGTCCCAATCAGTATGCAAGACAGAAAACATGTCTCATATCTTTGCATCCCTAATAGTTAGCACAATAATCTACCAACTAGTACCTGCTGTAAATGATTTCTTCTTTGAAAATAATTTGAGTATTATGCTGCTTTAATATCTATTCAAATATTTCTCAGTCACAGCTTTGCTAAATAAATGCCTATGAAGTTGAATTTTTATGTTAAAATTCTCCAAAACTACATTCTGTATTTATTGTCTTTTGTCCTTCCTCCCTTCTCTGTTTTTCATTTTAAACTATATTTACTAGTTTTCTTTTCAATTTTCCAAGCCATACCATGAAACTATTGCTGCCATCATATTCTGAGGCCCTTGGGATTAATCCAATCACAAGGTCTCATAAAGAAAGGTTTGGAGATAGTAAGATGCTATGGTAAACCCAATTCATGGTCAATTGGTCAAACTCAGACTTTAGCCTGAGTTATAGGGCAGATGAGTATCTATGAATTTCTTTCATCTGGGACAAAAAAATAGTTTTAGGAGATGGGTAGCAGCAGCAGGAACAATGGGAATAGTTGTGCCACTAGAAGGATATCACAGGGACACATAACCCTGTATGAAGCAGGTAAGGAAGAGTATGGCAGGCCAGTAGAAGTCCTTAAGATATAAGGCATACTTCCAATGTACTACCCTATTAATGACTTTGAAGTATAGAATTCTGCCCTATGAAGGACTAGGTGACAGAGACAACCTAGATGAAAACCTTGGAGAGTTTTCAGCTTTAAGTAAACCCACACAGTATAATTCTAGCTACATCTAATTGATAATTTAAAAAAGAAAAGAAAATTCTCCCTTAGTCTCTCCCTCATATTCTCTAAATATTTTCTAAGGAAATAGGGGATAGGCATTAGACTTATGATTTCATTAACACAAAAACAAGAATTTCCCTCAACCAATGCAGGTCATCACCTTCTTTGGTCTCTGGTCTCAGAGAGTTGCCTAGAGCAAAGAGAGATTAAGTGACTTGCTCACTCACATGGACAGTACATATCAGAGGCAAAGTTTAACCTGCAGTCTTCTTGACTCCAAAGCCATTTCTTTATCCACTACACCACAGCGACTCTCTACAAAGCAAAGACATCAAGAGCATTAAACATTTTTCTTGAATGTAAAACACAAGGTAGAAACTTGAGCATGCTTAAGTGTATGCATTTTTGAGTGGGAGACCAAAGCCTATGCCACTCTCCCATTTCTCCTAAAAACTATGGGATGGGAGCATAGATGCAAGATCCTGAGCAACCTCAGAATATGTATATTGAAGATCATAGGAACTGAGATTTAAAGTTGGAAGAGACCTTGCAAGTCATTTGACCCAGTCACCTCATTTTGCAGATGACATCTATGATCTTGTCCATCTGGGCGATACTTCTATAAAATAGATTGCCCCTCCTCTGCACCTTTTTGCCTTGTATGATTTTCATTCATGCCTTTTGCTAAAGAGAAGATCCACAACATATGCTGGGAGGCTTCCTTTTATTCTTTCAGTATTTAGGAGGGCAGTATTTAGTGCTTGAGCCAAGTACTTATTATTGTTGTTAAGTCATTTCAGTCATGTCCGACTCCTTGTGACCCCATCTGGGGTTTTCTTGGTAAAGATACTGGATTGGTTTTCATTTCTTTCTCCAGCTTATTGTACAGATGAAGAACTTGAGGCAAACAGGGTTAAGTGACTCACTCAGGTTCACTTAGCTAGTAAGTGACTGAGGCCAGATTTGGACTCAGGTCCTCCTACCTCTAAGACAGGACTCTATCCATTGTACCACCTTATTGCCCAAGCATCTTTTGTCTCTCACTTCCTTTTCTGGGCTTGTGTCCTTGATGATGTTCTAATGCCATTTATCGATTCATAGGATCTTTAAGTGTCTACTATATTCCAGGCTGGGGATACTGGATACTAGGGATACAAGACAAACACAACAAGCCCTGTTTCCACAGAGTTTATATTCTAACAAGGCAAAAGGACACATATGAGCTTATACAAAATATACATTATAATTTGGAGGATAGGGCAGGATGGAGACTAGGGAGTAAAGAAATATCTAATGCAAAAGATGGTGCTTGAAGGAAAACAGGAATTCCAAGAGGAAAAGGTGAGGAGGGAATTAATCCCAGGTATGTGTTATTATTCAGCCCAAAGGTATAAAGTGCCATGTGTGAAGACTTGCAAGAAGACCCATTAGACTTCACCAAAAACTAATGGAGTATGGAGGAGACCAATGTGTAATTAACCTAGGAAAGCACAGGGAAGATTTATTTAGGACTATAAGGTTCCATAAAGATCTTCTAGTTCAAACTTCTCTTTTTATGAACTGAAGAATGTGAGAACTAGAGAAATGAAGTGATTCACCCACAGTTATATAAGCAGCCACTGGGATACAAACTCAAGACGTGACTCTAAAGCAAGTCATCAATGGTACAAGAAACAAGCTATTTTCTGTAAGAGGTCTGCAATCAAATAGAGGAAGAACTGAGTGAGAATGAGAACCACAATGGGGTAGCAAAAAACTATTGAATGACGATAAGCTTATTTTTCCAGGAACAGAGAGGAAGCCCCAGTAGAGATCTTGCCAAATGGAAACACTACTGTAGGCCTGCAAAGCTGGGGAACTTGCAGCCTCAAGGCCACATGTGACCCTATAGGTCCTCCAGTGTGGTCCTTTGACTGAATCCAACTTCACAGAACAAGTCCCCTTAATAAAAGGATTTGTTTTGTAAAACTTGGACTCAATCAAAAGGCCACACTCAAGGACCTAGAAGTCCACGTGGCCTGTAGGCCACAAGTTCCCCACTCTTGTATTCAGGAATCTTTGGGCATCATTGATCAGATTCAGAGAGCTATCTGAGAATCTAAGGAGGAAAACCACTTTTAATGCAAACTGTCCCTGAATTTATGAGTTAGAGAATCAAGTAGATGTCAATGGTTACAGATTGAGGATTTCACTGGGTCAGTTCCATGACACTAGGATTTATGTCCCATGTTGCATGTAACTCAGTGGACTAGAATCAGACAGGGATGACCATTACAAGTGGAAAACAAGAAAGGACCTTTTATTTACCTTATCTTTCTATATAAAATCTTCCCCAAGTTCTCTTCTTCCTACAAAGCTGTATAGTTTATTTAGACCCACTGAGTCTACTGCTCTTTGACTTTCTTAAAATGGTGATTTTTATGAGATTAGAGAAGAGCATGATTCATTGCCAAAAAAGGTCATGAAGAGAACGATGGTATTAAAAAAATGAACTTTTTTTCAGCAGTAAGCAGTTTAGGATGATTGAAAGCACCTTGTAATTTCCCTAATGCAAAACCATCCAATTTTCTCCTCCTCCTGGAATTTTGGGCCCAGCTAATGATTTAAGATATAAATACACATATGCATATATATATGCATCTTTAACAACACTATTCTCTTGAGATATATACGTGTATATATCTAAGATACACACATGCGCACATAGATATATGTATATATCTTAGATATATGTATACAGACATATATGCATATGTCTGTTAATATACATGCGTATGTATTGTTGCTGTTCAATTGTTTTCAGTCATGCCTGAGTCTTTGTGACCCTTTTTGGGGTTTTCTTGACAAAGAATCTGGAGTGGTTTGCCAATTCCTTTTCCAGCTGATTTTACAGATGAGAAAACTGAGGCAAAAAGGGTTAAGTGACTTGCTTAGGCCATGCAGCTAGTAAATGTCTCAGGTCTGAAAAAGATGAGTCTTTTTCACTACAGATGAGGCACTCTATGCACTATACCACCTAGCTACCAGAGTGTATGTATATGTATATATATTTTTTAGAAACAGATATACACAAATATATACATATATATGTTATGTGACTAACTTGTTAGTTGACTAATGCAGTGGTTTGTGTCTGCATATCGTATTTTGGATAATATTTTTTTGGTCACTTTATTTTACCAATGTGGAACTCTTTTAAAATGCTATGGATAGGGGAGGAGCCAAGATGGTGGAGCAAAAGTAGGGATTTGCTACAGCTCACCTCCCAAGCCCAGGCAAATACCTGTAAAAAATGACACTAAACAAATGAAGGAGTCAAGCAAATCTCCAGCCTGAGATAGCCTGGAAGATCAACAGGAAGTGTCTATCATGCTGAGCTTGCAGCAGAGCAGGTCCAGGATGGGCCACAGGGCACAGACAGGACCTGAGCAGGATTCAGGGGACTGAACATTCACAACTCCAAAATGCCAAGTACAAATTGGAAGGTCAGTGAAAAGAAAAACTTATCAGACCTGTGTGAGAGAGTAGAGTGGTCTGACCCCAGTCCCTAGGCAACAGAGGGGTTAGAGGAGCCCCTGGCAGCCACAACAGAAGCCGGGGCAGTGGCAGTGGCTGTTTCTGGAGTCAATTGCTTCCTAAAGGGGACCCCAAAAATGCTGAAGAAAATAGCACCTTAAAAATAGAACAACCTAAATGGCAAAAAAGATCCAAAAAGCCAACAAACAAAAGGATGCCTTAAAAAGCAGAACTGGCCAGTTGGAAAGGAAGGTCTAAAAGCTCACTGAAGAAAATAATTCTTTAAAGATTAGAATGGGGCAAATGGAAACCAACTACTTTATGAAAAATCAAGAAATTATAAAACAAAACCAAAGGAATGAAAAAATAGCAGACAATGTGAAATATCTCATTGGAAAACCACTGACCTGGAAAATAGACCTAGGAGAGACAATTTAAAAATTATTGGACTACCTGAAAGCCATGATCAAAAAAGGAGCCTAGACATCATCTTTCAAGAAATTATCGAGGAAAATTGCCCTGATATTCTAGAATAAGAGAGTAAAATAGGTATCGAAAGAATCCACTGAATGCCTCCTAAAAGAGACCCCAAAAGGAAAACTCCTAGGATATTGTAGCCAAATTTCAGAGCTCCCAGGTCAAGAAGAATATATTGTAAGCAGTCAGAAACAATTATAATATTGTGGAAACACAATCAGGATAACACAAGATTTAACAGCTTCTACATTAAAGGATCACAGGGCTTGGAATAAGATATTCCAGAAGTCAAAGGAGCTAGGATTAAAACCAAGAATCACCTACCCAGAAAAACTGAGTATAATGCTTTAGAGGAAAAAATGATCATTCAAAGAAATAGAGGACTTTCAAGCATTCTTGATGAAAAGAACAGAGCTGCAGAGAAAATCTGACTTTCAAATACAAGAATCAAGAGAAGAATGAAAAGATAAACAGGAAAGAAAAATCATACGGGACTTAATGTTTCCATTCCTACATGGACAGATCATATTTGTAACTCTTGAGACTTTTCTCAGTATTAGGTTAGTTGGAAGGATTACATACATATAGACAGAGGACACAGAGTGAGTTGAATATAAAAGGATGATATCTAAAAAAATAAATTTAAGGGGTGAAAAATGAATATATTGGGAGAAGAAAGGGGGAAATAGAATGGGGTAAATTTTCATCAAACCTGTCTAGTCAATAGGGTGGTTTGGTGAAAATATGGATGTGAGCCACCCAGAATGGGCAGGCATAAATTGCCTTAGATCTGCATCATTAAGGGGAACACTTGAATTGATGAGATTATAGATTATTTGAGTTTTTTGAGTGTCATTGACAAGTACCACTTCACAATATACCTCCTTTTTTCTTAGACACCTTTGTTTCTGCTGTTATAAACCTTCTCTCTCCTGAAGATAGAGGACTTCTTCCCCCTTCTTTTCAGAGGACCTTGCCTCTTACTTTACTAAGAAAAGAGAGACTTCAGGAAAGAAGTATAGGTTGAGTTATGCCATAGAAAGCTTCTAAGGTAAGGTTTAGGGAAGCTGCAGAAGTTAATGAATTGCTTCAGCAGAAGAAGGTAGCTTCCTTGCCAAGGGTAGCCCTTTAATTTGTTGTTGTTTTTGTTCATCTTTCATTTTCAAAGAGGACCAATAATATCATGAGATGATATCTGAACTTGTTCGGGAGACAGAGTATCCTTTATCTCATTCTCTCTATCTCCTCTGGGAGTTTGCTCCTTTAACAATGACATCTCTCAATCTCTCCTTATCCTTATTTTTGCTACTGGCAACAAACATTTCCAGGTGTTTCTCATTCTTTAAAAGAAGCTGTGGATCCCTGGTCAGGTCACAGCCTTTCTGAGCTTATGTTACCTTATGTATAAAATTGGGTTGGCCTCAAAGAATGCTAAGATTCCTTCCAACTCTAAATCTATGATCCTATTTAGTCTATATGCTCTTTTTACAATAGCTAAATTATTTAATGGAAATAGTGGAAGAAGAAAACATGGCTAGTTAACCCTGATAAGTCACACATTAATCCCGGGTGCCAACGTTCTTGACTCTAGGGTTCACAGCAAGTTTATCTAACTCAAAGGAGTCCTTACCATTCAAGACATTAGATGGAATTGTGTGACCCAATTGTTCTTGGTAGAATTCTGCCCTGCATGGTGTCCCTATTGCTATGGAAGACATCACCATTCTTCTAGTAACTCAGGTTTGAAACCTCAGTGTCATCCTCAACTCTTTATTCTGTCTTACTCCACATATAGTCAGTTTCCAAATCTTGTTGTTTCTGTGTCTCACACATACATCTCATTCTCTCCACTCACACAATGACCATTTTACTGGGCCCTTAACTTTCACTTGGATTACTGTAGTAGTCATTGGCATCCAAATGTCAAGGCTCTTTCCACTCCATAGCTTTCACACAAGTTGGCAAGGTGATAGTCCTGAAGTACAGATCTGACTATTTCTTTCCTGACTTAATATGCTACAATGGCCCCCAATTACCTCCAGACCCAACTGTAAATTTTTCTGATTATTATTTAAAGCTTTTCACAACTGTAACAGCAAGGACGCCTGCATGCGCAGGAAGACCTGCTGTACAAGTTCTTAGATCTGCTTTTCTCAAAGGAAGGTAATCTTTGAGGGTTCAACAATCACTTTATTCAAACACATATACCAACAGAGAAAATAAGAACAGAGAAATAAAGATCAATAGACAGGGCTTCTCACTTTCTGACCATAAGCAATACATACATCACAGATCAACAGACAGATCCAACTGTCTGACCATTACATACAAAATCATCAGAGAGAGAAGCACCAACATCTGGGTTTTCAAAATAAGGGGGCTCCTAAACAGCTACCCAGAGTCTCTTCTGGCCAAAGGAACACTTCAAATGAGTAAGGCCCAAAGTAAAAACTCATCTCATAGTATTTATACACTGTTCAGAGCCAGAAAGCATGCCCTCTGACCCAGTGCCTCAATACTCTTAACGAAAGATATTGAGGCCTATTAATGTGCAGAGAAGATCTTTAACTCTGCTCCCCTCCCCACTACCATTAACCTTATATTAACATTACAACAACTTAGCTCCAACCTAACTTTCTAGCCATTAATCCCTATCATATACTCTTCAATATAGTTTAAAATGACTGTTTTACTGGAAATCTCTGAGCACTTCTCCCATTCCTGGAATAAAACCCTTCCTTACCTTCTCCTCTTAGGAAATCTAATTTCCCTTCAAAGCCCAGCTCAAATGCTATCTTTTCTATAAGGTCTGCCCATAACTGATAGTGCCTGTCTCCTAAATTACCTTGAGTTTAGCTTGTATATATTTTGCATATCCTTATAAATGTACATGTTGTCTCCTTATAGTATGTAAACTCCTTGAAGGCAAGGAGTATTTCCTTTTGTTTTGTTATCTGTAGCCCATGACTTAGTAAGCCTTTAAATTCTTCTTTACTAAATAACCAATGGCACAATGTAACTAACAGTATCAACTCTGCTCTCCTCTCTGAGGAGAATCTGTGAGCCATCCTTTCATTTAGCAGAAACATCCTCTTGCCTTGGAGTTTCATTTATAATGACGGTATTAATATGGTTGCTTTTCTAGTGGTGGGTCCACTAGACAAAGACAAAGATTGCACACTGAATACTTAAAGCAAGACTATGTGAATCTGAGCAAACTCCTCCCTCTATTTTTCCACTAAAAAACAAATTTTATTGATGCATCTTAAAATTGCTTCTACTTCTTAATTGTTCCTATAACTCTTTCCTCCCAATAGTACCCTTCCTTCTAACAAGAAAATATAGATAAGCATAATAAAGCAATATATTGCAGATAGGTAGCACAGTTGATAGCAGTCCTGGATTTGGAGTCAGGAAGACTTGAGTTCAAATCCTGTCTCAGATGCTTATTTAGCTGGATAACCTTGTGAAAGTTGCTTACCCTCTCTCCGACTTGGTTTCTCTGTTGGTGTATTGCTAGGATTAAATGAGATAACATGTAAAACACTTTGCAAATCTTTAAAAGCTGAGTATCATCATCATCATCATCACCATCACAATCATCATCATCATATTGCCTCTACCCCCTTTTCAATAGCTCCACCACAGTTATCGGAGACCTGGAAACAGACTACATAGGACTGATGGCCATTTACTAATTTGTCCATTTCATGGGTTGCTGTGGTTTAAAAAAAAAGTGGAAATCATGGAAATCTACCTTCTGTTACTGAGCCTTCTCTCCAGAGTGAAGTCCTTAGGTGATGTACTCTATTGTAGGCCCCAAAATCAAAGGTTTTCCAGTTTGACAATATACCAGCAAGTTGATACATCCTGGCACAGTCTTCCCCGATACTCGTATCATATATATATATAATGAACATTGGAGTAAGGCTTGAGTATCAGAGCAGGGGAACTTGAAAACAACATAATACTAAGCTTGCAGTCATAACTAGCAACACTGGAGTCAGGTACAATTCAGTTGAGGTTGGGGGAAACCCCAAGCCATCATTTCATGGTTGTGAGGATGCAGAGACTTCAATTTACCAAAAAGCATCTGTTTGGAAGGTTGCCAAGGAGCAAGAAGCAGGAAATGGAGAAATTCACATGGTGTTTTGGAGCAGGGGGAGTTCCATTGTAGTTTTCTATTTTTACTTACTTATTCTTGCTAAACAGGTGCTAAGTTCACTTGTTTGGACACCACAGAAGAGTGTAAGGGTAAGTAAGTAAGCCTTCTCTAAATTCCAGTACCTTAGGAGAGAATCCTAGAGAGAGATATTATACCTAGCTACAGCTTTCCTCATTCTCCAGTGAAAATTGTCTTTCCCTTATAACATATTTGTCCTGAGGGCTTCCCTGATGGGAATGGGAAAAAGCATGTCTTCATATCCTATAACGACATAAGACTTTATTCCTTTATATGCCAGTGAAAATTATACTGGCAGGTTCAGGGACTGAAGAAATTATTGCAATCTGTGCCTACTGGACCCTGGGAAATCCCCAGATACTTCAGCTCTGCTGGGCTTTAAGGAATGAATAGGTGTGGGGAAGTCGTGTTGATGACGTCAATACTTCCTTTTTTTAAATGTTTATTTATTTATTTTTAATTTTCAACATTTATTTCCACAAAATTTTGAGTTCCAAATTTTCTCCTCATCTCTCCCCTCTATCCAACCTGAAAATGCCTTGCATTTTGATTATGTGCCCTCAATGTGCCCTCCCTTTTAACACACTCTTCCCTTCCCTTATCCCCATCTTCTCTCTTTTCTTGTAGGGCAAGATTGATTTCTATACCCCATTACCTGTATTTCTTAATTTCCAGTTGTATGCAAAAACAATTCTCATCATTCATTCCTAAAACTTTGAGTTCCAACTTCTCTCCCTTCCTCCCTCCCCACCCATCCCCACTGAGAAGGCAAGAAATTCAATATAAGCTACATATGTGTAGTTTTGCAAAAGAATTCCATGATAATCATGTTGTATAAGACTAACTATAGTTCTCTCAATCCTATCCTGCCCCCCCATTTACTTTATTCTCTCTTTTGACTTTGTCCCTCCCCAAAAGGGTTTATTTCAATTACTCCCTCTTCCTATTTGCCCTCCCTTCTATCATCCCCCCACCCCACTTGTCTCCTTCTCCCCTACTTTCCTGTAGTGTAAGATAGATTTTCATACCAAATTGAGTGAGCTTGTTATTCCCTCCTTAAACCAAATGTGAAGAAAGTAAGCTTCACTTTTTCCCTCTCACCTCCTCCATTTTCTCCTCCATTGAAAAAGTTTTTTCGGGTGGAGCCAAGATGACAGAGTAGAAAGACGTACATACTATAGCTACCCCCCCCCACAGCCCATAAAATTCTGTAAAAAATGACTCTCAACAAATTCTAGAGCAGTAGAAGCCACAGAACGACAAAGTGAAAGAGATTACCAGCCAAAGGTAACCTGTAAGGTTGACAGGACATGGAGTGATGTGGAGACCAGCCCTGGCCATGTGGCACTGGGAAGAACAGGACAGGAACAGGCCTCCAGGGCAGAATCCTGTCTCAGATCCCTCAACCCACAAGCACCGAAGAAAGCTTCAAAGGTCAGTGAGAGGGCTCTCCCAGCTGGGTAAGAGGCTAACAGAGTCCCCCCCACCCCAGCATGGGCCCCAGGAAGCAGCAGCAGCAACAGCAGCAGCAGGGAGGCAGTGCTGCCCGGCAGTGGCCGAGTCAGGTGGCAGCATACTTTTGTGGGAGCAGCTCAGCTTAAAACCCCTGGGATAATTGAGCAGCTGATCTAAATCTCAGTCCTGAGCATGGTCCTAGGGTGAAGAGGAGCACTAGGACTCTCCTCTTCACAAAGATTTGGAAGTCAAGTAATTGGCTGGAAAAATGCCCCTCAAAAAAGGGAAAAAAAATAAGACCATAGAAGGTTACTTTCTTGGTGAACAGATATTTCAGGTGAAGAAGAACAATGCATACTGTCAGATGAAGTCAAGGCTTCTGTATGCAATACCTCCAAAATGAATATGTAGTGGGCTCAGGGCATGGAAGAGCTTAAAAAGTGCATCAACAGCTTGCTAAAGGAGACCCAAAAACTGCTGAAGAAAATAACACCTTTAAAAATAGAATAACTCAATTGGAAAAAGAGATCCAAAACACCAATGAAGAGAAGAAGGCTTTACAAAGAAGAATCAGCCAAATGGAAAAGGAGGTTCAAAAGCTCTCTGAAGAAAACAGTTCATTAAAAATGAGAGTGGAATGGAAGGAAGCTAATGATGATATGATAAACCAAGAAATTACAAAATGAAACCAAAAGAATGAAAAAAATAGAAGAAAATGTGAAATATCTCACTGGAAAAACAACTGACCTGGAAAATAAATGAGGAGAGACAATTTTAAAATTATGGGACTACCTAAAAGCCATGATCAAAAAAAAAAGCCTAGACATTATCTTTCATGAAATTATCAAGGAAAATTGCCCTGATATTCTAGAAGCAGAGGGCAAAATAAATGTTGAAAGAATCCACTGATCACCTCCTGAAAGAGACCCAAAAAGACAAACTCCTAGGAATATTGTGACTAAGTTTCAGAGTTCCCAGTTCAAGGAGAAGATATTACAAAGCAGCTAGAAAGAAACAATTCAAGTATTGTGGAAATATAATCAGGGTAACACAAGCTTTAGCAGCTTCTACATTAAGGGATAAAAGGACTTGGAATATGATATTCCAGAAGTCAAAGAAACCAGGATTAAAACCAGGAATCACCTATCCAGCAAAACTAAGTATAATACTTTAGGGGATAAAATGATCATTCAGTGAAATAGAGGACTTTCAAGTATTCTTGATGAAAAGACCAGAATTGAAGGGAAAATTTGACTTTCAAACACAAGAATCAAGGGAAGCATGAAAAGGTAAACAGGAAAGAGAAATCCTAAAGGACTTTCTACAACTGAACTGTTTATATTCCTGCATAGAAAGATAATATTTGTAACTCTTGAGACTTTTTCAGTTTTTAGGTAGTTGGAGGGATTATACACACACACACACACACACACACACACACACACACACACACATAGCACAGGTTGAGTTAATTCAGAAGGTATGATATCTATAAAAAAATAAAATTAAGGAGTGAGAGAAGAATATATTGGAAGGAGAAAGGGAAAAATGGAATGGGGCAAATTATCACTCATAAAAGAGATAAGAAAAATCTTTTTCAATGGAGGAGAAAAGGGAGGAGGTGAGAGGAAAAAGTGAAGCTTACTCTCTTCACATTTGGCTTAAGGAGGGAATAATATGCTCACAAAATTTGGTATGAAAATCTGTTTTACACTACAGGAAAGTAGGTGAGAAGGGGACGAGTGGGATAGAAGGGAGGACAAACGAGGGAAGGGAGTAACTAAAAGTAAACACTTTTGAGGAGGGACAAGGTCAAATGAGAGAATAAAGGGGGGACAGGGTAGAATGGAGGGAAATACAGTTAGTCTTACACAACATGGCTATTATGGAAGTCTTTTACAAAACTACACATATATAGCCTGTATTGAATTGCTTGCCTTCTCAATGGGGATGGGTGGAGAGGGAGGAAGGGAGAGAAGTTGTAATTCAAAATATTAGAAATGAATATCAAGAATTTTTATTGCATATAACTGGAAAATAAGAAATATAGGTTAATGGGGTATAGAAATCTATCTTGCCCTACAAGAAAAGTGAGAAAATGGGAATAAGGGAAGGGTGGGCTGTGATAGAAGGGAGGGCACATTGAGGGAAGGGATAATCGAAATGCAAGATGTGATAGGGTGGGGGAGGGGAGACATGGGAAGAAAAATTGGAACTCAACATTTTGTGGAAATGAACGTCACAATCTAAAAATAAATAAGCAAATTTTTTAAAAAAGCTTTTTCTTGTCTTTTTTATGAGACAATTTACCCCATTCCATTTCTCCCTTTCTCCTCTCTATATATTCCTCTCTCATTCCTTAATTTTATTTTTTTGCACATCATCTCTTCTTATTCAACTCATCCTGTGCTGTGTGTGTGTGTGTGTGTGTGTGTGTGTGTGTGTGTGTGTATAATCCCTCCAACTACCCAAATATTGAGAAAGGTCTCAAGAGTTACAGATATTATCTTTCCTTGTAGGAATGTAAACAGTTCAACTTTAAAAAGTTCCTTATGATTTCTCTTTTCCTGTTTACCTTTTCATGCATCTCTTGATTCTTGCATTTGAAAGTCAAATTTTCTATTCAGTTTGGTCATTTCATCAAGAATGTTTGAAAGTCCTCTATTTCACTGAATGACTATTTTTTCCCCTGAAGTATTATACTCAGTTTTGCTGGGTAGGTGATCCTTGGTTTTAATCCTGGTTTCTTTGATTTGTAGAATATCATATTCTAAGTCCTTTGATCCCTTAATGTAGAAGCTTCTAGATCTTGTGTTATCCTGATTGTATTTCCACAATATTCAAATTGTTTCTTTCTAGCTACTTGCAATATTTTCTTCTTGACATGGGTACTCTGAAATTTGATTTCAATATTCCCAGGAGTTTCTCTTTTAGGATTGGATGTCACCTGTGATGGAAGAAGGAAGTCCTTTGCTGGGGAAATACAAACTTCAAAACTGAATTCACCATACTTTGAGAGCAGAAACAGATAAAGAGAATACTACAACATTAATTCTGGGATGAGCCAGGATAGTAGACTTAACTGAATACGTTGACTGATTGGGAGCTGGAAGGACGCAATACTGATTAAAATTTTCTAGACAGGAGAAAATGATAATCTCAAAGATCAGTTAGTGGGTCACATGGGATGCTAGGATTAAGCTGGGTTAATAGACCTGCTAGATCATTTTAGAAATAGATTAGAAGCATGCAAAAAGAGCTAGAGTATTTTTAGATGACACAACAGTCAGAGGAAGAGTGAGAGAAGACAAGGGAAGTGAAGAGAAAGGAAAGGAAATGGGGAGGATGGAGAAGGGAAGGCTGGAGTTCCAACAATGAACCCCATCTCCCCTTTAAGGCTTTGTAAGATGGAGTCAAAATAGGACTTAAGAAGAAAGGGTCTCAGCCATAGGATCCCTCACAATTTGAAATGCACATGATTCAGGAGATCAACATAAATTTTAGGTACTAATGGTTGGACATACTGTGATTTTTATTTTGGTTTTCCCCTTTTCAAGGAATCTCTTTTCTAATATTATTAACTGAATACTTACCAAATGGAACACTCTTGGGATACTAGAAGGTACTATAATCTCCTCCCCCTGTACATTGGGATGAATGAAAACCCCCCAAAAAGTACTGTTGGATTTGGAAATCTCAACTATGAAGGAAGAGTCAAGATGGCAGAGTAAAGGTAGGGACTTGCGTGAGCTCTCTCTCAAACTCCTCCAAATATCTTTAGAAAATGACTCTGAACAAATTCTAGAGCAGAAGAACCCACAAAATGACAGAGTAAAAGAAATTTCCAGGCCAAGACAAAATGGAAGGTTGTCAGAAAAGGTCTGTAGCACCAGGGTGAGAGAGGAGCACAGTTCAATACAGGAGGCTCCAGCAGGGACTCAGCTCCAGCAAACTTAGAGCAGGCTTCAGGGCAGCAGTGGAAGTTTCCAGACCTCTCAGATGCCAAAGACAACTTAGAAGGTAAACAGGAAAACTTTTCACACTTGGTGACAGTGAAGTGCAGTCCAGAACAGTTCCAGCCCCAGGAAAACCAGGAGCAGTCCTTGGAAGTCACTGAATTCGCAGCAGCAGCAGCAGTGACTGATTCCAGACTTCTCAACCCACAGATGGTAAGGGTGTCAAGCAACTGGTCAGAAGGAAATTATAGGGGTCTTTTTTCTAGCCTAATACAGGACTCTGTTGCTTTGTCCATACTCAGATCTGGGTCCAAGTCTTGGTTGACAATCCCAGTGCAAGGAGGAGTATTAACATCACAGAGTTTACAGCAGTGGAAAGGAGACCCTCCTCACAGTTCCAGGGCAGAAAAGTTTCCTTGTGGTCACTCCCAGACCACAGCACAGGACAGGAGAGGAGGAATCATCTCTCCTTAGATTCTACAACTTTAAAAGAACTGAAAACTTACAGGTCCCTATAAATATCTCTGAAAACAGCTTCACAAAAGCCCTGAAGCTTGGAATAGTGCACCCTCCACCCTGGAAGAAGAGCCATATTTTAACAAATAGCTAAAAGTCAACTAATAGGCTAGAGAAATGAACAAACAACAGAAAAAATAAACTGACTACAGAAATTTACTTCGGTAACAAGGTCAAAACACATACAAGACAACAAAGTCAAAGTTCCTACATCAAAAGTCTTCAAGAAAAATATTATTTAGTCTCAGGCCATGGAAGAGCTCAAAAAGAATTTTGAAAATCAAATAAGAGAAGCAAGAGAAAAATTGGGAGGAGAAATGAGAGTGATATAAGAAAATCACGTAAAATGAGTCAATAACTTGAGAAAGGAGAGGCAAAAAAAGTACTGAAGAAAAATCATATCTTAAAAAACAGACTACACCATATGGCAAAAGAGGTTGAAAAAGCCAATAAGAAGAGTGCCTTAAAAAGCAGAAGTG
Source organism: Potorous gilbertii (assembly GCA_028658325.1). NCBI lineage: Eukaryota > Metazoa > Chordata > Mammalia > Diprotodontia > Potoroidae > Potorous > Potorous gilbertii. The sequence goes on along the minus strand of CM053771.1, from coordinate 308,699,519 downwards.
GGGGGAAGGGGGGCAAAGCCAAGATGACAGAGTAGAAAGACATACATGCTCTAGCTCTTCCCCCACATCCCGTAAAATACCTGTAAAGAAAGACTCAAAAATTTCTAGAGCAGCAGAAGCCACAGAATGACAAATTGAGATTTCCAGCCCAGGGTGACCTAGAAGGCCCATGGGAAAGGTCTGACCAGACGCAGAGCAGAGCCTAGTCCAGCCTGGGCCATGTGGTGCTGGAAAGAGCAGGGCTGGAGCAGGCCTCCGAGGAGAATCCCTGCCAGCAGCAGTGGTAGCAGTTGGCAGATTCTTTAACCCACAGGTGTCAGTGAAAGGGCTTTTTCACCTCCATGACAAGGGAGCTGGGTCTTACCCTAGCCCTGGTCCCAGGTGGCCGTGGCAGCAACAGCAGGCAGTGGCAGCTTCTGATGGCCATGGCAGGCAGCAGCAGAGTTCACTGTTCCATTGTTGGAGTGTTCAGCTTAAAACCCTGGGGGAATTGAGCAGCTGATCAGAATCTCAGCTGCAAGTCAGCCCAGGGAGTAAACTCCTCTCCCTTGATTGTGCCACCTTGGAGGAACTGAGAACTTACAGGCTCCCAAAGTATACCCTACTCTTGACAAAGGACCCAAAAGTCAAGTAAGTGCTTGGGAAAATAAATGAGACCATAGAAGGTTACTTTCTTGGTGAACAGGTATTCTCTCCCATTCTTTTGGATGAGGAAGAACAATGTTTACCATCAGGGAAAGACACAAAAGTCAAGGCTTCTCATCTAAAAACTCCAAAATAGATACGCAATGGTCCCAGGCCATGGAAGAGCTCAAAAAGGACTTTGAAAATCAAGTAAGAGAGGTGGAGGAAAAATTGGGAAGAGAAATGAGAGCAATGCAAGAAAATCGTGAAAAGCAAGTCAACTGCATGCTAAAGGAGACTCAAAAAAATGCTTAAGAAAATAATACCTTTAAAAATAGGCTAACTCAATTGGCAAAAGAGGTCCAAAAAGCCAATGAGGGGAAAAATACTTTAAAAAGCAGAATCAGTCAAATGGAAAAGGAGGTTCAAAAGCTCACTGAAGAAAATAGTTCTTTAAAAAATAGAATGGAACAGATGGAAGCTAATGACTTTATGAGAAAATAAGAAATTACAAAACAAAACCAAGAGTAAGAAAACAGAAGATAATGTGAAATATCTCACTGGAAAAACAACTGACCTGGAAAATAGATCCAGGAGAGACAATTTAAAAATTATGGGACTTCCTGAAAGCCATGATCAAAAACAGAGCCTAGACATCATCTTTCATGAAATTATCAAGGAAAACTGCCTTGATATTCTAGAACCAGAGGGTAAAATAAATATTGAAAGAACCCTCCTGAAAGAGATCCAAAAAGAGAAACTCTGAGGAATATTGTAGCCAAATTCCAGAGTTCCCAGGTCAAGGAGAAAATATTGCAAGCAGCTAGAAAGAAATAATTCAAATATTGTGAAAATACAATCAGGATAACATAAACTCTAGCAGCTTCTACATTACGGGATCACAGGGGTTGAAATATGACATTCCAGAAATCAAAGGAACTAGGATTAAAACCAAGAATCACCTACTCAGCAAAACTTCAGAGAAAAAGTCGTCATTCAATGAAATAGAGGGTTTTCAAGTATTCTTGAGGAAAAAGACCAGAGCTAAAAAGAAAATTTAACTTTCAAATACAAGAATCAAGAGAAGCATGAAAAGGTAAACAGGAAAAAGAAATCACAAGGGACTTACTAAAGCTGAACTCTTTACATTCCTACATGGAAAGATAACATTTGTAACTCTTGAAATTTTTCCCAGTATCTGGGTAGATGGAGGGATTATGCACACACACACACACACACACACACACACACACACACACACACAGATAGAGGGCACAGGGTGAGTTGAATAGGAAGGGATCATATCTAAAAAATAAAATTAAGAGGTGAGAGAGGAATATATTGGGAGGAAAAAGGGAGGAATGGAATGGGGCAAATTATCTCTCATAGAAGAGGCAAGAAAAAGTTTTTCCAATAGTGGGGGAAAGGGAGGAGTTGAGAGGGGAAAAGTGAAGCTTAGTTTCATCATATTTGGTTCAAGAATACACTCAATTTCATATGAAAATTTATCTTACACTACAGGAAAGTAGGGGAGAAGGGGATAAGCAGAGTGGGGGGGGATGATGGAATGGAGGGCAAATGGAAGTAGAGAGCAATTAGAAGTAAACACTCTTGGGGAGGGGCAAGGTCAAAAGAGAGAATAGAAGAAATGGGGGGCAGGATAGGATGGAGGGAAATGTAATTAGTCTCACACAAAATGACTATTGTGGAAGTCATTTGCAAAACTACACATATATAGCCTACATTGAATAGCTTTCCTTCTCAGTGAGGATGGGTGGAGAGGGAGGGAGGAAGAGAAGCTGGAACTCAAAGTTTTAGGAACAAATGTTGAGAATTATTTCTGGGTACAACTGGGAAATAAAAAATACAGATAATGAGGTATAGAAATATATCTTGCCCTACAGGACAAGAGAGAAGATGGGCATAAGGGAAGGGAGGGGTGTTAGTAGTGAGGGCACATTGGTGGAAGGGGCAATCAGAAGGCAAGGTGTTTTTGGGTGGGGGCAGGGAGAGATAGGGAGAAAATTTGGAACTCAAAATTTTGTGGAAATGAATGTTGAAAACTTAAAATTAATTAATGAATAGATTTTTTAAAAAAGCAGAAGTGGGAAAGTGGAAAAGGAGGAACAAAAGCTATCTGATGAAAATAACTCATTAAAAGTTAGAATGAAAGCTAATGACTTTAGGAGAAAACAAAAAATAATAAATCAAAATTAAAAAAATGAAAAACAGAAGACAACGTAAAATATTTCATTGGATAACAACTGACCTAGAAAATAGATCCAGGAGAGATATTTTAAAAACTATTGAACTTCCTGAAAGACATGATCAAAAAAGATCCTAGACATCATCTTTCAAGAAATTATCAAAGAAAACTGCCCTGATAATCTAGAACCAGAAGGTAAAATACAAATTAAAAGAATCCACCAATGAGCTCCTGAAAAAAATCCCGAAATGAAAGCTGCCAGAATATTATAGCCAAACTGTAGAGTTCCCAGGCCAAGGAAAATCTATTGAAAGCAGCCAGAAAGAAACAATTCAAATATTGTGGAGCTACAATCATAATAACTTGATATTTAGCAGCTTCTGCAGTAAAGGATCAGAATGCTTGGAATATGATATTCTGAAAGGTGAAGGAGATATTTACAATCAAGAATCACCTGCCATGCGAAAATAAGTATAATGCTTCAGGGGGGGAAATGGACATTCAATGAGATACAGGACTTTCAAGCATTCTTGATGAAGAGACTAGAGCTGAATAGAAAATTTGGCTTTCAAATATGAGACTCACGAGAAGCATAAAAAGGTAAACAGGAAAGAAAAGTTTTAAAAGATTTATTTAAGTTAAACTGTTTACATTCCTACATGAGAAGATGATATTTTTAACTTTTAAGACCTTTCTTATTATCAGGGTATTTAGAAGGAGTATATATAGACAGAGGGCATAGGTGTGAGTTGAATATGAAGAGATAATATAAAAAAAATTAAGGGGTGAGAGAAGAATGTACTGAGACAAAGAGAAAGGGAGAGGTAGAATGGGGGCAAATTATTTCACATTAAAGAGGTAAGAAAATGTTTTTCGAGTAGAGAGTAAGGCAGTGGGGAAGTGAGGGGGAGTGAGTGAACCTTACTCTCATCAGAACTGGCTCAAAGAAATCTATCTTAGTTACCCTACAGAAAAGTAGGAGAAGAGGGTGGAGGGGATGCATGACAGAAAGGAGGAGAAGGGGTAATCAGAAGCAAAATATTTTTGAGGAAGAACAGGGTGAAAGGAGAGAGACAATAGAATAAGTGGGGGATAAGATGGAGGGAAATACAGTTAGCAATAGTAACTGAAAAATATTGAAGCAAGTTCCTCTGATAAAGGCCTCATTTCTCAAACACACAGAGAACTGAGTCAAATTTATAAACATAACAGCCATTCTCCAATTGATAAATGATCAAAAGATATGATCAGTTTTCAGATGAAGTAATTAAATCTATATATAGCCATATGAAAAAATATTCTCACTCACTATTGATTGAAGAAATGCAAATTAAAACAATTCTGAGGTACTACTCATACCTATTAGATTGTCTAATAGGACAAAAAAGGTAAATAAAAAAATGTTATAGGGGATGTGGGAAAAAGGAGACTAATGCACTGTTGGTGGAATTGTGAACTGATTCAACCATTCTGTGGAGTGATTTAGAACTATGCCGAAAGAGCTATAAGTCATGCATACTCTTGACCTAGGAATACCACTACTAGGTGTTTATCCTCAAAGAGAGTTAAAAAACTAAAAGGACCTATATGTACAAAAATATTTAAGGCAGTTCTTTTCTGGAGGTAGAGAATTAGAAATTGAGGGGATCACTTAACTGGGGAATGGCTGGACAAGTTGTGGTATGTGATTATGATGCAATACTATTGTGCTATAAGAGATGATGAGCAGGATGCTCTCAGGAATGTTAAAACTGTTTTAATGTGTAACTGGGAAAAAATAAAATATTAAATAAATCAACTAGGTATAAAAAAAAACTATGAAGAAGATGCTACTAGAGCCAGTCAGTCAATTAAGAAGTCCTTATTAAGCACCTACTACATACTTGGCACTGTACTAATTATCTGAGATATAAAAAGAGACAAAGGACAGTTTTTGTCTTCAAGGAGCTCACGGTCTATTGGGGAAAATGACATGAAAGCTATGTACAAAGCAAGCACATACAGGATAAACTGGAGCTAATGAATAGAAGGAAAGGCACTAGCAATCACGAGGATCAAGAAAGGTCTCCCATAGAAGATATGATTTAGCTGGAATTTGAAGGAAGGCAGGGAAGCCAGTAGACAGAGGTGAAGAAAGAGTATCTCAGGCATGGGTAATAGCAATAAAAATGCTTGTAGATGGAGTGGCTCATGAAAGGTTGTCAGTGTTACTGGATCCCAGTGTACATGGAGACTGCAAGGTATACGAAGACTAGAAAGATAAGAGGGAACCAAGTTGTGAAGGGCTTTGAAAAACAAAAGAAAATATTTTATATTTTATCCCTGAAGTGATAGGGAGTCAGTGGAGTTGAACAGAGAGGTGACATGATTATATATAGGCTTGAGGAAGACCAATTTAACAATTGAGTGGAGAATGGACATAAGGTAGGATATCAACTGGCAGACAACTGTGATAATAGTCCAGGTGTGAGGTGATGAGGGCCTACACCAAGGTAGTAACAGTGTCCGAGGAGAGAATTAAGAAGGTAAAATTGACAAGACTTAGCAAGAGATTGGGTATATGGGGTAAGAGTGAGGAACCAATAATGACACCTACTTTGCCATCCAAGATAACTGAAAGTGTTCCTGACAATAATGGAAGTTCTGAAGGGGAGAGGATTTTGAGAAATATGATGAGATGATTTTCAAGTCTCTCACAGATGGTTTTCAAGTCTCTAAACATATTTTGAATATTAGTGAGGGAAGACCGAGCAAACTCTGCCTTTTGTGAATTCTCTGAAGCATTTTCTAAGTAGAGTCTTCCAAATCTGCAAAGAGGAACTTAGCAAAGACTATATTTAGAAAAATGATAGTAGAGTCACCTATCCCTGACATTCTTGAAGCTCAGATGGAAGAAAGATTCTGGCCTCAGAAAGAAAAATTATTTGCAATGGATAGGAGTTGCAACAAGGCAAAGAATTGATGGAAGGGAAAATTTCTCAGTGATTCTGTTCTGACTCTCCCTGACCCCATTTGGGGTTTTCATGGCAGAGATATTGGAAGGGTATGCCATTTCCTTCTCCAGCTCATTTTACAGATGAGGAAATTGAGGTAAACAGTACTAAGTGACTTGCCCACAAGTGTGCTTGTCACACAGCTACTAAGTGTCTCAGGCTGTATTCAAATTCAGGAAAATGAGTCTTCCTGACTCCAGGACTAGTGCTCTTATCCACTGTGCCATCCAGCTGAGGGAAGTCCAGGAGTTCATGAGTCTCTAAAACAATAGAGTAGTGCTATAAGGAGACCCTGAACTTCTCTGCAATATAGCACTTCAAGCTTGCTCCCTGATTCATTCAACTCAATTCAATTAGACATTTACATGCATACTATAAAATACAAGGTTATATAGTGAATGTAGGTTCATGAGATCTACCTATTCCTCTGCAAAGATACCCTTGGTAAGCCTGGGTGGAAGCAACCTGCATGATTCCATCCAATCTCGGGGGTCCACAAGGAGTAAGTAGGATGTTCTTTATTGGAAAACCTGATCTCTATAAGGTGATTATAAGGCACTGTGCTGGCATTATAAGAATAAAAATAAAATAGTCCCTTCTCTCAAGGATCTTACTGGGGGATATGACATACACATAGAATTTCAAAAGGAGAACACTAAAACTTGAGGTTTTGCAAATGATGGTGATTGATAATGACAGTATTATTACCATTTTAACCCATAATCTTGGGTTAAGTTCTGGATCTCCAATCTTAGAGAAGCTCCAAAAATAATATCTGATTCTGAACACTTCTTGTCCTTTCCAGAAAAGTCATCTAAGGGAGAAATTCAGTTAGATTTGTCGTATTTTCACTGTGTGAGTGGGATGTAGGCTGTCCCCTGGGAACCACATATGTTACTCACCACCATGACTACAAATCATTCTGAGAATCACCTAAAAAAAAACAAAACAAAAAAACCCTGTCTTCTGAAATGGAGAATATATAGAAACACCTGAAAGGCCTGCTTGCTAATGGCCCAATCACTAAGTCTCAGTCTCTGTCTTGTCCATGATCAGCTAGGTGATACAGTGGATAGAGTGCTGGTCCTGGAGTTAAGAGGACATGATTTCAATTTCAAATCTATCCTCAGTTACCAGCTGGACAAGTCCCTCAATCTCCATCTGCTTCAGTTTCCTCAACCACAAAATGGGGATCATGATAGCACCTATCTCCCAGGGTTAATGAAATAATAGTTGGTTAATGAGATAATATTGGTAAAGTGCTCAACAGAGTGATTGGCACACAGTAGGTGCTTAACAAGTTGTTTAGGGGCAGCTGGATGGTACAGTAGAGAGTGTCAGAAGTCAGGAAGTCTCAAATCATATTCCTATTGTAAAGAAAGATGAGAACAAGGTTATCTTCATTTTGGCCCATGGAGTTTTACCAATTGAGTGGAGTGAATACCACAAAAGATTTTCAGGGCACTAGTCACATTTTGGTAGATCTGGGGAGAAAATGGGAGATGAGAAGAATTGTGTAGAGATATCTAAATGCCTTCAGTGTGTACAAAAAGGCATTAGAAGAACATGAGGAAAGATTGTAAAGGGTTAGATAGGTTTGAGACTATCAATGAAAAGCAAGTATCTTTGGTTTTGATTTTTCTGAGAATCTGTCAAATATGTAAGCTGCATCTGGTTTGAGATGTCTAAAAGTCAGTTAGAGATATGGGACTGTAGTTTAGAATAGAGACCATGGCTATACATGGAGATCTAAGAATCATCTGCATTAGTGATCCTTGAACCCATAGGAGATTATAAGATCCCCAAGGGAGACAGTATTGAGGGAAAGACAGGAGGACCCAGGACAGAACCTTAGGGGACATCTACAAGTAGTCGGCATGATATTGGTGAAGATTCAGAATTAACATTCATACAATTCTGGGTCAATGCTGTCAATCAGACATCCACTATGGCTGCTGCACTGACTAGTGAGTGTGTGTGTGTGTGTGTGTGTGTGTGTGTGTGTGTGTGTTCTACCTAGAACTAAAGATGGCTTTTCTGTGATTGGAATTCCCTATTGACAAGTGATACCAACATAGTGACGGGGGCTTGGAAAGTTATTTACAGCAAAACTAGTTCTGACTCAGGGTTTCTAGGGCATCACCTGCCCTAATGGGACCAGAAGAAAAGAAAGGCAGTTATTATGCCATGGGGCTCTACTTGTTTGGGTATAATATTTCTGTCTTAAACAATGGCATCAACACTTGCAACCTTTTCTGGTATTTACATTTTGTGGTAATTACCACAGTTTATAACTCTCTAGGAAGAGCCATAGTGAGTTGAACCAGGCTATGGCATGATTAAATAACAAATCCAGTGCAACCAGTTTCTTATTGACAAGGATGGTACATCTACTAAGGAGATAATCTTAGATAGTACCTTCTGGTAAAAAAATCACCTGAAAAGGACTGGGCTCCCAAAAAATCTATAAGTGACACCTTACCTATTTTTTTTTTGGAGGGGAAAGGCAGGGTAATTGAGGTTAAAAGACTTGCCCACAGCTAATAAGTGTCAAGCTAGTAGGATTTGAACTCAGGTCCTCTTGACTCCAGGGCTGGTGCCCTATTCACTGTGCCACCTAGCTGCCTCCCTACATATTTCTTTTTACAGACTCCTGAGGACTGATGGAATCCCTAGTTCCATGCAGGCTGCCTACAACTGGTACCATCAAGTGTATTTTTATGGTAGAGAAGACCTCAAGAAACAGCACTCACAATATAACTTTGTGCCACTGTTTGATAACTATATCTTTTCTTATTTCTGTAAAGTAACCATTTGCTTACATGTTTTGAGGGCTTCATTGCTCCAAGTCTGACCCTTGCCTAAAACGAGAGCCTGTTATATATGAAGTAAAAAAAGAACAGTATCAAAGAAGTATGATACTTTAATACTTCCATGATTTCTTTGATATGGGTATCCTCTCCATCATAATCCATCAAAGTCTCATTTTGCATGACTTTTCACCATTTTTCCCCATGGAATTTTTATATGTGATTTCCCAGGGTTTACTTTTATGGTTAGAGAAGGCCATTACTGAATATTCTGCTTCATTCAGATGATGTTACCATGTGTATGGGTTCACTTTATTTGTCAATAATTCCTCTCTATATCATCATGGACTTTCTTTGCATAGAGGTAAAATGATGTGAATAGAAGGCAATATACATGTTCCTTCCTTTTATAAATTTTCTAAGAGCCCTACTTGCTGGCTACCCATCAATCTCTCAAAAAAAAGTATTACTAAGAAGGTGAAAATGATCAAAACCATCAAAGGGAAAAAAAGAGAGAACAAAAAGAGGTCCGAGGAAAAATCAATGTTCCCCAAATCATTGGGACATTCGTTGTTGCTCTAGAGCTAGAAAGGTCCTCAAAAGGCATCTAATTCAACTCTCTCATTTTGCTGAGCCCAAGAATGTTAAGTGACTTACCCAGGGTTGCTAACAAGCAGGATTTGAAATTAAATTCTCTGACTTTAAATTCTGTGTTCTTCCCATTGTCCCACGTTTCAATAGAGCAATGGACTAGAAGCCAATTTACAAAAATATGAAGTGTTGGATGGGTGTGTAAACTACTCTTTCTTAGAAATTTAACAATGAAATATGGATAAAGGGAAAGAAAATAAAAGAAGACCCACATTTCAATTGTTTAAAGGTATGAAAAGGAGAAAAGAAAGGTTTTTAAAAAAGAAAAGCAAAGATTTTCTTTATGTAGATTTTCTCTGTCACATTGGATTCGGTGCTTCAGTTTATGGAGAAATTCAGAAGAGAACAGGTGTTTAGTCACTCTTCATGAAAGCAAATTAATGGGGAAAGGTTAAATGAAAAGTAATAGGTGTAGGCTGTTACATCTGCAACATAATTGTGAACAATAGTTATCACAGGTCCAGTTTGTTTACAATAATTTACTCAAGTAATTATAATTTCAGGTGCTATATGCATAAATACCTCCTCTAACAACCTGAGAGATGTTCCTGAAATGTGGCACCTTTAGGAAAGGTGTTTGTAGGTGAGACTAACCCTGGTCCAATGATGTGCGTAGAGTTAATAGTAGGGGAATCAGCACTGAATGGATGTACCACCCTCCCCCACCATCCCCTCTTCCCACTAGAGCGAGGACATCAGATCTAAATAGATCATCTCTATGAAATCTCTCCTAGGCCCTCAATTAAAATTTCTTGGAGTACATCATTATAATGCTACTTTTGAATACAGAGTCACATGAAACAGGTTTTAGAAATTTAACTTAGTGTTTTACTTTTCTTAATAAATTCTGTTCAGGATAACTTTAATAGTTGGAAATGACCAGCTCCCATCTATGTCAGTGCACAAGAAGAAGATGATGAATAGGAGATACTAGATTTTAAGAAAAAGAAAGATAACTGCTACCATCTAATAATAAAAGGAAATGGTCCTGAGCATCAGACATGGGAAAAATACATACCCCTGAATTAGTCACTCATTTTTACAAATCCAGGGTTAGAACTGTAAAAATAGTTTGGGAGGCCTAGCAAGGTAGAGGCCAAGGAACATAATGGTAGAATGGTAGCAGGAATAGGCGCAGAAGAACACAAATGGGATTGTGCATCACAGGTAAAGTTCCACTGGTACCTGGGCCAGTACTAAGGTTTTAGGTGACATTAAAGCTGCAGTCAGCAATTGCGTACAGAAGTAAAAAACTGGCCTATACTTTGGTGACCAGTGCTCTTTAATGTCCTTGTTTTTGGGGATACCACTGGCTGTTGACTCTCCAGGAGAAGTTAGGGATTCATATAGCATCTCAGTGCTCTCAATGTCAGTTGGGTGTAGAACCAAGTTTGAATCCTGTGCTGACTTCAAAGTCCTTTCTCTAGAAAAAGGGCGTCCAGCCAATGACAAAATCAAATTTATACTACCAGACATTCAGCCTCCTGAACTCCAGCCATATGAAAAGAAGGAGGAGGAGAAAGTATAGAGGGAAGGTCTGAGTGCAAAAGCAAATTTGAGATAACATATATTTCATTTGAAAGCTATAGAGAAGAATATTCTTAAAAGGGAAGGAATTACTGCTTTGTTGTTAAAGAAAAATCTTTGAAAATCATTTGCTGATGGTTTGGTGGATTCTAAAAGAATTAGAACATTAGATTATTTCTGGGCTTTTAAACACAAAGAATTTCTAATTCTTTCTGTAAAGAATCATCTTAATTTTTTGGGAAGTCTCAGAAGAAAGAAATCCTACAGCAAAATGTTAAGAAAGGAAAAAATTACTGGCAAGACATAGAAGAACGCACCATACTTTTTAAAGTTTCTCACTGCACTCAAGCAGCAAAGGGATCAACTAAAGTTTTAAGTAGAAAAATACAAACAGGTGATTCTGAAGCGGTGAAAGAGATGCACCAAGCACATAAAATAGCCATGAATCCTTTGCCAAGACGAAATGACAACATATTTTCAATAAAAGCTTGGCCCAAAAGAAAATTTGGATTTGCAGGAAGTGAAATTGCTAAAAACAAAAACAAAAACAAAAAAACAATAAAAATTGAAAGACTTAAACTAAAACACTTAGCAGTAGCTTTTTACTTATGTGTCTATGTATATGTGTATAAACCCCACATGTATATACATACACACATGTACACATATATACATATGTATCATACAAGATATACAAGAGCTCTATAACTATTTTATATATGCACATATAAATAATTTAATACTCCAAGTTTATTGAATTGTCATTGATTTTTAAATTTTTATTAATTTCAGTAAAGCATAAAATGTGGAAAAGAGAAAGAAATGAGGAAGGAAGGGAAAAAAGGAAGGAAGGACAAAAGGAAGGAAGGAAAGAGGAGAGGAAGAGAGGCAGGGAGGAAGGAAGTAAGAAAAAGTACCTAGTGCGCAAGACATGACATCCACTAAGAATGATCAGTGTCTTTAACCATCTACTTAAAACTTTTGGAGGGTCTTACCATAGCAGTTTGCTTTGATCTAATTATATTTTATTTGTGATTTTAAAAAGATAACATGCTAAGAATTGCTCCATGTTGGGGACAGAGCCAAGATGATGGAAGTAAAATACCTACCTGCTCGAGGTCTCCTCCCCAAACCCTTAAAATACCTGTAAAAATTGACTCTAAACAAATTCTAGAGCAACAAAAGCCACAGAATTACAGAATGAAACAGATTTCCAGCCCAATACCACCAGAAATTCAAACAGGAAAATCTTATCTCGCCTGAGCAGAGTGCTGTCTAGCTTAGGTCACACTGGCACAGACAGGAAAGAAGCAGGATTCAGGTCACAGAATCACGGGCAGCTGCTGTCAGTTTCCAAATTTCTCAAACCACAAATGCCAAAGACAGCTCCAAGGTCAGTGAAAAAGCTCTTTCATCTGAGTGAAAGAGGAACCAGTCTGGTCCCAGCCCCAGGGTAGTGGCAGCTCCTTCTGGAACTCTTGGTCCACAGATGCTAGGGGAAATGAGCAACTGATCTGGGTCTCAGACCTGAATGCCAGTCCTGAGGTGAGGAGGAGTGCTGGCATGGCAGCTCTGGTGGTGGCTATAGAGAGGGAATTCTACTTGCAGATCCAGGGCAGAAAAAAGTGCTTGGGATTGCTCACAGACCAGAGCACAGTCCAGGAGAGGAGTAAATACCTTTCCCTTAACTATGTCACTTTGGAGTAACTAAGAACTTAAAGGTCTGTAGAGGTATCTCAGAGAACAGCTGCACAAAACCTCTTAAGTCTGGGGTAGTATATCCTCCACTTCACAAAGAATTCAAAAGTCAAATAGCTGACTGGGAAAATGCCCCAAAAGGGGAAAAAATGAGACTATAGGTTACTTTCTTGGTGAAAAGGTATTTTCTTCCATCATTTCAGATGAGGAAGAGCAAAGCATACAACCAGAGGAAGACCAAAGCATAAAACTGGAGGAACATAGAAAGGTTAAGACTCTTTCATCCAAAACCTTCAAAAAAAAATATGAAATGGTCTCAGATCATGGAAAAGCTCCAAAAGGACTTTGAAAGTAAAGTAAGAGAGGTGAAGGAAAAATTGCTAAGAAAAATGAGAGTGATTTAAGAAAATCATGACAAACAAGTCAACAGCTTGTTAAAGGAGATGCAAAAAATGTTGAAGAAAATAATACCTTTAAAAATAGAATAACTCCCCCGGCAAAAGAGGTTCAAAAAGCCAATGAGGAGAAGAATGCATTAAAAAGTAGGATTGTCCAAATGAAAATGGAGATCCAAAAGCTCACTGAAGAAAATAGTTCTTTAAATATTAGAATGGAGCAGCTGGAAATTAATGACTTTATGAGAAATCAAGAAATTATAAAACAAAACCACAAGAATGAAAAAATAGAAGACAATGTGAAATATCTCATTGAAAAAACAGATCCAGGAGAGATAATTTAAAAGTTATTGGTCTACCTGAAAACCATGATCAAAAAAAGGGCCTAGATATCATCTTCCAAGAAATTATCAAGGAAAACTCCTCTGATATCCAAGAACCAGAAGTTAAAGTAGAAATAGAAAGAATTCACCTATCACTTCCTGAAAGAGACCCTGAAAGGAAAACTCCTAGGAGTATTGTAACCAATTTCCAGAGTTCCTAGGTCAAGGAGAAAATATTGCAAGCAGCCAGAAAGAAACAATTCAAATATTGTAGAAATACAATCATGTTAACACAGGATTTAACAGCATCTACATAAGGGATAGAAGATCTTAGAATATGATATTCCAGAGGTCAAAGAAGATAGGATTAAAACAGGAATCACCTACCCAGAAAAACTGAGCATAATACTTCAGGGGGAAAAATGGAACTTCAATGAAATAGAGGACTTCCAAGCATTCTTGCTGAAAAGACTAGAGCTGAATAGAAAATTTGACTTTCAAATACAAGAATTAAAAGTAACATGAAAAGGTAAGCAGGAAAGAGAAGTCATAACACAAACTTATTAAAGTTGAAAAGTTTTCATTC
>CM053771.1:308658189-308685206 GCA_028658325.1 Potorous gilbertii | reverse complement strand
GTGTTATTTTCTTCAGCATTTTTTTGGGTCTCCTTTATCAAGATATTGACCCGTTTTTTATGCTTTTCTTGCATCTCTCTCATTTCTCTTCCCAGTTTTTCCTCCACCTGTCTAACTTGATTTTCAAAATCCTTTTTGAGCTCTTCCATGGCCTGAGCCCATTGGATATCTATTTCAGATGTTTGGGATACAGCAGCCGTGACTCCTATGTGTTTACCTGATGGTAAACATTGTTCTTCCTCATCAGAAAGGAAAGGAGGAAACATCTGGTCACCAAGAAAATAACCTTCTATGGTCTTATTTTTTTTCCCTTTTCTGGGCATTTTCCCAGCCAGTTATTTGACTTCTGAGATTCCTCTCCACCCCCTCCTAAATCTGCCCATCTAGTGCTTGGGGTCTGAGATTCAAATGCTGTTCTCCAGCCTCAGGGCTTTCAGCGGTGGGCAGGGCTGCTATTCAATGTGAGCTTAAGTTCTGGTGTTCAGGTTGGGGCAGGGCTGACTCCCAGGCTCAGTTCCCTCAGCAGGTTTATGCAGAGACCTTCTGTAATGGACCCGAGGTCCTGACGAGCTCCTGCCTGCTCCGGGAGCCTCTGGCCACCCACCGCCTCTGCTGCTGCCTCCCAAGGGGACCTGAGTTATGGAGACACCCTGCTCCCCTCTCAGCCAGTCCAGACATCTCTCTCACTGACCTGTGCATATGTGGGTGGAGGGACCTTCACGGCTGCTGGAGATTCCGTCCCTGAAGCCTGCTCAGATCTGCTCGCTCCTCTCATTGCCACGTGGCCAGGGCAGGGCTGGGCTCTGCTCCCCTCTGGTGCATGTCGGACCTTTGTGATTGGTTTTTCAGGGCTCTCTGGAACGGAAATCTCCTTAACTCTGTTTCTGCGAGACTTCTCCTTCTCCAGAATTTGTTGGGAGTTCTTTTTACAGGAGATCCATGGGCTGTGGGTTCGGAGCTAGCATATGTGAGTCTTTCTACTCCGCCATCTTGGCTCCTCCCCTATTATTCAATATTTTATATTGACATTTCTTATGGATAGTGGTCTATAATTTTCTTTCATTGCTTTAGCTCTTCCTGATTTTGTTATTAGAATTGTATTTGTCTCATAGAAGGAATTTAATAAGATCCCTTTTCCTATTTTTGCAAATGTTCTTCACTTATTTGATAAAATTCACCTTTAAATCTATCTGCTTTATTTTTTTTCTCCTTTAGGAATACATTTATGGCTATTCAATTTCTTTCCTGAGATTAGCTGATTCATTTTCTTTATCTATTATTTCATTAGTCTGATCATTTCCCATTTTTGTAAATATTCATCCATTTCATTTTAACTATCGGTTTTCTTCAGATGTATTTGAACAAAGGAGTTTTTAATAATTTTTTTAATTTCACCTTTATTTGAAGGGAAGAGAAGGGAATAAATAGTTATGTGCTAAGCATTTTATAAATATTGTCTCATTTGATCCTCACAACAATATTATGAGATAGGTGCTCTTATCACCATTTTACAGCTAAGGAAACTAAGGCAAACAAGGTAAGTGACTTGCCTAGAGTCACACAGCAAGTAAGTGTCTTGAGTGGGATTTGAACTCTAGCTACCCTCTCCACTCCGTTTCCAGTCTTCTTAAACCTTACACACCACCATATACTCGCTGATCCAATCACACTGGGCTCCTGGATCTTCTAGAACAAGATACTCCCTTTCATGGTTCCAAATATTTTAACTGCCTGTCCTCCATGGCTGAAATGCTCTCCTTTCTCATCATTGCCTACTGATTTCTCTAGCTTCCTTCAAGTATCAACTAAAATCTTACCTTCTATAGGAAACATTTCCCAATCCCTCTTAATCTTAATGCCTTCCCTCTGTTAATTATTTCCTATTTATCCACTATATAGTTTGTTTTAACATATTTGTTTGTTTTATCCCCCATTAGATAATGAGGTCCTTGAGGACAGGGACAATCCTCTTCCTTTCTTTACAATTCTGAGCACAGGGTCTAGCACTAGTAGGAGCTTAATAAATACTTATTGCTTGTCTGTCTGATTGCTTGACTGACTGCCTAACAAGGTTGGCAGCTGAGAGCTGCAGAAAACTCATAGAGTAAACATAGCCAAATTTTGCTTCTAAGAAAGGATGGAAGGTGGCAGCAACAAGAAAAATATCAAAGCAGCAGATGCTACTATATAGCAACAATTCACACAGACACACACACATGCACACCTTCTAGATTGCAGCAACAGTTCAATGATATCCTAATATGTACATGTTTGTGTACATACATACATATATGCATGCATATACACACATCTACATCTATATCTACTTCTACATCTACATATATGTTTGGTGCTTAATAAATTCCTATTGAATTAAATTGAGTGGTATAGGCATTTGTAGGAAAGTGTAACCCTGCATTTTGGGGGAAGATTTTCCTTTTTTTTAATTTTGTGGTGCTATTGATTATCTTTTGAGTAGAACTATTGTGTTCAAATCATTCCTTTGATTCTTAGTTGTTGCTATGTGATCATTGTCAAATCACCTAGCTTCTCTGGAGGTCTAAAAAAGAAATATTAGTGGGTGTCCATGAGCTACCAAAAATAGTCCTTGAACCTTGGACTTACTTTGGGGGAGATCCACAACTGAGGGGGCCCAGACTCTATAGAGATAAGGACTAAATTTCTGAGAAGAGTTGTTACTATGCATTCTTCCTTCCTAACTTGAGGCTTAGATATGAATCCCATATCTGTTTTATATGCTTTATAAAATATGTGTCCTAGTCAAATGTTTTTTGTGGCCTTGGTTACTTACAGATAAACTGAATAATTACTAGACAAAAATTGTTTAAATTTGTTGACATGTCATTTCCCCATTAGCTTACTAATAATGAATTTAAAATAGTATGAATAACTGAGATGGGCAGTGTGGGACAGTGGAAAAATCACTAATTGAAGATCGTGAAATCAAAGGTTTCCTCTGGTGTTTAAATCCCATGTAATCATGGGTAAGGAATTTAGCCTCCTCTTGGTTTGTTTTCTCATCTGCAAAATGAATGTGTCGGAATAAATGTCCAAAGAGATCTCTCCCAGCTATAATAATGAGACAGGAGATATATTCTGTGGAAGTAAACTTTCCCAAGTAATTACTTGAGAAAATGTCAAAAGAGTTCAGAAACAATTTAATTGCAGAGGTGCCCTTTCTAAGCAAATAACCTTGAGGTAACTGAATATTATAAAGTTTATCAGTTTATATTTAATCTGAATCCTTCCCAGGTACAGTTTCACATCCTTATAGACCCCCCCTTTGCAAATTCCCCTTTGCAGTATATGTATTATTCTTATATAATGTTAGCTTCTTGAGATTGGAAATCACTATCTCACTGTCACGGTCCATTTCTTTGGGTTGTCAATGAAATGAAAGCTATGACTTTTAAACAAATCCGTATTTTCATTCACAATCAGGACAAGGACACCTAAGGTCTTATTTGAAGTTCTTCAATTGTTAATCCTTTCAAGGTTACCTTGTATCTACTTTGTAAATGTCTCTATATCTAGAAATTATTTCCAATCTATTATAATTTACATTCTAATATAAAGGGACTGGGGACTGTTCCACTCTTTTCTCCACATTCCAAGTGCTTAGTATAGAACCTGGTACATAAGAAATAATAAATGCTTTCCTGCTGGATTGATTTTAGTCTTAATAAAATAAATGTTCTTGAACTTACTTATTTCTTACACATTGTTGGCTCATTTCAACCTTAGGGTTATGTAATTTAATAATAACTAATAAAACTGTACATTTGTTTTCTCTGTCATTCCTTAGGAAAATTTTTATTGTATTTGAATCCATAAATCACAGAGAATAAATTTTATTTCAAATAGCCCAAGACATTTTTTTCTTCAGATTCTTTTTCAGGGCACCGATTACTTCCCTGTTTCTCAGACTATAAATAAAGGGGTTTAAGAAGGGAATGACTATTGTATAAAAAATAGCAACTGGCATGTTCTTATCTCCTTCATTAACAGAACCTGGTCGAATGTACATGAAGAGAAGAGAGCCATAGAATATCGAGACAGACACAAAATGGGAGGCACAAGTGGAAAAGGCTTTACCTCTCCCCTCTTTGGATTTCATTCTGAAGATAGTGAAAAGGATGTAAAGATAAGAAACTAAGATAATGACTACGGTGAAAACTAAAATTGAGCCTGAAAATATATACATCATCAGTTCATTAATATAAGGGTCAACACAGGACAATCTGAACAATGGAATGACATCACAAAAAAAATGATTTATTCGATGAGACCCACAGAAAATTAACCTGAATACAAAACCTACATGAACTGCGGAAGTCAGATTACCACCTATGTATGACACAATAAGCATCTGAATGCAGAGCTTTTTTGACATCATGGTGGGATAATGCAATGGGTTACAGATGGCCACATAACGGTCATATGCCATGGCTGCCAGAAGAAAACAGTCTGAAGTTTCAACCACACAAAGAAAATAAAATTGTGTCATGCATTCATAGATGGAAATCATCCTTTCCTTGGAAACGAGGTTCACCAACATGTTAGGAGTTACAGCACAGCCACAGCAAGCATCCATAAGAGCCAAGTTACCAAGAAAGAAATACATAGATGTGTGAAGTTGGGGTTCAGTTGAAATTAATATTGCCAGCCCAAGATTCCCAACAACAGTCATCAGATAGATTACAAGGAATACCATAAATAACATGACCTTCATCTCTGGGTGATTTGTAAATCCAATGAGGATAAAGTCAGTTGTCAAGGTCTGATTTTCCTCAGCCATCTTGAGCTTTTCTGTTGAAAACAGGAATCGTGTATACATAAGAATGTAACACTATACCCGCTTCTTCCTTATTTCTTTGGCCAGAAGGCACCCCTTCCTTCCTCCTGTGTTGTTTCCTAAAATCTAATGCAGGTCTAAGGGAAGATTATTCTCCCTGAAATGTCAGTTTACTTAGTCAGAAACCCTCAAAGTTTTGAGTTCCAGGTAAAGCACCAAAATGGTTGGACATAGTCATTTAAAAAATATCATTTAGGAGAATAACCACCTCATTACCCACACCAAAGATTTAGAACTGAAAAACTTATGCCCTGGGTTTCCACTCTCCTAATTAGCCCCTGCTTCTTCTAGAAAACTATTTCAGAAAAACCTCAGTCTGTCTTCACTTTACTTATTTCTCTCTGTCTTTCCTAACCACTAGAACTCACACCTATAACAACAACAGGCAGCAGCCCTTTTAGGAGTAAAAACCTACTGGAGGTCACAGTCCAGTAGCATCAGCACAGCAAAACTCTGAACTGGCTGGGCAAGAGCAGACAATCCCATAACATTTGCTTCTGGAGGCAACTGGGAACCATTGGAGTTTATTGAGTAGGGCAGGTGACATGATCAGACCTGCACTTCAGGAAAATCACAGTGAGTGAAGGAGAATGGATTGGCATAGGGAGAGATTTGAGGTAGGAAAATCCACCAGGAGGCTATTATGATAGTCTAGGTATGAAGGGAGGATCTACACTAGAGTGCTGGCAGTCTAAGAGGAGAAAAGGAGATCATGGTATTTATCACAGTTTTAAATCTTTCAAACTGGTTTTCCTTTACATTATTGAGGCATCCTAGAAATGTCTCTCCTGGTTTTCTTCATTATTAGTTTGTACAAATCTTCCAAGTTTCTCTGAATTCCCCCCTTTCATCATTTCTATTTTCACTTTATACTCTTGCTTTCTTGGTTCCTGAGAAGTGAAAGACTATCATGGTCTCAGAGGCAAAGTCATGATGCCGAGATGTAGGCCTTGTAGCTGGGTCTGCCCAACTCCTAGAGTGTTTTTTTTTTGTGCTTCATTAGCTGTTCAATGTAGCTTCTTCATCTTGGAAAGAGGTGCTCACTTCATTGAATTTTGTTCTTTGACCCTATCTATTTTTTCCTGTTCTCAACTGTGTACTATCTGCTCTTTAGTCAAGTGAGTCATTGGGGACATCTCCAGTCATCCTGATCTATATCTTGCTGGTGGCTCTCTGGAGGAGAGAGTGAAGCTGGTAACTTTGAACAGCCCTACCTCACTTAAATCCAATTCACTTGCATGTCATGATATCTCCTTCCTGGTGTCATGATCCTCTTGAAAATGAAGGACAAAAAACAGTAACAAAACCACAAGTTCTCTTTGTCCACCTACACCAGAGCCTCCCTAATAATTTCTCCCTGTCCCCACTCCAGTTCTGCAATCAAGAAACTAGATAAAAATATGTCAATTTTCCTAGGGCCTATGGTCCAACTCAGTATCTCTGTAACTTTCTTAAAATGTGTGATCTTTAAGGTCAGAGATCATCTTTGCTTATGTAGTTGACATCTTAGAGTTTAGCACAGTGACAAGCACAAAATAAGCCTTTAAAAAGTGATTGTTCTTTAATCCATTCAATATTATATATTCAAAAGATTTCTCTGCGTGGATTTATGAAAGCATAGTCTATGATCAAGGGTAAGAGAATTCATCTTGGTATTTCAAAACATCTAAAATGGTAGTTTTTATATGCAGGTATTTTTGTTTAGTACATTTGCTTAGTAAATTTTCACTGCATACAATGGTACATGCATATTTAAACCGCATATTTTCAAATGTTTTGAGTTTTTGGCTTTGAAATATTCCAAAATTATGAGTCATGTCCAAATTCTAATCAATTCTGAATTGTATAAAAATGACAAGAAAGTGCCTATGGCAATAGCATCTTTCTAGAATGGTTTTTTAGATCTTTAATGCAGGTCTTGAAAAGGTTATATCCTACTACCTTTGGAATTTTTCCAAATTATCTGTAAATGTTCTTTTAAACCTAAAACACATCTTGCAGTAACATATCAGATAAGTTTATGTACCATCATATAAGGAAGCTCTTCTTTTAGCATGCACTACTTTATCCTGCAAATTCAAAGGCACATCCTTAAGGTGTAATTTTATTGGTTCTGGTGAAAAAAATATATATGTTCATACTTTTCATCACATTCAAGATTTGTATTAATTTCTATTATCTATGAGAGGCATAATGAATAAAGATCCAGTATCAGAGTGAGTTGGACCTATTTTCATGTTGACCCCTATTATTCCGTGGAGGAAATCATTTGACATTTCCGAGCCCCAAAGTCTCTAAGACTCTAAGTTGTAAAGCAGGGATCAATCTGCATGGTAGAGGGAGCTATTTTTTTTTTAAATTTTATTTCTCATTTTTGACACAGTTTATAATAGATAAAACAATTCAAATTTTTGGTCAGATGACACTTCTTTTTAAAGCATTTACAATACGAACCACAAAAGAATTTTTTTTAAGCATTAACCAACTGAGACACAAATAATATTTATGTTGCTAACTTCACAAGCTCTTGACCTAATTCTCTCCACAGTATTACTAAGAATTAAAGGACCCTAACATATTGTTGTTGGTCTATAGTCTAATTAAACCTATTGGCTTAATTTTAGACTTAAGCTCTGATGTTCCCCTATCAATAATCTATAATTTAATAG
The DNA here is from genome assembly GCA_028658325.1 of Potorous gilbertii. Classification (NCBI taxonomy): domain Eukaryota; kingdom Metazoa; phylum Chordata; class Mammalia; order Diprotodontia; family Potoroidae; genus Potorous; species Potorous gilbertii. Next base: position 308,677,661 of record CM053771.1, on the reverse strand, counting down.
ATCTGGTATTAAGCTCACAAACCTATTGACTATACGAAATTGCCACCAAGATTAGGGACATTGCAGGGATTCAATATCTCCCCAACTTCATGTCAATTACAGGCAGGATTAGATTGTCCACTTGCATTCAGTCAGGGTTAAAGTTGACTAGGTGTCAGTGGGGAAATTGAGTCAAGAGAATCCCACCTCAGCCCAGGCTGAACAGCCGCTCTCCCTCCCTTCCTATGAGATCACCTTTTGCAGTTCATACCAGCATCTCACAGGCTTACTGGCATCATGGATTGGAGGCTCAGACTGCCTTTCTTGCTATCCATATCTGGAGTTAGACTCAGAATAACAGTCACTTAATAGTCCCATAGCATCTACAAATGGCAAGTTCCAAACCAGGTTTCAAATATGATTATAATTTCACTTTGACTAAGGAACATCTTTTGAGGCAAGTCTTAAGTGGCTTACATGCCTTTCTATACATGTTCTAGTTCCTGATTAAGTAGTAATCATAAAATCAAATTTATCATTAAAACCTTAACTTTTCTATCAATACCAAATTTTACCTGAGGTTACCTTCCTCTAGGAAATTTAGACTAAAATTCTCTTCCCCAAACTATTCCTAGTAGTTTCTATGTTCAGGTCTCTTTCAGGAGGCGATCAGTGGATTCTTTCAGTGGATTCTTTCAGTATCTATTTTGCCCTCTGGTTCTAGAATATCATGGCAATTTTCCATGATAATTTCATGGAAGAAAATGTCTAGGCTCTTTTTTTGATCATGGCTTTCAGGTAGTCCCATAATTTTTAAATTGTTTCTCCTGGATCTATTTTCCAGGTCAGTTGTTTTTCCAATGGGCTGTTTCACATTATCTTCTATTTTTTCGGACTTTTGGTTTTGTTTACTAACTACTTGGTTTATCTTATAGACTCAATTCTCTCTTTCAACAAATTATTTTGTTTAGTGAGCTTTTGAATCTTCACCTCCATTTAGCTAACTTACTTTTTAAAACCTCCTTCTCCTCATTGGCTTTTTGGACCTCTTTTTCCAACTGAGTTTGCTTCTTTATAAAGCTGTTATTTTCCTCAGCATTTTTTTGGTTCTCCTTTAGTAAGCTGCTAACTTGTTTGTTAAGGTCTTCTATTGCTTGAGTCCAGTTTAAGTTCCATTTGGAGGCCCTGAAGGCAGAGGCCTTGACTTCCTCTGATAGTATGTCTTGTTATTCCTCATCTGAAAGTATGGGGGGAGATACCTGTTCCCCAAGGAAGTAACCTTCTATGGTTTAATTTTTTTTCCCCTTTTTTGGGCATTTTCCCAGCCAGTTATTTGATTTCTGAGTTTCCTCTCTACAACCACCTCACCTCCAGTTCTACCAAGCCAGAACTGGGAGCTGAGATTCAGATGAACTGCTCCAAAGCCTCAGGGGCTTTAAGCAGCGGCTGGGCTGCTATTCAGTGTGACATTAAGATCAGCTGCTCAGGTAGGGGCAGGGCCATCACACAGGGGTCAGTTCCCTCAGAGGGTTTACCATGAGACCTTCAAAAATGGATTCGGGCTGCTACCTGCTTTGGGAGCCCCCGTTCACTGCTGCCTCCACTGCTGCCACCTGAGGAGGTCTCAGTTATGGGGGCACCCTGTTCCCTTCTCAGCCGGTGGAAAAACCCTCTGACTGACCTTTGGCACCTGTAGGTTAAGGGATCTGTGCTGCTACTGGAGATTCTGTCCCTGAAGCCTGCTAGGATCTGCTCCTCTTGGTGCCGTGTGGCCAAGACTAGGCTGGGTTCTGCTCTGCATCTGGTGTGACAGACCTTTCCCATCAGTCTTTCAGGTCACTCTGGGCTAGAAATCTCCTCCACTCCATTGTTCTGTGGCTTCTGCTGCTCTAGAATTTGTTGAGAGTTCTTCTTTACAGGTATTTATGAGCTGTGGGGTAAGAGCTAGTGTATGTGAGTCTTTCCATTCTGCCATCTTGACTCTGCCTCTAGAGGGAGCTTTCTTATTGAAAGATCTATACAGCAATGAAAACATAGATTCAGTTGCAAAAAAGTTTACCATTTCAGTTGTCATTTTCATAGAGCCTAAATCTCTTTTGTTTATTGTCATGTGAAAGTGCTTCTGTTATGTCTTTTTTAGAGATCAGTAGTATTAAGTGCCCAAGGTATCTGGTTCCTAATGAGACATTTCTGTTTTCCTTCCAGTGTCCTTCTTTGTAATGTTCATTTAGAATTTTTAGATTCAGTATGTACTAACTAATCTCTATCTTTAAGTAACCTTCTATAGGACCAAGCATCTCATCAAAATAACTTGGATAATTTTTCATTACATGCATTACCATACATTTATCCTCTCTAAGACTCATCTTCCCCTTTAGGTCATTCAGGTAGCATTGTGATATTTTCTTTCAATTCATTCCTAAAATTAGACAGAGACTGCTTTAGGTACTTGATTTTACTTCTCTATTACCTAAAAACAAAGAACAATCCTCAAAATATTATCAAGATTGTGAAAAGGAAAAAAAAAATGGAATTGTCACTACTACTTTGTATTGGGGAATGCCTGCTAAAGATATATGGCATGGCACTGTGAAGGTTTATTTTTCATTACTTTGAAAGTCAATATTAAATTGTCTTTTTCTTTTTAGCATAATCGCTGTCTGAAAATCCATTACAGTCCCCAATATTCAGACAAGTTAAAATGATTAACATTTGTAGTCACTTTCTTAGAAAATAATGTTGTTCCCTTACCAGTATACCTTGTCAAGTGAATACTCCACTGATTTTCAGAATTGGTCAGGCTGCATAAGAATTCAAGGTGCAGTGCTACCAAATGGGGAATTTTGATTTTTGGAAAATCACAAAGAATTGACAACAAATTTTTTCAATTTGTGAGAAACTAAAAACTTGGGGAAACAAATGTTTCTGAACATTAGCATTTAATAGAAATAAATAAAACTTCTTTCTCTCACCTAAATTTCCTTGAAGAGGATTTAGTAATCATTGACTGTTTACAGTATTTTTAGTTCTTGGCACCAGAATATACAGAAATAAATTGTGGCCTCTGAAACTTTGAGGAAATGAAGAACAATATGAAGAAGGAGAATGCTGGAGACTCTGAGTCCATCTGCCAATATGTCAGTGACATTAATCTGTTACTATTAGAAGCAAGTTATAATTTTCTTAACAATTCAAAAGGGATTTCCTTGGAGTTGGGTATTTCTATAGGGTGTGGTAAGTTGAAAGAGCCAATCTCCAAAACATTACAGATGAACCAAGTTGGGACTAATTAAATGTAACCTTTGAGATATTGGGATTAAAGCAAATTCCCATTACTAAAAGTTTTATAAGGGCTATGTTCTTTATTTAAGTTTAGTCTCAGACTTTTTTTTTGTATCCCTAGTACAGTACCTGGTACATAGTTCTTAACAAATGTTAGTTGACTATCTTAATTGGAAATTGCAATGAGGAGAAAATGTGCACTTTCTTATTCTATTATCATTTTGCTTTCCTGTGTAGATTTCTTCATTCTTTAACAGAGGATCTTGAATTTCCCTTTTTATAAGTATCCTTATCCTCATAAAACAAATGTGTATAGACCTTAAAAGTTTATAAAGCATTTCCTCACAATTGTGTGATATACATCAAGACTTCTTAAAGTTTTTGCCCAAGAAATTTTTTGTGACCCTAGGTATTTAGGTACATAAAATTGGTATGCAAACCAAATATTTACTAATAATAAATCATAAAGAAATTTATTTTAAAACAATTCTTTGGTATGCATATGATTTTGCCATTTATTAAAGATGAAAGCAAATATGCATTCTAATGAGATGGAAGTGCTTGTTTATTTACAGGTAAATACTTTTCATTGACACTCACAAATTTCTCAAAACATTTAAAGATTTTAAGTCGTTCAAAATACTCCTTTGGCTTATTGCAGTATGCTAATGCTTGATATTAAGATGTAATTTTAGTTTGTCTACACTTTGCAGCCAAAACTTCATTAAAAATTAGGGAAAGAGTTTTTCCTACATCATCATCATTATTAGAAGTAAATCCAAATTGTAAAAATGACTCAACAGTAAGAGTGTCTTAAAAATCACATACTCATAGGTTGTCATCTAAATACCCCTTTTAATTTCCAAAGAAGCTAGTATGTTCCTCAGTGTTGCTGTCAGCATGAATACATTGCAACAGATTTCCATATAGTAACATATCTTCCAATCAGTGACCAGACTAATTGCACACCTGCTTCCACTGTGCACTTGTGACTGTCATACAGTGAGTGATTGATTACCCTCCAATAGGGAGGAGTGAAATCTGCTTGACTCCTACCAGGATTGTATTGCGTAGGTAATGATCATTTACATAAATTTTATATGTACAATAATTTCCCCTTTTATATGTCAGGTAAATATTTATATTATACTTACACAAATGAAATAATTATAAGAAGTACTAATATATTTTTTCCATGTTTCATTGCCTGAAAAAAAACTGTTTATCACTATTGAAAAAAAAGATTTTTAGTGAAGCTGACTTTGGGAAGATTTGTAGTGATTATTATATCCCTATAAAAGGTCATAGGAGGAAAAAGGTTGAACCACTTCTCTGCAGGAGATGATTTGATTGAGTCATCTATGCTAAAGTATATAGGTTTCATATTGGTATAAAATGGTTATGCACTATAGTTGTAAAGGTATTATTACCTGAATTCTCTCCAACAACTAATAGAATCTCCAAACCTCAGAAAGCCATGGTCATATGATCAGTACACAGGCATGCCTAAGAGAATAAGCAATAGCTTAGCAGTTGAAATTAAGGCTATCAAATATTGCTTTTGTTCTCTGTGCCTAAGACTGTAGGAGACACATTTACATCTTTATTTTCAAAAACTTTTAAAAATGAGTTTCATTTTTACATAGTATTCACTTTTCAATGATCCTACCTTATATTTGTTCCTTATAATCAATTGAAATAATCAATAAATATTTATTAAGTCCTTTTTTTGTGCCAGGAACTGTATTAAGATTTGGAACTAGAAAGAAATGTCCTCAAGGAGGTTATCTTTTTAACAAGTGAAACAGGTACCTATAAAGCAGCTAGTAGATAGATGTACAGAGGTATATAAAGAAACAACTAGATTTTGCAGTGGATAGATCTCTGAACCTGGCGTCATTAAGATATGACTTCAAATCTAGCCTCTAACACTTACTAGCTGTATGATCTTGGGCAAGTCATTTTATCTCTGTTCACCTCAATCTCCTCATTTATAAAATGGAGACAATAGTAACATTTCCCTCTTAGGGATGTTGTGATGGTCAAATGAAATAATAAGTGTAAAAGCTTAGCACATGTTCCTGGCATATAGTAAGTGCTAAATAATTTTTTTTAAAAAAGAAGTGTGTATTTTATAAACAAACACATAGAGAGTTATAAGTACTTATATATAAGTACTCATATATATTTTATAAGTATATAAGTACTCATATATATTTTTATTTGTATATATTTTATGAGTACTCATATATTTTTATTTGTATATATTTTATAAGTACTCATATATATTATTATTTGTATATATTTTATAAGTACTCATATATATTTTTTGTTTGTATATATTTTTAACCTACATATGCCTTTTTATATACTCATATAAGTAAAGGTATACCTACACATATATGTACTTGCATATGTATGGGTATACACAAAGAGACAGATGAGAGAGAAATATATACATACAACATACATAGACCTATATGAAACACACAACATAGATAGAAGTTAATCTTAGAAAGGAATATACTCACAGATGGTGGATGTGGGATAGATTTTTAAGGAAGTTAAGGATCCTAGGGAGTAGAATTGAAGATGAATATTATGGATGTGAGGAGAAGCAAGCAAGAGTATGGTTGGATTGTAGAGTGCATGGAATACATTAATGGGTAAGAAGACTAGTAGGGTAAGAAGGGGCAGGTTGCAAAGAGCTTTAAATGTTTAACAGAGGATATTTGATCCTAGAGATCATAGGGAACCCCTGGAGTTTACTAAGCAGGGAGATGATATTGTAAGACCCATGCTTTGGGAAAGTCATTTTGGCACGTGTGTGAAGGGTTTATTAGACTAGGGAGATACCTGAGGCAGGAAGACCTATTAGGAGGTTATCATGATAGTTCAGGAGAGAGGTGATGATGACCTCAACGAGGGGTCAGGCTTGTGAATAGACAGGCTGGGATCTACACAAGAGATGTTGAGAAAATAGAAACAAGATTTCTCAGTTGATTGGATATATGGAGTGAGAACAAAAAGGTGAAGATAATTCTGAAGCTGCAAAACTGGATGACTTTAAGGACGGTGCTGTCCTCATAGTAATAAGGAAGTTAAAAGGGGGTTCATTTGGGGAAGAGAAAATAAGTTCTCCTTTAGACATGTTGAATTTGAGGTGATAAAGGTGCCTATTTATACATACCCATGGTATCAGGAGAAGAAAGGTCCAGTTTTCTTAACAATTCAAAAGGTATTTCCTTGGTGTTGGCATTAAGATTTTTCTATAGAGAATGTTAGGCTAGGAAATCTGATCCTCAAAACATTAAACATAAAGCAAGTTGGGATTAATTAAATACATCCTTTGAGATCCTGGGATGAAGGCCATGACCAAAAACTGTTTAAAGGAGGTATGTAGTCAATTTTAATTTATTTAATATCTTACTTTTTATCTTTTTCATTTTGATCATGAAATGTGAAGTGCAAGAAAAAAAATGACCATATGACCACTGTCTTCTTATTCTATTGTTATCTTTTCTGTCTGTGTATTCTTGTGTACCTCTTGGATTCTCTATTTTTAAGTGATAGCCCTCATACAGTAGCAGTACAGTAGCATTATGAACACGCAACTCGCTTTGGAGATAGGAAGACTTGGGCATGTCATTTATCTCCACACCACACAGTATCTGCAAGAAATATATAATATCCCATTACCAGAAAACCTAAAGTTGGTGGGTAGCTTGAGTTAGAGAATTCTGAGCAACAGTAGTGGTAAAGCCCTCAGTCTAGCACCAAAGCAGTGAGCGTCTGTCAGCAGGAGGTCATCAGTCTGCTTAAGGGGAAGTGAACCAGCTCTGATTAGAAATAGTATAGGTTGCTGTTATCTAGGTGATTAGTAGTGGGGTCAGGACTTTGGGTGGCCATTTATTTCTAGCCTGAGCAAGTCAGGGAGAGTTAGTCTTTTAAAAAAAATCACAAGGAGGATCAGAATCCTGAAAAATTGTGATTTTTTTAAAAGAATTTTTTTCATTTCAATTAGAAGTCTTAATTATTGGATATCCAGTTCCTTAAAGGCCTTGTTTCTCTCAGCCTCCATGAAGGACTGATGATTACTCATAAATAGTAAAAGGTGAATGATCTATTTAGAATGCTACAGAGATCCAAATGAATGTTCTTTTGCCCAAGACTTCAGGAAATTCAAAGCCTGATTTAGCACACAGGACTTCACCAGGGCATAGGAAACATATGAGAACACAGAAATACACAGAGAAAGCTGAGTAAGAAATCCAAATTCTTCCTCCTCTTTGATGAAGAGATCTCACTTGACAAAGTCCTTTACCCTAGGCTAACTGCAAGAAAAAGCTCTAAGAAAGCAGTAGAATGGGCCAACATAACAAACATCAGCCCAGAGGTTGTATTATCTCTGAGGGCAACCCTAAGTTGGGAGAGAGGGGGTGGAATCCTCAGAGATACTGTCCATTGCTGCTATTTGCTGTCTCCATATACGACTCTCCTGGTTTTTCTATCGTGTAAAAGCTGCCATCACACTGCTAAACTCACTGAACAGTGGAATGACTTTATACTGCACTTTGAATTCTAAGAACTTCTCTTTTCAGACATTTTCTACTTACTTATTTACATTTCTGAAGGAGCTGGTTCTTGAAATCTCAGTAACAAATCACAGGGAGGGGGCCAATAAGGAGATATAAAAATGTGGCAAAGCTAAGCAGCTTTTTGGGGAAAGTGCAAGTAAATTCCTCTAGTGAGTCAGAAAGGAGCAATTTTATCGGATGAATAATAATTGGCCACAACAGGTGATCCTTAAAAGAGTGCTATTTGAGAGACAGAGGTAATGCTAGCTAGGTCCAGCAGTAAAGGAAAAACTTGGGCCATGAGAGGGACTTGTTCAAGAAGGGATAGTATTTCTCTTCCTTACTCCCTACCCCTCCCTTTGACCATGTTATCTACCAGAGGATCAATTGTAAAAAATGTGGATGTAGAAATGGCAAGATTTAGCAGCTAATTAGATTTGCTGAATAAAAGGAAGTGAAGAATCAAGAATAGTGCCAAGGTTATACACTTAGGAAAACACAAGAACGGCCACTTCCTCTACCTTCTCTATCAACCACCTTGCTGCCCATCCCAGGGAAGAGGATCTGCCCTGGTCACCATTTCCCTGATCAGTAGTTGTCTCTTCAAGACTGCTATTTCAGAAAAGCCTCAGCTATATTCCTTTCCAGGCACTTCTTTTATAACTTCCCCAGCTACCTCATTGGGGCACAATTACTTTAACGTATCTCAAGTTCTGGATCCATGAACTTTGATCAAATAAACTCTTCAGGATGGATTGTGTCATTTTACTTTTCTATAAACTCACTCCCCATCCCCAGGAACTTTGTAGGTCAAAGAGTTCCTCTAAGTACATCTCCTTCATTACATTTTATAAGCTCCTTGAGGACAGAGATTTATTCTGCTTTTGAATTTGTACCTCTAATACTTAGTGCTTAGTACATAGTAAATGCATAATAATTTTTTTCATTCATTCATTCAAATTTAGAAGTGGGATGGATTGCGAGAAAATAATGAGTTCTGTTTTGGATATGTTGAGTTTGAGATGTTGCCAAGGCACCCAACTTGAAATGGGCAATAATAGGCCGTTGGTAATGCAAGATTGGAGGGTGTACAGAGTATCCAGGGAGAGCTATCACCTCTGACATGAGAACTTGCTGAGATCTTATCAGGGCTGCTCATCCACCTTTGGTGCCACCTGTCACCGAACAGTTTACCTGTGGATATGAATACACTGTTCTCAAAAGAATTACAAAGAATTATAATATGTGAAATACTGCTCCAAGTCACTAATAATAAGAGAAATGCAAATCAAGACAACCCTAGGGAACACATTTGTTACCTCTGGTGTTACATCTCACCTTAGTGATGGTTTGCTTGGTTTGGTTTTGCAACTTTTTCTTGCTCTTTGAAAGGATCTAGTTAAATGTCACTAAAAGGAGGTACTCGCAGAATATTGAGACAGAAATAAGATGAAAGATACAGTTGGAAAGGACTTTGATTTTTTGCTCTTTAGATTTACTTTTATGAGTAACGAAGAGGATGAACAGATAACAGCCTAAAACTGTCACTATAGTGAATGCAATGCATGAACTTCCCCCGCTTCTTTTCCTCCCCTAGATGATTAATTTGGTAGAACCAACAAAAAGTCTATTATGGATAGAAAATCTATATGTTTTATAGACTTCAGGTTACTAGCTATGTATGCCCCAGGGCTCATTTGAAAGCACAATTTCTTTGACATCATGATTAGATAATGTAGCGATTTTCTTATCACCATATAAAACTCATTCCTTTTGGCTTTTAGGAGCAAGGTGACTGAAGTATCAACATAAAAAAGAAAATAAAATTGTACCAAACTTTGACTGGAAGCTAGGTGGGTAGATGGATAGAGACAGTGCTGTGTCTGGAGTCAGGAATACCTGTGTTCAAATCTGGCTTTGAACACGTACTTGCTGGGTGACCCCTTTTTGTCTCAGTTTCCTCATCTGAAAATGAGCTGGAGGAGGAGATGGCAAACCATAACTGCCTCTTTTCCAGAACCCCAAATGGAGTTATGAAGAGTCAAACCTGACCAAAATGACTCGACAGAAACAACAGTCTTTGACAAAAGCAAAGTTATTCTCTTGGATAAAAGCTTCCATCACTAACTTTTGGGAATAATGAAATTAGAAGTGAAAACTAAGGCCCAGTTAACAAAAGAGAAATACATGTAAGTGTAGAGATAAGACTCAGTTGAAATTAACATCACCAGCTTGAGATTGCCTACGACTGTTATGAGATCATACAGAACATACATAGAAAAATAAAGACAATAAATAGCATTTATTTGGCCCTTTTTAGGTTTGCAGAGCACTTCACATACATCATTCCATTTGATCCTTTCAACGACCCTCTGAAGTAAGTGCTATTGTTATCCTAATTTTACAGATGAAGAAATCGAGGCCAAGAGACTAAGTGATTTGCCTGGCATCCTGCAGCCTATTAAGGATCTGAGGCAGGACTTGTGCTCAGGCTAAGTTCAGTATTTGTCTCTGCCGCCACCTAGCTGTAGCTCCAGATAATTGATAAGGCCCAAACCCACGAGTTTTGATTCTCTTCAGCCCTCTCTGCCTCTTCTGTTGAAAACAGGGACTCTAGCTACATGGGAATAACTAACCACAGGCCCATCTCTTCCTTCTAATTTCCTTGAGCCAAGACTTGGAGAGTGGCCTTTCTCTTCTTCTCCCATGTTGTCCTGTGTATTCTGGAAATTTTCAGTGCAGGTGACAACAGGCTATTGTGTATTATTGGGCAAACACAAACTCTTTTTGTACCCCTAGGCCTTGGTTTATATCTTGGTTTATATCTTTTATTCATGTATTTGTGGAAGCATAATCTACCTCTCTATCTAATCTATCTATCTAATCTATCTCTATCTAAACTATCTCTCTCTTTATATATATAATATATATATATATATTCTCTATATCTATAGAGAGATGAACTCAGTTTTCTCAAATACATGAAATTCTTATAATACTGATACTAGCAGTAACAGAAGCCACCACAATGATACTCATGCCATTTACAAAGTCCCTATTATGTGCCAGGTACTGGGCTAACCGCTTTACCAATAGCATCTCGTTTAATCCTCACGGCAACCTTGAGAGAGTATTGTTATTCTTGTCCCTATGTCATAACTGAGGAAATTGAAGCAAAGGTGAAGTGACTTGCAACTCATAAGTGGCCTACTGCTTTGTCCACTGTGTTACCTAACTACCACATAATTGACTTGAAAATTGAATGTCTGTATAATGTCTATTTTTAAAAATATTTTTTATGAACTTTCAATAAACAAATAATTGTTTTATCCCAGGGAGGTCTACATATGCAAATATGTTTTGAACTTGGAAATGCCCTAAATATCACCATGGGGCTGGCCTTGATCATATTATGGAACTATGATAAACATCTTAGCTTCCCTAATGGATTTATTGGCCATTACTTTTTTCCACATCTTTGAACTTATTCATGTTTTCAGACTGTACAACAACTCAGGGCAACAAATTTGTTGACTTTTGGTATCTAAAAAGTCTTCCTTTTGCGTGTTCTAAAATTTCCTCTTTGAACCTGAATTGTGTTTCTTGTAGGGATTTGGTGAATTCACCTGTGCTACCCTTCATGGTTTGTATTAATTTCCATTATATATCTTCTCAGACTTAGTCTTCATGGAGTCTCAATTCCTATAGTGTGTGGAATGTTTTGTCATTTAGTTGCCCTTCTCTCTCCCTCCTTGAATCTTTCCTTGCTGCTACATTAAGGCAATCTCTTCTATGTTCAGTTTTTACAACCTGTGGATTGAAATGAGAAAAGAAAATAGGATAATTTTGGAATACAACAGCAGCAGCCTAAGACTGTTGGAATACCTACCCTAGGTATTATTCAGAGTAATTGCCACCCTTTCCTCTTCTAATTTCCCTCTCATCTCTCTCATGAATGTCATCTCATGAATGTCCTATTGATTCAAGATTGATAAAGAATTGGTACCGAGTGGCTCTCTAGTGTAAAAAATCCAGTAAGTATGGTTCCTCACATCAATCTCAATACTTTAAGACCATGCCCACTAAAAAGCGTTTGGAAAAGAATGAAAGTGGAAAGTAGTAGATACATGAGACTAAAAATTGTGTGAGACTAAAAAATTAGATGGCCAAGTGGATAAAGTGATGGACTTGACAACTTGAATTCAAATCCAGCCTCAATCACTTACAAGCTTTGTGACCCTGAGCAAGTGCCTTAATCTCTGTCAATCTCAGTTTCCTCATTTGTAAAATGGAGATAACAGTAGCACCTACCTCCCAGGATTGTTGTCAGAATCAAATGAGATAGTAATTGTAAAACAGTTGGTACATGGACTGGTACATGGTAGCCATTCATCCAATCACTCTACATGGAATGACTAAACACTTATTGCTCATAAGTTCCTTTTCAAAGACCTAGTGAAACTGCAGGTAATTATAGTAATTGATATCAATATACTACTTTAAAGTTCACTGACAACTTTTCACAGGTTATTACATTAATGTCCCTGTGAGAAAAGTACTCCAGGTATTTTTTGCCTTTTGGATTTGGATTTGCAATTTCATCTATTTGAGTCACTAAGTGGTCAGTGACAATCACGATGTTATTAGGATGGATTTAAAGTTTTCTTAACAGTTCAGAAGTGATTCCCTCAGATAACATTAGAGTATGTCAAAAATGGTACAAAATTCTGGGAGATTTCCTTCTCTAAACATTTCGGACAAATAAAATTCAATGAATTAAATATTCCCTTTGAGACTATGGAATGAAGGCAAATAAATGATCATTGCCAAAAGCTATTCAATAGCTATGGTGTTGCTGATCTCTTCTTTAGTTTCTTATTCATTTTCCCCCCACTATTTTGACCATCTGAAGTGGGCAGTAAAAAGACAATGTGTCTGTCTTGCCATTTTATATTATTCAAAAAGACGTCTAGCTTCATTGATCCAGGGAATAGCTGGTGAGGCAAGTTCCTCCACCAATGACGATCACAACCTACTTGGACAATATGTAGTCTTAGATATTGAGGTGTCACTTGTACCTTGTGTTGTAGCCATTATATGTCAGAGATGCCAAACCCTAGGCTTGCACTTAATTCACATCATCATACCCTTTCTATGAATTTAATATTTTACTCATTTTATAAATGCAGAAACTGAGACTCAGAGAAGGTACTCTGTCTAAAAATCTCAGAAGAGGAATATGAACTTGGATCTTCCAGGTTCCAAGTTCCTTTCTCGCTCCACTTTGCCACGTTGTCACTCAGGTAGAGATATGTTATTTAGGAAGAATTAAATCTTGGTTGCAATATAATTTAGCACTATATATATATGTATATATATATATAAATTATGACTAATTTACCTATTTAAAAATCTCATAATGGGTTGTTTCTACTGGCCATTGCCTTACTCTCTGTTTCTTGATTCCTAAGGGATTGTTCCATACTGATATTTTCTCTTTCTGGAATCTCCAATATCTCCATCTCAACTGAATCCTTCTTCATTTTCCCACTAGCATGGGTTCTTGAGCTATAAAATTAGAAAGATGTAATCCTAGGGGAGAAAGTAGTCACATTGTGGAAATCTGACTTATCAGTGTAAGTGGGAGTTGAGATTGTAACTCCAGAATAATATTATATGAACACAATTATAACTGTGTTCATATCTGAAAGGGAAAGATTGACCTTTCTAAAATGCCATTTAATTGAGACAGAGTTTCCATATGAAGGAGTATGGCAATTGTTCTAGAATTGATTGTTGTCCTTTGTTCTCAAGGAGGACCAAAATGACATCACTCTACTAGAGTCAAATTACGGTGGGTCTGACTGTGGCTGATCAGACCCATTTGAGCTTGGAATGTTCACCCATTGGTCAGGCATAAATAATCCATGTGAAAGCCTGGAGTGGATTGTCTACATTTGCTTATCTTGTATTTCTTTTGAGCTACTTCTAGTGTGCTTTGCTCATGGAGCACAGCTCCTTCTCTGATAAGGGCATGCCATCTTGAATAGTCCTGTGCCAGTGTCTCCCATGTCACACAATCAATTCTGGAGTTCTTTAGAGAGACCTTGAGAGTGGTCTGGTATCACTTGCATCTATGTGAACATTTAGTCTTAATGCAATGACTACAAAACACAATTGCTGATTGGATTAGACTTGACATCACAAATACTTGGGTTCAAATTCTGTGACCCTGGAGAAGTAATTTAAACTCTCTGAGCTTCAATTTCTCCTGAAAAATAAGGATAAATTATACCTGCAGTATCTACCTAGAAGAATTTTTATGATTTTCACAAATAAGATAACATAGGCAAAGGGTTTGGAAAAATTTTAAGTGTTGTGCGTGTGTGTGTCCACAGCACTGGTTGTAAATTCAAGTAACTATAGTAGCTGGGATGAAACAAGTATATTACAGTAACCCTAATTTGCTGGAATGACATGGAGATTTTGAACTAATGTCATAAGCTTTGAGACCATATGACAGACCCTTAAAAAAAAAAAGGTGATGTCCATGGAAAGGAAGCAGCTACAAGGTAAATCTTCAAGGGTATCTTAATTGAGGTGAGACACTGAAAGGTGGTACTGAAAGGTGGAAAAATCCAGCTATCCAAACTCTTCCCATTCCCTGTTTTTCCCAACCCAGCCCTAAATAGCTGGGTCTCACAGAGGATAATAGAGCCATGAGTTTGGAGTCAGGAAGATCTGAAGTAAAATCTTGCCTCAGACACTTGCCTTTCAAAATCTCCTTTCTCATTTCTAAAGTGAAGGACTGGACTCAATGGTTTCTAAATCTCAATCTATGATTTGTTTTACAAAAAAGTTACACTAACCCATATTGAATTCTCTCTTCTTTAACCACACAATCTAGGATTTGATCACACACTGTCCAGTAGTTTCCTCTTTTCCATGTGTATAAATATTCTCTCCTGTCTGTGCTATTGCATCCCTTAGTCATAAATAATTTTTTGAGAAGGAAACTTGTACCACAGGTTTTCCTTTTCAAATACCCAAACAATAATGAATGCATTTAATGCTGAATGAATGTTTCCTGAAATCAGTTCCCTGAATTGCCTATTTTCTACAGTTGAATATGAAAAGTTTCAGTATCAGTATTTTCCATTATTTGATGATGTGGTCATGAACAAAATTACCTTCACTGGATTAAAAATGTTAGAAAGTTTTACTTTCTATTAAGCTAAATATTGATGACATTTAGAAGTATTTATCTTAAATTTATGATAAATTTAAGAATTATTTTGTTAGACTTCACTAGAAAAACTCGATTCACTTGAAAAACAAGTGTAAGGTAAAATATTTTTACAACAGAATATAAAGACAGACACAAAATGGGATATAAATGATCTCATAAGGGCAAAAAATTTAATGAACTATATTTCCAAGTTAATCTAATACATATGACCTTCAAATAGCAGAGATGAGTGTATTGACAATGGAAAGCATGTCAGTTCAAAGTTTCCATTGATGTTAGATATCTGTGTGCATTTCTGCAAGTCACGTATATTCCCCTAAGACTCAGTTTCCCCATCTGCTAAATGAGTGTGTTGGAGTAAATGACCTCTGAAGTCCCTATGATAATGGAATAGGAACAAGACTTTATGAAAAACAACTTTCAAAAACAGTCACTTGAAAAAATTCCCAGTGAGTTAGGGAACAAATTTAATTGCAAACATGTCATTTATAAGCAAATAATTGTGGCCTTGAAATAACTGAATATGTCTTAGTTTATCAGTTTGTGCTTAGTCCAGATTTATAGACACTTTCCTACAGATTCCTCATGGCAACATCCCTATGATTCTGATACTATGTTGGCTTCTTGAGAATGGGATACCCCCAACTGACATTATACATTTCCTTAGGAAGCAACTGAAAGGCATTTCAGCATTTTGGAATGAAGTTTTGATTTTTAAAGGAATCCCTCCTTTCATTCAAGAGCTACCATCTGCAGGAAGCATTTCCTAATCTGCAATTTCTAATGCTTTCAAGATTACCTTCTGTCTATCTAGTTAATGTCTGTATATGCACATGTTGTCTCTGACTCATTAAAATATAAGCTCCTTTGAGAAAGGAACTATTCCATCTTCTGTGCTTAGCTCAGTCTGATACAATAGGAAACACTAAATATATGCTTCCTGCATGGACTGATTGAGTTTAGCTTTAGAGTAGAATTTGTATGAATTTGTATTAAATTATTTATTCCTTAAAAAGTATTGGCTCTGGGGCAGAGCCTAGATGGTGGAGTAGAAGCAGGGACTTGCTAGAGCTCTCCCCTGAAGTCCAACCAAATAACTGTAAAAAATGACTCTAAACAAATTCTACAGCTGCAGAACCCACAGAATGACAAAATGAAGCAAATCCCCAGCCCAAGACAGCCTGGAAAGTCTACAGGAAGTGTCTATCATGCTGTGCTGGGACCAGAGCATAGTTCAGCTTGGGCTATGCTGACAGGATATGAGCAGGCCTGGAAGGGTAGGGGGAGGGACTGAATCTCTGGCACTTTTGGTGGTTTTCAGACTTCACAACCCCAAAACGCTAAGGACAAATTGGAAGGTCAGTGGAAAAAACCTGTCAGACCTATTTGGGAAAGTAGAGTGGTCTGGCCCCAGGCCCAGGGTGGCCAAGGGGGTGGAGGAGAAGCAGTGGCAGAGACAGTAGGTGTTTCTGGAGCTTTAGTCCCACAGATTGTGGGGGGATCGAGCAGTTCACAGCACACCCTCCCAATCCCCACTGGAAGCAGAGAACTACCTTGACAAAGAGGAAATGAGCAAAAACCAGAAAAAGAATCAGACTATAGAAGCTTACTTTGATAACAAGGAAGACAAATAGAAGGCAACAAAGTCAAAACTCCTATACACAAAGCCTCCAAGAAAAATACGAATTGATCTTAGGCCTTCAAAGAGCTCAAAAAGAATTTTGAAAATCAAGTAAGAGAAGCAGAGGAAAAATTGGAAAGAGAAATGAAAATCATGAAAAACAAGTTAACTGCTTGCTAACAGAAACCCAAAAATATGCTGACAAAATAAAACTTCAAAAAAATAGACTAGTCCAAATGGTAAAAGAGATTGCAAAAACCAGTGAGGATTAAAAAGCAAAATTGGCCAAATGGAAAAGGAGGTCCAAAGGCTTCCTGAAGATACTAATTCCTTAAAGATTAGAAAGAAGCAGATGAAAGCTAATGACTTTATGAAAAAATCAAGAAAATATAACATAAAACCAAAGGAATGAAAAAATAATAGACAATGTGAAATGTTTTATTGGAAAAACAATTGACCTGGAATATAGATCCAGGAGAGACAATGTATAAATTATAGGATTATCTGAAATCCATGATCAAAAGACATCATCTTTCAAGAAATTATCAAGGAAAACTGCCATGATATTCTAGAACCAGAGGGTAAAATAAATACTGAAAAAATCCACAAATTTCCTCTTGGAAAAGATCCCAAAAGGAAAACTCCTAGGAATATTGTAGCCAAATTAAATAACTCCCAGGTCAAGGAGAAAATATTGCAAGTTTCCAGAAAGAAGCAATTCAAGTATTGTAGAAATACAATCAGGATAACACAATATTTAGAAGCTTCTACATTAAGGGATTAAGGGAGCTTGGATTATGATATTTCAGAAGTCAAAGGAGCTAGGATTTAAACCAAGAATCACCTGCCCAGCAAAATTGAGTATAATATTTCAGGGGAAAAATGGTCATTCAATGTAGTAGAGGACTTTCAAGCATTCTTGATGAAAAGACCAGAGCTGAATAGAAAATTTGACTTTCAAATACAAGAATAAAGAGAAGCATGAAAAGGTAAGCAAGAAAGAGAAATCATAAGGGACTCACTAAAGTTGAGTTGTTTACATGGAAAGATTATATTTCCAACTCTTGAGATTGTTCTCAGTATTAAGGTAGTTGGAGGGATTATATACATATAGAGAGAGGGTACAGGGTAAGTTGAATATGAAGGGATGATACGTAAAAAACAAAATAAAGAGGTGAGAGAGGAATATATTGGGAGGAGAAAGGGAGAGATACAATGGAGGTAAATTATCTCTCACATAAAAGAGGCAAAAAAAGCAAAAAAAGTGAAGGGAAAAAGCTTTTGCAGTGGAGGGGGAAAGGTGAGAGGTGAGAGTGAAAGAAAGAAACTTACTTTTATTACATTTGGCTTAAGGAGAAAATAACACATACTCTCAATTTGGTATAAAAATCTCTTATGCTACAGGAAAGTAGGAGGTAAGAGGAAAAGTGGGGAGCAGGGGATGTTAGAAGGAAGGACAAATGAGGGGAGGGGGTAATTAGAAGTAAACACTTTTGAGGAAGAACAGGGTCAAAAAATAGAATAAATTGGGGGACAGAATAAGATGGAGGGAAATATAGTTAGTCTTTCACAACATGACTATTGTGAAGTGTTTGCACAACTACATGTGTATAACATATTTTGTGTTGCTTCCCTTTTCAGTGGTGATGGGTGGGGAGAGAGGGAGGGACAGTAGTTGGAACTCAAAGTTTTAAAAAGAAATGATATAAATTATTTTTGCATGCAGCTGGAAAATAAGCCATATAGGCAATGGAGTATAGAAATCTATCTTGCCCTACAAAAAAATAGAGGACATGGGGATAAGAGAAGGAAGGGGTGTTATAGAAGGAAGGACTAATTGGGGATAGGGGTAATCAGAATTCACACTTTCTTGGGATGGACAGAGGGGACAAATGGAGGAGAAAATTTGGAACTCAAAATCTTGTGGAAGTAAATGTTGAAAACAAAAAAAAAATTTAAAAAAATGGTTGGCTGAACTCAACCTTGAGATTATGTAATTTAATAATACCTAATAAAATATTGATTAATTTTATTTTGTCATTTCTTTAAAAAGTTTTACTGTACTTGAATCAATAAGTCACAGAGGATAAACTTTGTTTCAAATATCCTAATAATTTTTTTCAGAATCTTTTTCAGAACACTGTTCTTCAGGCTATAAATGAAAGGCTTTAAAAAGGAATGACTATTATATAAAAAATAGCAATTGGCATATTGTCATCGCCTTTGTTAATAGAACCTGGTCAAATATACATGAAGTTAAGAGAACTATAGTATATGGAAATAGACACAGAAAGAGATGCACAAGTGAAAATGAATGTAAAAAGTTAAATAAATAAGTTTATATTATTTTTAAAAAATCTAAGACCAAAAGCAAGCATTGTCTGCAATGAAGATGCACAAGAACCTTTCCCAATAATTACAAGAGTGAAGCAATGATGTCCATTCTCTCCAGTATCATTTAAAAAGTCTGAAAAATGCTGATAGCAAAAATGATCAGAAAAAGAAATTAGAGGCACAAAGAGAGTTAAAGTGGTGACAAAACTATTTTTATTTGCTGATTATATAATGATTTACTTGAGGCAATTATCAAGGGAGAGTACGGAGGGAAAATGGGACAGGGCCCAGGACAGAACCTTGATTTAAATCCACAGTTAGGGGACCTCAAATGGATAGAGAACTTAACAAAGGCAGCTAAGGGGAAAACCAAGAGAGCAGTGTTGACCTTGAAAGGAAAGTGTATCAAGGAGATGAAGGTGGTCAAAAG
>CM053771.1:308640206-308657689 GCA_028658325.1 Potorous gilbertii | reverse complement strand
CTTATGTCTTTACCTGATGGTAAGCAGTTTTCTTCCTCATCAGAGAGGAAGGTTGGAATAATTTGTTCACCAAGAAAATAACCTTCTATGGTCTTATTTTTTTTCCCTTTTCTGGGCATTTTCCCATCCAGTTATTTGACTTCTGAGATTCCTCTCCACCCCACCTTGCCTCCAGATCCACCCAGCTAGTACTTAGGGTCTGAGATTCAACTGCTGCTCCCCAGCCTCAGGGCTTTTGGTGGTCAGCCAGCTGCTATTCAATGGGAAGTTAATTTCTGGTGCTCAGGTGGGGGCAGGGCCACCTCCCAGGCTCACTTCCTTCAGGGTCCCTACAGAGACCTTCAGGAATGGAGCTGCTGCCAAGCTCCTGCCTGCTCTGGGAGCCTCTGGCCGCCCACTGCCTCTGCCACTGCCTCCAGAGGGGGCCCAAGTCATGGAGACACCCTGCTCCCCTCTCAGCCGGTCCAGACATCTCTCTCACTGACTTGTGTGTCTGTGGGTGGAGGGAACTTTGTGGCTGCTGGAGATTCCATCCCTGAACTCTGCCCCATCTGCTCCTCTCTTTGCCATGCGGCCAGGGAAAGGCTGGGCAATGCTCCCGTCCAGTGAGTGATGGACCTTTGGGGCCAGTTTTTCAGGGTTCTCTGGAATGGAAATCTCCTTCACCCTGTTGCTGTGTGGCTCCTCGGTTCCAGAATTTGTTGGGAGTTTTTTTTACAGGAGATCCATGGGCTGTGGGTTCGGAGCTAGTATATGTGAGTCTTTCCACTCCCCCATCTTTGCTCCACCCCCCTAAAAAACTTTTTAAAGGTAGGTACTCTATGTTAATTTACCTAACTTCTTACTTTTTCTCTTTTCCATAAAATCTGAAGTAGAGAGAGATAACAAAAGGCCATGATTGACCTCTATGTCCTTATTCTATTATTGTCGTGTGTGTGTGTAGGTATGTGTGTGCAAATGAGTGTGTCTTTTCCAGTAAAAACAGTGGGTAATTCTTGGCTTCTTTTTTTGTGTTTAAAGTGATAGCCCTCCCACAACAGGCAGTATGATGGTGTAGTGTGTTCATGGCTCACTTCAAAATCTAGGAAGACCTGGGAATGTCATTTATCCCCATTGTACATAGTTTCTACAAGAAAATATTCTGGGGGACAGAGCTGAGATAGCAGAGTAGAAGTATGGACCTGTGGAAGCTCTCCCTCTATAGCCCATAAAATACCTGTTAAAATGACTATTACATATGCTAGAGTAGCAGAAATCATAAAACGACAAAGTGAAAGAGACTTCCATCCGAGCACAGCCTGGAAAGCTGATAGGAACAGTCTATCACACCAGGCTTGGAGAGGAGCACAACCCAACCTTGACTGCAGGGTGTGGCACAGCCAGGACTGGAGCAGGTTGCAGTGAGGGGAATCATGGGTAGCAGCTGTGCTTCCTAGATTCCCCAACCCACAAAGGCCAAAAACACCTTCAAAGGTTAGTGAGAAAACTCTTACACCTGTGTGTGAAGGGAGCAGGATCCTGTCCTAGCCTTGGCCCCAGGGCAGTGGAAGGCACTGTGGCAGCAGAGCCCACAGCCTAAAGACCCAGGGGGAATCGAGCATCTGAGTTGAGTCTCAGTCTTGAAATGAGCCCTGGGGTGAGGGGGAATGCTGCCTAGTGGAGCTGGTGGAGGCTCTGGCGAGGGAATTCTATTCACAGATCCTTGACAGAGAAGCTTGTGGTAGCTCCCAGACGCAGGTCAGGACAGTATATTGTGCCACCTTGGAGGAACTGATAACTTACAGGTGCCTAGAGTATATCCTCCACTTGACAAAAGATTGGCTGGGAAAATGCCTCAAAAGGGAAAACAAATAAGACTATAGAATTTACTTTCTTGGTGAACAGGTATTTGCTCCCATCTTTTAGGACAAGGAAGAACAATGTATAACATCAGAGGAAGACATAAAAGTCAAAACGCCTGCATCCAAAACCTCCAAAATAAATATGCAATAGTCTCAGGCCTTGGGAGAGTTGTAAAAGGATTTTGAAAATCAAGTAAGAGAGGTGGAGGAAAAATTGGGAAGAGGAATGCAAGAAAATCAGGAAAAGCAAGTCGCAGTTTGCTAAAGGAGATCGAAAAAAATGCTGAAGAAAATAATACCTTGAAAAATAGACTAACCCAAAGGGCAAAAGAACCAATGAGGAGTAGAATGCTTTAAAAAGCAGAATTAGTCTAATGGAAAAGCAGATTCAAAAGATCGCTGAACAAAATAGTTCTGTAAAAATTAGAATGAAGCAGTTGAAAGCTAATGACTTCATGAGAAAACCAGAAATTATGAAAATAAAACAAAAAAAAATAGCAGACAATGTGAAATATCTCATTGGAAAAACAACTGTCCTGGAAAATAGATTCAGGGAGAGACAATTTAAAGATTTTAGGACTACCTAACAAACATGATCAAAAAAGGAGGATGTCTACCCCAAGCATGTAAAGATTTCCCCCAGTGGAAGGAGCAGGCAAGAACAATTTGTTCCAACAGTCACGAAGGTTCCTGAAACTGTGAAGCACTTAGAGTTTGGTCAGACATTGAAGTTGCCAAGGACATCCACTGTATCCTAGGCCATTGCCAGTGGTCTTGACTTTTTTCCTACCAATTAACTGCAGTGACTCTGGAAGAGAGAATGAGGCTGACGTGTGTAACTCTTCCTCACTGAACT
Source organism: Potorous gilbertii (assembly GCA_028658325.1). NCBI lineage: Eukaryota > Metazoa > Chordata > Mammalia > Diprotodontia > Potoroidae > Potorous > Potorous gilbertii. The sequence goes on along the minus strand of CM053771.1, from coordinate 308,654,992 downwards.
CCTATACAAGTTAAAACGTTGCCCCCTTGTCATTGGTCCTCTTTGATAAAAAAGAAAAACAATGAACAATAAACATCCACAATATGAAGGTTGGTGAGGAATAACAAATACTAAAAGGTGAATGATGTATTAACAAAGATATGAAGTCACAAGTAAATGTGCTTTTCACTAAGACTTCAGGAAATTCAAAGCGTAGAAGAGTTCATCAGGAGGATAAAAACAAAGAACACAGAAGTACATATGGAAAATTTTTCAAGAACAATAGAATTTCCAATTCGTATTCCTCTATGAGAAAGAGATCACAGTTGACAAAGCCCTTTCACATAGCCAAACTGAAACCAAAAACTCCAAGGGAAAAAAAAGCAATGTATAATGGGCCAACATAGTAAACATCACCCAGAGTTTCTATTTTCTCTGAAAGAAGACCTAAGATGGGAGAGAGACTGATAGAATCCTCACAACTATTGTCCAGTTTTGTTGTTTCCTATCCCAATATTCCATTGTCCAGTTTCCTTACATTTCCTAACTATTGCTATCTATGTGATGCTAAGCTCACTGAAAAATTGAATTATTTAAAAACTGAATTATTTTATGGTGCATTTAAAATTCTTAGAACTACTTTTTCCAGAAATTTATAATTATTTTCTTACATTTCTATGGGAGTTGGTCCCTAAAATCACAGAAAAGGAATTGATAATGAGATTTTAAACTAACTGTAAAAATGAGACACAGTGGATTTTTAAGAGTTGCAAACAAATTCCTTCAGTGAATCAAAAGGGAGCAACTTCTCTGAATAAATAACAATTGCCCATGCCTTCAGCTATTCTTATAAGACTGCTCTTTGGGAAATTGAGGTAGTGTTGGCATGAGAAAGATTTACTCTTGGGGAATAGTGCTTCTTTTCCTTTGTCCTTCCCCATTGGCCATAGTGAATACCAGAGCATCAGATACAAGAGGTATAGTATGGTAAAAGTGATAAGATGTAGCAATGGTAAGATTTATCAACTAGTTGGCTATCTATGAGAGAAAATGAGGAGACAAGAATATTGCTAAGAAAACAGTAAGAAAGACCACCTCCTCCAGTCTACTAACTAACCACCTTGCTGCCTACAAACTGTTTCATGTGCTGGGGACTCCATTTCCTTGATCAGTGACTGCTTCTTCAAGAATATTACTTCAGGAAAGCCTCAGCCATGTTTCTTTCCAGTCACCTCTTTCATAGTTTCCTCTCTAACAACCTCACTGTCACACAATTACCTTAATTCACTTCCAGTTCTAGGACAATGAACTTGGATGATTTGATTATGTTCAAATCAACTCTTCAAGATGGAATGTTGTCAGTGTAATCTCTTGTGACCCCCATTCACCATTCCCAGAAACTCTGAAGATCAAAGTGCCCCTCCCTGGCCATCACTCCCCTATATGGGATGTTTCTCTCTTCAAAATGTAAAATCCACTAGAGCAGAGACTGTCTCTGCTTTCCCATTTGTATCCCCAATTCTTAGTGCAGCACTTGACACATGGTAATTATTTTTTCATTCATTCATTCAAGTTTAGAAGTAGCATGGATTGGTGGAAAAGATTAGGAGTCCAGTTTTAGATATACTGAGTTGGAGGTGTTTCAAAGGAATTCTATTTGAAATGGACAGTAACAGGTAGTTGGTGATGAAGAACTGGCATGTGTAGTTCTGGAAGTCATCTTCATAGAAATGATAATTGAACCCATAAGACCTAATGTGCCTAGAGAGTGAAAACAAGTAAAGAGCAAAAAGAAAATCTCCTAAGAAGAGTTCCAAAATTGTTCTTATAGACAGTATACAACTGTAAAACATATAATAAATTTCAAAAGAGCAGAGAGTACTAAGTGATAGAAGTGACAATGGGGAAAAAGCCAGTTGTCTCTATAGGACTTGCTTATGTAACAAAGACTAGAAAAGGATCAATTAGTACTGGAGAGAATCACAAGAGCTGCAATATCACCTGGGGAAATCCAAGTCTTAAGGAGTAGATGGAAGCAAGTACAAAATTTTCTAAAGAAGTGGGCAAAAATGTAGGGAAGTTAATTATCAAGTGGAAATTGCAAAGGATAGAATGTAAAGAATGGACAGAATTGGGGCAGGATATGAGTGGAGTAAGGTTGAGGAGAATGAGGATGAGATAACCATAGGTGAAAGACAGGTATAGTTGCTCCTACACTTCCAGCTATTAAGTAATACCAGGGATAGGACTAGGAGCAGGAGATAGGAATTTACTATCTATAGTGGTGGTAGTGGATGGTAGATCAGTTATGCTCATATTCTCCAAGGTATGGTATGGGACAGGCCTTGGAGGTGGGCCTAAGTCACTACTGTGTTTCTCTAGGGTGAGGTTAGATAATGTTGGAAAGACAGATGCTAGAGACTAGTGTTGGTGCTGAATCTGATCAAGTGTTTGGCATTGGATAATCATTTGAAAGGATGTCTCAACTCAATCTGGCCTTTAATAGTTCAGAAATTATTCCTATGGGATTTTGCTACTCTTTTCATTCATTGCCTGCTCTTGTCTTTATCTTCTAAAAGTTAAGTGGCTGATGATTTTTCAACCATAGGCATTGCCTCTTTAGTTCAGGAATTCTTAATTCTTTTTTGGTTTGTTTGTTACTATGGGCCATTTTGGCAGTCTGTTGCAACTAATATACCCCTTCTCAGAAAAGTACACAAAATAAAATTCAGAGGATTACTAAGGAAATCAATTGTACTTGAGACTTTGGGGATTTTTCCCTTGGGTGAGAACTGGGACTCTCACTTGAACTGACATCTCACTCCCAACAAGGGAATTCTTTCACTCTGTATTGCCTGGTATATATTCTTATATGTATTATTTAATGATTTCTGTTTTGTAATCTTTCATAAATGAGATGCTTTTCTTATTGATATATATGTTCATTGTGGAACTTGTATTTGGTAGGAAGGGAGTCAAGCCTTGAGTATAAAGCTTGGAGTCCTGTTTCCCCAATAATGAAGAGTTATCAGAAGTCAGACTGAACCAGAAATCATCTCCTCTAGACAAATAATGTTTAAGGGAACCAGTAGTTATAATTCTAGGCCAGAGTAGAGTAGAGTGGTGGCCTCCAGCTCCAAGCTCTTGCTTCCCTTTCTGGAAGGAATTAAAATTTATCTTGGAGAAGGGAAAGGTGAGAAGAGGCTAGAAATGTTCATTCTGCTACAGGTGGGCATACAGTTCTTGCAACATGTATAAACTATTTTCTAGGTTATTTGCTTCATTATAAATAGTTCATGCAGATCATCCCAGTTTTCTCTGAAAGTATCCTTTCTGTCACATTTTTAAGAGTACAGCACAATGGCACATGGGTAGAGTACTAGACCAAGAGGTAGGAAGACCTTGAGTTCAAATGTGACTTCAGACACTTAACAGACTCTTTGTGTCAAGACCCTAGTCACAGAAGCTGCTTGAGGCTATCCACTAGATACCTCATTACTTGCAAGGTGCTAGATAAATGAAATAACCAACCTCTTTTTTCCTCCCCTACTTCACTTCTTGCTAAAGTTCAGATACATTCTAGTGATCTTTTGGCCACTTTTCTTTTTCAGTTTCCTACTAGAGTATAAATCCATTGAGAGTTTGGACAGTGACTAAATTCATCTCTGTATCTGCAGTATGTAGCACAGTACTTCCTATATAATAAGCAATTTAAAAAATAAAGTTTGTAGAATTGAGCTACACATTAATAAGGTAAAATGGGAACTCACAGGCAGGTTCATTGTGAACTATTTGTATCTGTCCTAACAAGCAACTTCTCACACTTTGCATGAACTTTGGTTCACTTTCTTAACAGTGAGATTTAAGTAGGGTGTACTGCTGTACTTGTGTCTCAGTGTACAACTGTTGGAAATGTGAATGTGAGCTTAGAATGCTAAAGGAAAGAAAGTGATCGTGGGGGAGTAGATTGGAGAGAGAATTAAGGATGCCTCATCATTGCAAGAGAGGAAACACAATCAAGGAGTTTATTGTTAAGGATATGGAGAGGCACAGAACATGTCTAAACTCATTCGTATGCCTCACACACTCACTTAGTGGGAGTTCTCATACATTCTTCCCATGGTTTGGCTATTAATATTATTTTGCACGCTGGACTATTGGTTTGTTCATCTCCTTAGTCTAATTTATAAGCTGCATCTATAGTGTCAGAAAGACTGTGTATTTTCAATATATGCAAATAAAAAGCAGTATTTCTGCATCAAAACATCATAGAATCATAGATTTAGAGCTAGACAAAACTTAGAGGCCATGTAGTCCAAAGCTACCAAGTGACAGATGAGAACTTACATAATACTTACTCTTCTCTCATTCTGACCTTGACATGTGACTAATTTATTCTCTTAGTCTCCTAAATATCCTCTTAAATATTAGGTCTTTTGAACTGAGTCACCTCAGTTGGACACAATGAAAGTTGATTTGAGTGTAGCAATGTCATTTTAGTCCTCTTCCAGAACAAAGGACAACAACCATATATGTAATACAATTTGTTCAGTCATGGGATGTAAGGATGTAACACCAATGAGATATTCACAGCACCTACATTGGCCATGAATATCCTGGTGCGCGCACGCACACACACACACACACACACACACACACACACACAGATACATATATAGTAACAATTACTTATGAAATGAACTTGAAAAGGAAATATTTCCCTCAAAACAACCCCTAAGGGACCTTCCAGTCCTGAGATGCTATTTAGTTTAACATTCTCTTAATAATAGACAGAAATATATATGGGATGCATATATTTCCTTGAATCAATGTCTTAAGATATTTGAAGAATGAAATTTCAAAATAATCCGACTTCAAACACTAACTACCTGTGTAACCCTGGGCAAGTCACTTAACCCTGTTTGTCTCATGGTCATCATCTGTAAAATGATCTGGGAAGGAGAGGGCAAACCATGACTGTATCCTTCCCAAAACTCCAAATGGATTTACAAAGTGTTGGACCTGGCTAAAATAACTCAACAAAAGCAACAATCTTTGATGAAAGGGAAATTATTCCCTTGGATAAAAACTTCCATCACAAACTTTTGGGAATAATGGTATTAGAAGAGAAAATTAAAGCTCAGTTACCAAAAGAGAAATACATAGAAGTGTAGAGATAAGACTCAATTGAAATTAATATCACCAGTCTGAGATTACCTATGAATGTTATCAGATAACAGAACAACATATATAGAAAAACTATGACAATAAATAGCATTTATTTGGCCCGTTTTAGGTTTGCAGAGCACTTTACATATATCATTCCATTTGATACTTGCAACAACCCTCTGAGGAAAGTGTTATTCTTATCTCCATTTTACAAATGAAGAAATTGAGGCTGAGAAACTAAGTGACTTGCCTACTGTCATGCAGATATTAAGTACCTGAGGCAGGATATGAGTTCAGGCTAAGTTCAGTATTTGTCTCTGCCGCCACCTAGCTGTAGCTACCGATAATTTACAAGCCCAGTGAGAGAAAACTTACGTAGAATTTTGATTGACTCCGGTCATCTGTGCTTCTTCTGGGAATACAGGGACAATAGATACATGGAAATATATGTAACAACAGTCCCACTTCTTCCATCTAATTTCCTTGGGCCAGGACATAGAGAGGAGCATTGTCTTTCCGTTCTTCTTCCATGTTGTCCTGTCAATTCTAGTATCTCTTTTTCTCCAAGGAAATTTTCATTGCAGCTTGCAATAGGTTATTGTATATTATTGGGCAAACACAAAATCTTTTGCACCCCTAGGCCTTATGTCATGTATTTATGGAAACCTAGTCAATGACAGGTGATCAGAGAAAAAAACCAAGTTTTCCCAAATACATGAAATTCTCATGTTTTTGTCCTTTATATTGAGTCTCACACCTTTTTCCTGGATGTTTCTGCAAAATTTATTTTCGCTCCCATTGAAGAAAAAAGGGGAAAAAAATGAACCTATTTTCCAATTCAAATAAAGAGAAAACTCAGACGTGATTTGTGAAAAGGGGAATGCTCCAGAGACCATACCTATAGCAATGAACAAAATTCAAGGATTGCCAGTAACTTTGGAGACAATTGTAACCTTATTTTCTCAGTTGCTACTTGGGCCAACATAGAAGGTTTCTTTGAATGTAAGTCAACAGATGCTTCAATGGCTAAGAAAGTACTGCACACACATCATTCTCTCCCTCTTCTGCATCCATTTACATCATTACAGGAATGCATTTTGTCAAGTCACCTGAAGAGAAAACTCCGAAGTGACTCATGATAGAGGTAAACCATCCAAGACCTTTCCTATAGCAGTGAATAAAATTAAAGGATTGGCAGTAACTTTGGAGACAATTGCAACCTTATGTTTCCCAGTTGCTCCATTGGCCAACATGGAAGATTTCTTAGGATCTAGTCAACAAATACATTGACTACTAAGAAGCTCCTACATACAAAGCATGGTCTCCTGGCACTCTGTTCAAAACCTGTGGGTTGGTATTATAGCCCTCTGAATGTCTAAGACCTGCCAAGTTATTTTCCGGTCTATTTTGGTTCCATCAGACTGTGGCTCCTCCTCCCCTTACTGCTGCTTTCCTTCCCATCACTGCTGACTGGGACAGTAGTAGGGATGGCAGAAATGCTGGGGGTGGTACTGCAAATTCTACTGCAGCCACATGGCCTTAATCTGCAGGACAGGGTGTTAAAGCACCAGTGTGGGGCAGAGGTCAGGATTTATTTGTCTGTCAACATGTCACTTCAGGGCATGACTTAATTAGGCAGAGTAAGACAAGATGCTTTCAGCCTTTCCCTTTAAATCCTCATCCTCCAATCAGACTTACTCTTTCGATTACAAAAGTAGTCAATGAGCGGCTACAACTCCAATATTCCGAATGCTTGGCAGTCAGATGATCAAAGGTGTCCTTAATTGCCTCTGACATCTTCGCGTGCTGGATGTGCCTCCCTTCTAGGAAGAAAGTATCAGAAACAACAGAAATTGGCACCTCAAATTTTGCCCAGGCTGGGGATCCTCATCATTAGTCTGATTTGCATCTTTTCATGAACATGAAACACAGCACAAGCTGTGCCCTGGGCTCCAGGATGAAAGCAGCAATCATGTGGTCCATTTCCATTCCAAATGTAGCTAATGAGATTAGGTAAACCTCATGTCAACAATATTTGAAAAAACATTAAAAATTGTAACCTTTGGCCATTGAATTAGTCTTTAGAGGTTTAAAGATGACAACATTTGAGGCTGGTGTTTCATACCAGCATTAGTCAGAACCAACACAGAACTTCCTCACTATGGAGGGATGTCAACATTGGAATGATCATTTACAATCCAACGATATTGACCTGGAAGGTATCACGTCATATAAAGGCTTCAAATTCAACAGCTCCCCTAAAAGGCTGCTCCCATGTCTACAGGGTTCAACAGAAAGAGCTTAGTGTTATCTTTCATCAATAATGTCCTACATCATCACACGGGTTCAAAAGGGACCCCTGAACACTCAGGGCTGTGTTCCTCTGTTCAGCCCTAACATCTGAGGCTTCCATTAGGAGAGAGGTCCTGTAGATAAGCACTGAGTGTAGGAAAACCCACTTCATGCCTTACACCATGTCACCTTGCAGGAAAGCATCCCAAGCAAAAGTTTGGGCTGGGAACCCCACTTACATCATCTTCCTAGTAATTTGAAGGAAAAAAATTCCTGAAAAACTGAAATATCCAGGAATCAAACCCAATAGCTACGTTGGGAAAAATAAATACGGCTGTCTGTAAAATATAGTAGATTGAGTCCCGATCATGAAATTCAAACAAAACAAAAAAAAATTACACTGAGTCCCATTTCCAGGCCAGGTCAGCACTGGGAGTCCGATGGATCCTGAGGACCAGGAGGCACCTGAAGTGCATCATGCAAAACCTTCCAGCACAAGAACAAAGCTATGTGCCAGATGGAGAAGAGGTCTCAGACCCACCCCAAGGGAAGCACCAGTGCCAGCTAATAATTCCGACTCACTAACTACCCCCAACTCACACATCCAGGGTAGACTTGTTGGATACATTTATTGGAAAGAAACAAGAGAAGTTTGCAAGTTCCTGGAAAGTGTGGTATACTGCACTATGAAGAAAACATACCCAAGCGATGAAATTCAGGGACCAGAGGGCCTGGCTCATAATGGACAGCATGTGGATGAAGGTCATTGGAGGAACAAACAGAAGTGATTTTGTGAACAATACTCTAGAGTTTACCTTGACAGAAAGAGCAGAGGTGGAGACTTGGGGTGAGATATTACAAGCAGGGCAAAGACACAGGATACAATAGGAAAGGGAGACTTCAAGGATCCAGGCATCTGCTGGAGCTTTCTCTCTTTGCCAAAAACAGAGCAGCTAATAACTTTACATGCCTCAGTAATCATTTCATCCTTTGAAATAATGAAGGCACCAACAAGAGGAAGTTCTACTATAGATAGGATTTTCACTAACATGGAGTAAATGGGCAGCCAGGTGGCAGAGTGAGTAGAGCTCTGGGTCCGGAGTCAGGAAGAACTAAATTCAAATGTGGCCTCCAACACTGTGTGACTCTGGGCAAGTCATGTTTTAACCTCTGTTTGCTGCATTTTTTCCATCCGTAAAATTAGGATAATAACCGCACTACTTCCCAGGGTTCTTGCGAAGAACCAACAGGATCACTGTAGAGCACTTAGCATGGTGCCAGGCACACAGGGCTATATAAATGTCAGCTATTTGCTATGTTAGCTCTAACCGGTTGCCAGGGTAGAAATGATGTGAATTCTGGGAAGATATTTGTGAAGACATAGCTATCATCTGACTCGAATCCTAGACTTTGGGAAATATATTTCAAAGGGAGCAAAGATAGGTGGAGTCCCATGGGACTACACTGTCTCAAGGAAATCAGTCTAGGAGGAATGAGAGAAATGCTCAATTAGAAAACTCTAAGGACAAAAAGAGGAGGAAAATGGAACGTCTAAAGAGGGAGATGTAGACATAGGGAAATTTACCAAGTCATTTAGATGTTTAAAAGAAATGTGCTGAAGAGGGCAGCCAGGAGAGCAGAGAGAGCACAAATACTGGCACACACATGGGCCTGTAAAAGTCATGTCGGGCATGCTTAGGCTGGGGAGGAGCAAGAGGGACAACACCGACAACAATGTTTCCAACTGCAGAGCTTTTCTCCCAGAGACAGAAGAGGAGCATGTAGACAGTGCTTCATAAGGAACATGGTATGCCGGAGGGAACTCTTTTCCATTCTGACAGGATTACTTAACTACTAAATGAGGAATGCCAGGGAAATAATTTACTTAGAATTCTAGGAAAGCTTTTGATAAAATAACTCATGATATTCTTGTGGAAAAAAGTAGAAATGTGCAATACATGATTAGATAAACCCAGAACTGGTTCGATGGATCCTCAAAAAGAATTTGTTAATGGTTCAGGATCAGTGCTGCAGGAGTGCCATAGCTCAGGGACATGTGCTTGGCATTGTTACCAGTGACTTGGATAAAGGCTTGGATATGCTTATCAATTCTGCAGATGACACAAAGTTCAAATAGCCAGCTGAACCACTGAGTTGGGATCCAAAAAGGATTGTGACAAGAACAGCATGGGGCTGAATTCAGTAAGATGAAATTTAAAACAGATAAATGTAGTAAAGAGTAAAACTTGGGTACCAAAACACCAACTACCCAAATGCAAAATGGAGAGACAGGAGATTGACAGCAGGTAATTCCTCAAAAGATCCAGGGGTTTTAATGGGCTGCAAGGTTAGCACAAGTCAGTAGTGTGAGATGGCAGCCAAAAGAGGACTGGAATCCTGGGCCACATTAATGGAACTAGCTTTCAGGAATAAGGAGGTAAGATGGTACTCGGGCATCATCAGACCTCATCTGGAGAATCATATTCAGTTCCAGACACCACAGCTAAAGAGCAACATTCCCAAGCCAGAAAGTGGTCAAAGGCATCAGAAATAGTAAGGAGCCCAAGTCTACATTGCATGGAAGGAAATGGATGTGTTTAACCTGGAGAAGAGAAGACTCAAGGGAGAAATGATAGCTGTCTTCTAGCGTTGAAATGACTCATACAGAGGAGGGAACAGACTCGTTCAGTTTGACTTAAGGCAGAACCAGGGGAAATGGGGACAAGTTACACACAGATAAATTTCTGTTGGATGACAAGAAACATCTGCTAACAATGAGAACTGCCCAAAAGTGGAATGGTTCAAACTCCACACTCACATCAAGAATTTCCAGTAGAACTCAACCCACTTGGGAAGGTCCATTCCAAGTATTGCTGGTCATCCCAACTGCAATCAAGATGGGAGAAAAAGACTCTCGGATGCACTGTGCCCATGTAAACCTGCTCCTTATTGTTCCAGGTGAGTGCCACATATCTACGGATGTTTTCATTTGTCTCTTTTACTATGATCTGGTGTTTCCTCTTCCCATGAGAACTCTAGATCAAAAACTCTTAACAGTAATTATGGGAACGAAAAATCACTAACTATGGAGAAGTGGATACTTTTTACTCTACCATTTGCTTCGTACTTCACGATCATACTCATCATGTTTTCAACCTTTCCCATGTCCTCAATGTTGTTTAAGTCTCAGGCTATTACCAGTTGCTCTTTCCACTTAATTCCACTCCTTGCAGGAAGACTGGAAAAACCTTAATTCTATTAGTAAGATTCATGGTGAAGGGACATGCTACAAAACTTAACTACAAAACTTAATAAAACTACAGTTCTCCACAAAACTAGAACAATCTCATTACCATTAGATGCTCCTCTTCCAAATTTTACTTTCTGTATTGTTAGAAACAGAACTTCCAATAACTGAACTTCTGAACTAAGTGCACACAATACCCTTTGCCAAATATCAAAGATGGAAACATTTATCTGTGCCAGAACCACTATTCACAACAAAACAGATAAGGTGGATTAACAAACCTAAACATATCAACTTTGCTAATCTTACTTAGGATGGTTCCAGTTCTGCTGGTTATGACAAAAATTTTGAAATGAAGATTTCCTCCCTCTCCAAATTTCACATAGGTGTTCAGAATGCCTGGTCTGCTTCATGTCTGCAAGGCAGGAGCTTATACCACTCTTCCTCCAAGCTAGCTTGGGACATGTAGACTTACTTATTCCTCTTGTTCCACAAGACTGGGGGGAACCATTTCACCAGCAATTTAGGAGCATGGTAGCATAAGTGGCAAAGGCAAGGAAGGAAGAGTATATACATCAGAAACTGTGTAAGAGGACACAGTCTAGGCTTGACGTCCCTCTAGTCCATTATTCCGTACTTCAGAGTTGCTGCCTCAGAGCAGGCAGCTAGCAATTCCTCCCTTGTGACAGAAGTTGGCCTAAGCCCCAAGTGAGTCCATACCCTCCCTCTGAACTGAGGTAGATTCTTTAGCGTAAATGACCTTACAGAACCATATGGTCTTGAACTGTCTTACAGTTTCCTAAGGAGGGGCCTGTTTTGTGATCAGCCTTATTTTTCCTACATTAACCAATCAGGAGAGATTGTAACATCTCCATAAAGTCCATCAGGTGCTATGAGAAATCCACTGAGATGCAGGTTCCTCACGGTGGTTTTCTTGACTGTTCTGATTACAAGGAGCAGGCATACTGACCACCATAATTAGATGAGTTCTTCTTACCTATGCCTCACAATTATCTTCTGGCTTTGTGTTAGATGTTGTATTACTTTGTTGTACCAAAGACTGCTCAAAATTAATTCCTAATCATCTGATGATGGTTCAAAATACCAATTCTGAATACACAATGAACCTTATGCAGTTGGCATTGGATAGCTGATCTATGAGGAACAGGTTTTCCACCAATCAAACGGGGGAAAACAGAAGGAAGCAAACTAACTCCATGCTCTGCAAAGTCCAGGAAGCTCTACAACAAAACTTTTTAAAGGTTGGTTTGGTTTTTTCTATTTTAGAGCTATTTCAACACAATTGGTTTCCACTGTAATCCTAGCCATCTTATTTCTACATTTTAAAACATTACTGAGGAGTTTCTGGGCATCACTAGAGGGCCCATGGCACACAAACATGGTTAAGAAGCCCTGCTCTAGCATTAGAGGCTGGCTGCTGGGAAACCTGAGTCTCTGGTTTCAAGGGAGGAAACAGCTTGTTTGCTCCTTGACCTCTAGGGTTCGAGTTCTGTCTAGTCTCTTTGACTTTCACAAGAGTCAGAAGAAGAAGTATTTCATGTGAAGCCCCAGTCCCTCTCTCTTTGGGCTTAGAAAGCTAACACAGCAACAGCATCAATTCAACTTCTCATATGTTAACTCCAATGAAGTGAATTAACCAAACTCATCACGCCCAGGGGCAAGGTGACCCATGGGTTACTGAAGGCAATGCCAGTGGAGACCAAGTTTTGGAAGCTTCTCTATCAGGCTGGAAAGGTTTCAAGCCTGGTCCATTAATAGATCACCATGGCTGCCAATCAAGGACCAGCCTCACTAAGGGCAAGATGGTTTATCACCAAGTTGGCTACATGGAAAAGAAATTTTTAGGCACATCAGCTCTTGAAAGCTTATCTGCCAAATCAGAGCAAGCATATCTCTCTCAGCAGATGCTCAACTCAATTAAAACACAGACCTTTGAAACAAGTTTGTGCATGTAATACTTCTTTAGGTGGCACAGTTGGTACCAAACAAGAATATAAGGACTTTCTTACCATAACGTACCTTGGAAACACAATTCGATTCAGATGAAATGACAGGGTCTGCAGGGATGAGAGGAGGACCTATTGAAAAAAGTTAGGAAATACGAGGCCCTTAAAAATTTTAGAGTGGCTGCTTCATATTTTTGTAACATGGTAATATATAAAACATCATGGAAAAAATATTTTCTATGAGAAAAAAAGTTATCTGAATAAGATCAGAAAACTAAAGCTATTTTATTTTATAATTTGCAGTGTTATTTGTAGTTTATATAATCTCCATTATATAATTATAGTGCATTATACAATCTTAATCATAAAAACATCTACATACACGTGAAAAATAGTGATACAAGTTCATTTGTCATTATTAGTAAGTCTTTGGAGGGACATCAGCTGGGCCTATTTTGCAGCTAACTAAAGTTTTGGTGCATCTTACAGCCTAAGCTTTTCTGGTGGCTTCTCCATAATTTTGAGCTCTCCAATGTTGTTCCTCAAAGCTCATGAGGTCATCATTTTGGAGAATCAGGTCAAAGTGGGCCATCATAGGGAATCATTCAGGAAGGACAAAACACAAGTAATCTTGGGAACTCTGTCTAGGAGGTTTCATTAGGGGCCTGAGGCCAAATGGTCAAGCCTAGGGACCTATAATTATAAGAAAGAGAGAGGAAGTCATCATGGTAATATAGTACCTACTACCCTGACCTTCAGTCTGACCAACAACATAATCTCATGTACATATACTTAAGGAATACCTGGCTAGAAAAATAATTTCTTAAAGGAGGAAAAGAGGGAAGGAAGAGATCCTGACTATACAATCCCAAAGAGTCCTCTGTGCAAAACAACAGAGCTAGACAGGAAGATCTGTGATGAGCTCAGATTGTTTTTTTAATGCAAAAATGATTTAAGCAAGGCTGAATATTTTTTAAAGTAGCATGAGCCAGTAATAATGAGAGAAGAGGCATAGGCTTGGTGGAGAAGCTCCTCACTAGAGATTCCCTACTCCAGTGAAATAACAGGCCCATTCCCTATTTATGTATTTATCTGTGTGAAGTGGGAGGGGAGGACGCATGGATGGATGGAAGAGAGAGGGAGGGGGGAGAAAGGGAGGGGAGAGAGGGAGAAAGGGGGTGATAAAAGAAGGGAAAGAGGAGGGAAGAGAGGAGGAGAGATGGGAGAGAGGGGAGGGGAGAGGGTAAAAAGGTGAGGAGAAGGGGAGAGGGAGGAGCAAGTGGAAAGAGGAGAAGAAAAAAGGGGAAAGGGAAGGGAGAGAGGAAAGGGAAGAGGAGGGGAGGTGAATACTACTCAATGACCTGAGCACTCACTTGAGGGTCAGGATCATCCAAGTGCAAAAGCTCATGCAGGAAAGCTTGGCCTCACTGAATCGAGACTCTTTTTTCTTCTGTCCCAGTCCAGTTTTATATTGAATACCATCCACTACAGCAGAAAAGGCAAAATAAGGACCCATAACATTACCTGAAAGAAATATCCAGCGACAGTGGTATGAATTTAACTGCCAAATGAGTCAAAAGAAAGAAAATATTATTGATCCAAAAATAATCAGCAAATTTATTTTTCCTGCTAGAAAAATTCTTCTAAAAGTAGGACAACAGTAAGTCCATATGGCTGTTAAAAAAAAAATTGAAAGTGATAGGTCAGTAACACTTGTGGAATCATTTATAGCCAATTACCTCCCTTTACTCAGAATCCTAGAACCTCAATCAGAAGAAACCCCTGAGGTCATGGAGCCCCACTTGCTTCTGACAGAGTATTCCCTTAACACACCCAGGAAAGATTTTTAAAAACCTATTACAACTCTTCCAAGGACTAAGACCATTGCATATTTATTTTGGAGGTTTGGGGTGCAGGTGCTTTGACCCTTTTTTAAATTATGTTTAATTTTATTTTTACATTCATTTTCACAAAATTTTCTCCCCTTTTGTCCCCTCCCCCCACTCCAATACACTGAGCATTCTAATTTCCCCTATCACCAATCTGCCCTCTCTTCTATCATCCCTCCCTTCTCTTGTCCCCATCTTCTCTTTTGTCCTGTAGGGCCAGATAACTTTCTATTCCCATTACCT
>CM053771.1:308623004-308639706 GCA_028658325.1 Potorous gilbertii | reverse complement strand
AACAATACTCAACAGTTGTTCCTTAAACTTTGAGTTCCAACTTCTCCCCATCCCTCCCTACCCACCCGTTCCCTTTGGGAAGGCAGGCAATTCAATATAGGCCATGTCTGTGTAGTTTTGCAAGTGATTTCCATAATAGTCATGTTGTGTAAGACTGACTATATTTCCCTTCACCCTATCCTGCCCCCCATTGTTGCAATTCTCTCTTTTGATCCTGTCCTTCCCCAAGAGTGTTGACTTTAAATTGCTCCCTCCTCCCATTGCCCTCTCTTCCATCATCCCTCCCACCATGCTTATGTCCTTTTCCTCCACTTTCCTGTATTGTAAGATAGGTTTTCATACCAAAATGAGTGTGCATTTTATTCCTTTCATTGGTCGAATGTGATGAGAGTAAACTTCATGTTTTTTTTTCTTAGCTGTCCTCTTTTTCCCTCCACTAAAAAGTCTCCTGCTTGCATCTTCTATGAGAGATAATTTGCCCCATTCCGTTTCACCCTCTCTCCTCCCACTATATTTCTCTCTCACCGTTTACTTTGATTTCTTTTAAAATATGATGCCATCCTATTCAATTCACTCTGTGATCTCTTTCTCTGTGTGTGCGTGCATGAGTGTGTGCACGCATGCATGTACATGTGTGTATGCATGTGTGTGTATGTGTGTGTGTAATCCCACCAACTACCCAGATACTGAAAAATTTCAGGAGTTACAAATATTGTCTTTCCATATAGAAATGTAAACAGTTCAACTTTGGTAAGTCCTTATGACTTCTCTTTGCTGTTTATTTTTCACGCTTCTTTTCATTCTTGTATTTGAAAGTCAGATTTTCTTTTCAGCTCTGGTCTTTTCATCAAGAATGCTTGAAAGTTATCTATTTCACTGAAAGACCATATTTTCCCCTGAAGTACTATACTCAGTTTTGCTGGGTAGATGATTGTTGGTTTTAATCCCAGTTCCTTTGACTTCTGGAGTATCCTACTCCATGCCCTTCAATCCCTTAATGTAGAAGCTGCTAGATCTTGTGTTATCCCGATTGTATTTCCACAATACTGGAATTGTTTCTTTCTAGCTGCTTGCAATATTTTCTCCTTGACCTGGGAACTCTGGAATTTGGCCACAATGTTCCTAGGAGTTTCTCTTTTTGGATTTCTTTCAGGTGGTGATCTGTGGATTTCTTGAATACTTATTTTGCCCTCTGGTTCTAGAATATCAGGGCAGTTTTCCTTGATAATTTCTTGAATGATGATGTCTAGGCTCTTTTTTTTGATCATGGCTTTCAGGTAGTCCCATCATTTTTAAATTGTTTCTTCTGGATCTATTTTCCAGGTCAGTTGTTTTTTCAATGAGATATTTCACATTATATTCCAATTTTTCACTCTTTTGGTTTTGATTTCTTGGTTTCTCATAAAGTTATTAGCCTCCATCTGTTCCATTCTCATTTTGAGAGAACTATTTTTTGAACCTCTTTTTCCACTTGACTAATTCTGCTTTTGAAAGCATTCTTGTCCTCGTTGGCTTTTTGAACCTCTTTTGCTAATTGAGTTAGCCTATTTTTCAAGGTGCTGTTTTCTTCAGAATTTTTTTGGGTCTCCTTTATCAAGGTATGGACCTGTTTTTCATGCTTTTCTTGCATCTCTCTCATTTCTCTTCCCAGTTTTTCCTTTACCTGTCTAACTTGATTTTCAAAATCCTTTTTGAGTTCTTCCATGGCCTGAACCCATTAGATATCTATTTCAGATGTTTAGGATACAGAGGCCTTGACTCCTATGTCTTTACCTGATGGTAAGCATTGTTCTTCCTTGTCAGAGAAGAAGGGTGGAATCATCTGGTCACCAAGAAAGTAACCTTCTATGGTCTTATTTTTTTCCCCTTTTCTGGGCATTTTCCCAGCCAAGTACTTGACTTCTGAGATTCCTATCCACCCCGCCCAGATCAGCCCAGCTAGTGCTTGGGTTCTGAGATTCAAATGCTGCTCCCCAGCCTCAGGGCTTTAGACAGCAGGCCTGGCTGCTATTCAATGGGAGCTTAAGTTCTGGTGCTGGGGAGGGGGTAAGGGCCGCCTCCCAGGCTCAGTTCCCTCAGGGGGTTTATGCAGAGACCTTCCTGCTCTAGGAGCCTCTGGCTGCCCACTGCCTCTGCTGCTGCCTCCCAAGGGGGCCCCAGTCATGGAGACACCCTGCTCCCCTCTCAGCCTGTCTAGACGTCTCTCTCACCGACCTGCGTGTCTGTGGGTGGCTGGACCTTTGTGGCCACTGGAGATTCCATCCCTGAAGCCTGCTTGGATCTGCTGGATCTGTTCCTCTCTGTGCCGCGTGGCCAGAGCAGGGCTGGGCTCCGCTCCCGTCCAGTGTGCCATGAACCTTTGGGATCGGTTTTTCAGGGCTCTCTGGAAGGAAATCTCCTTCACCCTGCTGCTGTGCAGCTTCTACTGTTCCAGAATTGGTTTGGAGTTCTTTTTATAGATAATTATGGGCTGTGGGTTCGGAGCTAGCATATGTGTGTCTTTCTACTCCTCCATCTTCGCTCCTCCCAATTTTTTTTTTTATCATAAAAGTGTGCTTTATTTTGTCAAAGACTTTTTCTGTATGTATTAAGATTATCATGTGGTTTTAGATGTTTTGGTTTCTAATATGATTATGTTTTTCTAATGCTGGTACAAATTTCACTTGGTCTTAATGATTGGTTTCTTGCATAACTCATTGCAATCTGTTTGACAAGATTTTGTTTAAAATTTTTGAATCAATATTCACTAATGATATTGGCCAATAATTTTCTTTCCATGATTTTCTCCTGGTTTATAGATTAGGAATACATTTGTCCTAATAGTCTGGTAAAATACTTTCCCATTTTTGAAAATAATTTGTGAAATATAGTAGTAATTGATCTTTAAAGGTGTGATAACATTTTTTATGATCACATCCACCAAGATTGGAAGTTTTTTGTTCTTTGGTAGTTCCTTTGAAATATTTCCTTTCCTGAGATTGCATCAGTTAAGATCTTTGTCTGGTAGTTTAGATATTTTTTATTTGGGGAGCTATTCTATCTTTTTATGTTCTCCATTTTGTTAGAATATATCTGTTCATAGTATGTTCTGCTATTCTTTTTTGTTTCTTCTTGTTTGCTGTGATTTCGACTTGCTTATTGACAATTTCATTAATTTTATTTTCATTTCTCTTTTAAAAATCAGGTTAGCTAAGTATTTATCAAATTTATTTGCTTTTGCAAAGAACTAGCTTTTAGTTTTATTTATCATTTCTATTTTTGTTTCCAATTTTTCTATTTCCCTTCTTATTTTTAATATTTACTCTTCTATCCTTACTTGAGGTTTGTTCATTTGTTGGCTTTTTAATTTTTAAAAGGCGGATTTAGTCTTTTAATTATCTTTTTCTCTATTTTGTTAATACATGTTTGTAAGGATATGATTTTCCTACAGAGGACTGCTTTAGAAGTGTCTAGAAATTTTGGTATCTTGCTTCATCATTATCATTTTCTTTTTCATAATTTTTCATAAATTTTTTATGATTTCTCTTTGACCCACACATTATTATGATTTCATTATTAAATATCCCTTTGGGTCTCTATCTTTTTTTTTTACCCCAAACCAAGGACTATTTATATTGTTTTTTGGTCTGTAAATGATACATTAACTATTTCTGCCTTTTTAACTTTTGTTTGTGATACCAAGGTGACTTATTACATGGTTAATATATATATTTTTAAGTTCTACGTGGTTCCAGAAAACATGTATATCCTTTTTCAGTTTCATTTCAGAGAAGCCATAAGTCTGTTAGGGCAACCAGGTGGTGAAGTGGATAGAATACAGGGCCAGGAATAAGGAGGACCTGAGTTAAAATCCAGCCTTGGACATTTACTAGTTGTGTGAGTCTGGGGAAACTACTTGCCTCAGTTCCTCATCTGTAAAATGAGCTGAAGAAGGAAAGGGCAAACCACTGTATTATCTTTTCCAAGAAAGCCTTAAATGGGATAAAAAATGGTAGGACATGACCGGAAAATGACTGAGTAAATAATATAACCTAACTGGCTTATTAATTCTAGTTTCTTCAGTGATTTATTTAGTTCTACATTTTCCCTTTTGCTTATCTTTCTTATAACTTTATCAAAAAGTAAGCCAAGGACACTGAAGTCATCTGTCACTGTCCTTTTACATCTCAGATAATGTGTCCTTTTTGAGTTTGGAAGCTAAGGCATTTGGAATGTATATTACTGATTTTGTTGTTGTTGTCTAGGATTCCTGTCAGTATAAGTTTCTTTTTTATTTCTTTAATTTTTGAATGTTTGTTTTTTTCATTATCAGATAGGATAAACATGGCTCCTAGTTTTTTGGATTCCTTGATGAATTGTAAATTGTTTATGCATTCCCTTAATTTTATTTTGTGCATGTCTTTGTTCTCCAAATATGTTTCTTTGTGAGTAATAGTTTGCAGGGTTTCTTTTCTAATCAGTCACTCTTTTGTTTGAATGGAATTTTTATTTCATTCTCATTTATGACAATGGGTTTGGTTTATACTTTCCTCCATTAGTCTTACATTATTTTTCGTTATGATTTTTTTCTTTTTCCTATTGTAAATACAGTACTACAATCCTTGAATTACTTTCCTTTAAATATTTTTATTAAGGTGATCCTGTTCCAACTGATTCTTCTCCTCTCATTCCTCATCTCACCTTTTCCTATAGTGCTTTGCTTATTAATTTTTTTTATTCTCTTCATTTTATATGGTCACATAATTTTCCCCCAGTTTTTTTTCTCTAAGTTAAGTAGCTCTTCACTTATCATGTTTCAATTCAAACATTCCTATTTATTAGGTTTTTTAAAATTTTATTTTTATGCCACTTTCCAGAAAGTATTTCTCTCTCTCTCTCTCTTTTCATTTCTACCTACCAATATATTCATGTTTTCTCTAACTACACACACACACACACACACACACACACCCCTTTTTCTCTTCCTTTCTTGAATTTTCTTTGTGCTTCCTTTCACTGATAAACTTCTGAAAAAAAAGAACAGAACATATAGACCCAATGCCTCAATTTCCTCACTTAAGCAAACCTGGTTTTGGTCCTTATCATTCCATATAGGTAATACAGCATGGAACAATGATTCAAGTAATGAAGACCAGAATTGAAGCACTACTCTCACACAGACTGACAATTGCTCTTCCTACCAGTGGAGGACGTTTCCTTATAATTTGTTATACCCATAAAATCACAGTTCTGGAATAAAATCCACACCAGGCTGTCTATACTAAACTCCTTTACTTTCATCACAGAAATGAAGTACATCTCCTGGAAATTACAGAAGGGAAGCTAGTCATTTCACATTCCCATCATCTGGCTTATGCTCTTTCTCATCCTGTCATACCTTTTCATTATTGTCTGAGATCAGAATTTATAGTTTCTTGTTATTGTTCTGCCTCTTCATGATGCCATTTGGGTTTTGTTTTTTTCCTTGGTGAACACATTGGAGTGGTTGGCCATTTTCTTCTTCTGCTCACTTCGTAGATAAGGAACCTGAGGCAAACAGGATTAAGTAATCTGCTCAGGGTCCCATAGCTACTAAGGGTCTGAGGGCATATTTCTACTCAGGGCTTCCTGACTCCAGGCCCAGTTCTCTATCCTCTGAGCCACCTACCTGCCTCTGGTGACCATATGACATTAAATGTTCTCAAATCATCCTTTCCTTTCTTTCTTCTATTCTATCCCAGGAAGATGTTGAAGCAAATGGATTTACCTGTACCCTGATTTAATCTCTGTTCTTTTTCTCCATGACCTTTTTAATCAAGGTACAAAGGAGGAAACATAATTCTCCTACATACATCCTTGGAGAATGGAGGAAATAATGTTTACACTTGCATTGCTCTCTGGGCTTGTCTGCCTACCCAGCTGTTATGCTGGTGATCCTCTCTTCCTGAGCCATCCAAACATAAGATTGCATCTATTAATATCACATGAGCTATGATTCTAGTGGGCTCAAAATGGTGGTGATTTCGTTGCCAGAGACATTCTGTTGAATGTGAAGTGGTCTTCTGTATGATTTTGCTGGAGCGTCATGAACTCACCTCCTATGAGGAATCAACTTAAACAATGCAAGAAAAGAATGACAGGAATTTACTTTTTCTTATCCTTTAAAGTTTAATAACTTACATTTACATAAAACCTTGTTTTACCTCGTATTTACACATGTGAAAGCAAATAAACTGAGCCAATCTGCATTGTGTCTAATATTCAGGTGCATCAGAAATAATATTTCTGAAGTAGAAAACTTGAATTGGAAAAATATTCAATCCACTGTTGGGAGGACAGTCATTTGATCTAGAACAGTGCCAGTCTGACACAAATAATCTGGTTCTCATATACTGCTGTGGAAATATTCACAAAAATTTCTAGGAAACTCCCGATATTTCTTAAGTTGTCGGTTATTATGTTAAAATTAGAATGTAAGAATATTGGTTGTTTGGTGGAAAAGGAAGACAAATTAAAGTTATATTTTCTGATATTAAATCATTACAATCAGGATCATACAGCTTTAAGGGCTTCCAGGACAAAAGAAAGAAAGGAAAGATACTGAAAATCACAAAGATTCAAACAATTGTCTTTGGAGGAGAAACTAAATTCTATTTTACAATGAATATAAAATGTCAGTGTTTTCTGTTATCTTAAAATGTAGTCCAGTATTTGTTTTTAGGCTATTTTGGTTTTGGTAATGAAGTAGTAGCTTATTCTCATTCATTCACTGATTTATTTATTTATAACTTTAAAAAATTTGAAGGAAGACATTAAAAAAAAATTTCATATGTATAACAGAAAAAAAATTATATGTAAAACCATGAATAGTAATTTTTTAAAGTATATAATAAATCCCAGGGGGAAGCTAGGTGGTGCAGTGGATAGAGCACCAGAGCAGGAGTCAGGAGGACCTGAGTTCAAATCTCACCTCAGACACTTGACGCTCACTAGCTGTGTGACCTTGGGCAAGTCATTTAACCCCTATTGCCTCATCCTGGATCATCTCAAGTCATCTTGAGGAATATCTGGTTACTGGATTCAGGTAGTTCTGGAGGAGAAGTGAGGCTGGTGACCTGCACAACCCTCCCTTACTCAAAACAAAGTCAAGTGCAAATCATGTCATCATTTCTCTGATGACGTGGTCTTCTTCAGCAACAAAGGACAAAGACACATAATAAATCCCATAGGTTACTTTCAAAACTGTCCTCCTTGTCTATGCTTCCTTCTGTTCTCTTTTGTGCATTTAAAAGAAGCTTTGATGGGATATTTTTTTGCATTAATATTACAAACCCCTCTTTCTTCCATTGGGGGAAAAAACATCTCATCTCAAGTAAGCAATCTTGCAAATAACCATATACTGTTGTCATGTCCAAAATGTGTCTCTCACTGTACTTGGAGTCCTTTCTTTACTGTTCTGTCAGGAGATAGCATGCTTTGTCATAGATCCTCTGGAGATATAGATAGTCACTGCTTTGATCATAATGTTTCAAAGTTGTTTTCATTTAAAATGACATTATCCTTATATGAATGGTTCTTGTTATTCTGCTCACTTTATATCAGTTCATAGTATACAACATTCTTTGAAATAGACTGTGTCCTTTCTTATGATGAAATAATAGGACATTACATTAATATGTACTGTCATTTGGTTGACCAATTCCCAGTTGATGGACACCTTCTTAAGTCCTTGGTCTTTCTAAAATTTTCCTTTTACTTGTCACCTCAGCATTAAGAAGTTTGTTTTGCTTAAAACTCTCTTTTTCCTTGTATTATTTTTCCTTTTCACCTCCTCATTTCCCTCTTCAGTCTGATATATTTACACAAAACTGTGTGCATATTTGCTCAACCCTTCTTTGCGTCAGAAAAAAGTGAAATTCATGGTACCTGCCTCCTCCTTCCTCCATGTTTGTATGCTTTTCTTCTCATTAACCTCAATTTTGAGAACTAGTAAGTTCTTCTAGTGAATTCTTTTTACTCTTCCTTCTTTTACCCCTCTTTGAACCTTTGGAATAAAATCAGTCTATTCTGAGACAATGTATGTTTCTTAAAACCCTATCAATGCCCCAACTATCTGTGTAATTTTGAGCAAGTCCCTCTATAAAGGAAATCTTTGGGTGGAGTTTAGTATTCTACCTTCCAGTCTTCAAATCAGAGGTGAAAGGAAGTTGAGGGAGGTGAGAATGTCTTTCCAAGTATGAACATAACTTGCACAAAAGATGGTGACAGATCAGTTGTGCCTGTGATTATTTTCTCCCAAAGCCACTGCTCCCAAATGTCCCAATTTCTATTTAAGGGCACCACCATCCAGCCAATCATCCAGATTTCCAGTGTTGGCATTACCTTGAATTTCTTACTTTCCTTCACAACACATGCTCAGTCAGGTGCCAAATCCTGTCTTTTCTATCTTTTAAATGACCCTTTCTTTTTATCCCCTCTGCACTTACATGGCCACTACTCTAGTCTGGACTCTTTTAACTTTTTCCCTGTGTAATAGCAGTAGTCTCCTCTCTTTAAGCCATTCTCCACATTGAGGACAAAGTGATTTTCCTAAAATGCAAGTCTGCCCATGTCAATTCACTATAGGAAAAGATTTCTGATTGACTCCAGAATAATAATATTTATTTCACCTTTATCTCATTCTCTTTAAATTTATTTTTTTCCTTTTTTGCTTAACTTTTAATAATGTCTAGAATTAATCTCATATAATTTATCAATTAGTAAACTTAAGTAAGCATCTTGGTGGTAGGTGCTCAAAATTTTTACTGATGGGAGTATGTGACCAAATATTATAGGAGAATGCCGATCTAGACAACTGAAACCAAAAGCTGTTCTTTGATAGAAGATGAAATTGAAGATATGGTCATGTGTAATACTTAATGAAATGTAGTACTAGAGTGTTTTCATTCAAATATTTGTCAACAAAATTCATTTACTTCAAATGATCAAAGGATTCTCTAGATGATTTAATGATCTATCCAGAGAACTCCAAAGAATCAACTAAAATTTAATAGAAGTAATAACAACACAAAATTGGCAAGATATAATAGAAATCTACTTAAATCTTTAGCAAATTTGTATATTACTGTGAAAACTCAGTAGAAAGAACTAGAGAAAGAAATTCCATTGAAAATAATGCAGATATTTGGAACTATGCACAAAGGGCTACAAAAAGGTGCATATCCTTTGACCCAGCAATACCACTTCCAGCACTGTTTCCCCAAGAGACTTTAAAATAAGAGAAGGATTTACATGTACAAATATATTTATAGCAGCTCTTTTTGTACTGGCCAAGAACTGGAAATCAGGGGGATGCCCACCAACTGAGGAATGACTGAACAAGTTGTGGCATATGAATGACAAATTGAGCTTGCCCTGATGTGGGCTGGGAGAGGGAGAAGACAGCAGCAGACAGAAGGTGTTGGTGAGACAGGCTGGGAACGGGATCTCAGGGAGAGTGTGGACCAGAGTGAGGGCAGTCAGTTTCTGGGATGGGGACTGGTGCTAGAGTGCAGAGCCAGGGCAGCACCTTAGCTATGAAGCTCCTCTTGTGCCTTGGTCTCCTGTGCTGGACCATGGACATGACCAAAAGTGTGACTATAACTACTACTGAAGGGATGTCTGAAAAAGCCAAAGGGGAAACAGATCATTTGCCTTGCAAATTTACAATTGCCCCAGAAGACCAAGGATCATTACACATTGAATGGATTAAATCACCATCTGATAACCAAAAGGTTGAACAAAAGTTAATTTTATATTCTGGAGGCAACATTCATGATAAATGCTCTGAAGATCTAAAAGGATGAGTTTATTTCACAGGCAGAGATCCCAAATTAGGTGATGCATCAACAAATATAACAGATTTACAATTGTCATATATGAGTGCATAACAGTAAAGTAAAAAAAACAACTTCCTGGTGTTGCTAACAAAAAGATGCAGCTTTCCATGCTTGTTAAGCCTTCAGGGACAAGATTGTTGATGGACCATCAGACATTGATAGTGACTTTAAAATAAGATGTGAATCAAGAGAAAGTTCACTTCCTTTATCATATGAATGACAAAGATTGTTCACCACAGAAAAATTTCCTGTTGGGTTATTTTCAGATCACCACAGAGTACTCTGGCACATACAGCCGTACAGTTAAAAACCAATTTGGTGTTGATCCATGCCTTTTAATGATAAATGTCATTCCTCCTTCAAAAATTGCTGGTATAATTGCTGAAGCTGTTATAGGAACCTTGTGTGCCCTGTTGCTGCTGGGTCTTCTAATCTGCTGTTGTAAAAAACACAAGGAACAAAAATATGAAAAAGTTCGTCATGATATCAGAGAGGATGTTCCTCCTCCAAAGAGCAGTACATCCATAGGCACAAGCTACATTGGTAACAACCATTCATCTTTGTAATCAGTGTCTCCTTCAAACTTAGAAGGTTATTCCAGAGATAAAAGTGAAGACTGTGATGGTACTCCACAGAGCCCCAGTTTATGACCAACTAAGGCAGCAGCATCTAATCTCAGTAGAATGGGAACTATTCCTGTAATGATACCAAGCAAAAGCAAATATGGGTCAGTAGTATAGAGCATCTCACACTTTTGTTTCTTTGAACTTTTTTCTTCTCTGGAAATTGGAAAAAGCAGCCAACCTAGAAATTGCTTTTGAAAAAACAAAATAATCTAACCTGAACTAATTAAAAGATGATGCTCAAGAAACTTTAATTGACAAGAACTTGAAGCCTACATCGGACACTTAAAAACTGCTAGCAAGTCATTTAACCTTTTTTTAGCTTATTTCCTCATCCTTTTCACCTGCTGTTGTGAGGAACAAATGATGCTTATGTAAAGTGCTTTGTGAATTTTAAAGTATTGCATAAATTCTAGCTATTGTTATCACAAAGAGATCATATAGAATCTCCTGCAAGGAGGAGGTAGAATTGAATTTGCAAATGAAGGAGTATTTTCTTAGCTTCCTTTAGAAACAACTGAATTCACTATTTAATTTCTAATATATATATATATGTATATTAATATATAACATATATGTTTATATATGTCAGGAAAAGTAAGATTTACTGTTACTGTTTTCTCAGCTATTTTCCCTAGCAGGCTATCTAAGCCCGACAAAAATTTGAAGAGAATATCAAAATGAGCTACTTTAAAATTATAAAATTAATATTTTTGAAATCAGTTTAATTGAAGGGTCTCTCTTGAACATCTTACTGAAAGAATGCTGGCTATGTCCAGGTGAGTTACCTGAGCTGAGTCATCTAATTAATTAGATGAAATCATTTCTTTAAATATTTTAACACATTCCAAAAGCTACAAGAGAGCAGCTAATTGTGTTTTGTTGTTGTTGTTTTTTGGTTATATTTAGCAATAAGGCTGGCAGATTCTACTATTGCACTGTTCTTTTTAAAGAAGTAACATATATGACAGTAAAGCTACCCACATTATTACCTAGTATATACATCAATTGGCTGTAACCAACAATTTACCCACAATGATCAGGACTGCAAATTAGGGACTGTGGTGTATTAAGGAACTTGATGTCTTGCCATATTGACTCTTAGAAGTAACCAACCCAAACTGATTGGATATTGTTCTGTACCTGTACCCTTTTCATTTGGCTGCCTGTTTCATTCAGGCTGTTTATGTGAATAAAATAATTACTAATGTGATTTGTTTTGTAATACAGTTATAGAACAAGCCTACCAGACCTACATGAAGGTTTGTTTTTGCTTATTGTGGCACAATTTTCTCCCTGAAATATGTACCCCCATATTTACCTTATTGAATCAAATTCCTGGAGAGACTTTTAAAAAACATACAGACAGTTTACTTGCAACAGGATGACCCTTTTCCTTCACAAATATTATACATTAATACTTTGCAGATTATATGTTATTTTCTTACAGAAGGACTTTGTGTAATACTCACAGAAAAGTTGAGATTTGGGAAGATTTTCTTGTTTGTCCTTTGTTCTTGAAAAGGACCATTGGATTTAAGGGAGATAAGGCTGTTCAAAGTCATCATTAGCTTCAATCTCTCCTCCAAAGGCATCAGTGTCCAATGGCAAGACATAGGTCAAGATGACTGGAGATAAACCCAGACACAATGGAAGGCATTGGCCTTCTTTCAAGCTATGAACAACTGTAGGGAAAAATACTCCAAATAACCCATCACTGATAATCCCACCAACTGAGGAATTGCTGATGAAATTATCATTTATCATGTATTCAAAGATTGTTATGCTATAATAGGAAACAAAATGGACAGTTAAAAGAAACTTTGGAAAATTTGTGTAACATGGAGTGAAATGAGTAGAAGGAGAACAAAGAATGCAATAATGACACTATAAAGGAAATAATTTTTGAAAGAATTAAGAACTCTGATCAATGCAAAACTATGATTCTGGAAGATGGATGATGAAGCATGTTACTTATCTACTGAGAGAGAGAGAGAAGTCATTGACCCAAGGAGAAGATTAACACATTTGGAGGGCACAGCTAATAAAATAATTTGTTTTACTTGAGTATTCACATTTTAATAAGTTTTTTGTTTTTTATTTTCCAGTGAGGGGATAGGACAAGAGGAAAGATAAGGATAGTGTGAGAACAAGAAAAGAAATTATGAAGAAGAAAAGATCATTGAAATACACACACATTTGTGTACATATATTTAAATTTCCAGAAGAGATCAGAAGGTCAGATTCACAGACAAGTCAGACAGCTTTGAAAGTTACATGTTGAATTTATTGTAACATATATTTAAAGTAAAAGCAAACTGTACAAAGAGATAAATTATCCACCTTTTTAGGTACAACCCTTTTCTGCAGATCTACTATCTTTATGGAAACATACCTTGTTTTTTGCATTTGAGTTCAAAAGAAAATAAATAAATGAAAGAATGCAATCCATTAAATTAATACATTAAGAATTTAAGTACCTACTATGTATTATATACTGAGCTTGCCCTGATGCTAGTACTAGTGCTTAAAATATAAATGTGAAATATTACTTTCTCTGAAGGAGCTTTCATTCTGTAATGGTATTTCTCCTGAGACTGGCCCTATCTATTCTCCCCCAGTCTGGAGGTGTAGATGTCCTTAAAATGATTAACATGGAAACTTTGACCTACTCCAGTTTTCTGACCTGAGATTCCTCACCTCTCTTCAGGAAGCCTTCCTCTTCCTGGGACTTAAGGTAGATATCTGATTGACTTTTGGTAATTCAGAAGCACTGAACTCTATCGTCTTTAGCCTCTCCCAGTAGCAGGCATTACAGGTGTGGCTGGCCATACCAGATACAGAAGATATAGTACTCAACCAGGAATCAGAAAGACATGACATAAAATTGCACTCCTGACACAATCACTCTCACCCTGTTTTTTTTTTTCTACAAATGGTAATAATAGTGTCTGTAACACTTTCCTCAGGGTTGTTTGCAAGACTCAACTGAGATACTGCATGTGAATTGCTTTGCAAATCTTTTTAAAAAAATATGTAATTTATTTATTTTTCAGTTTTCAACATTCACTTCCACTAAACGTTTAATTCCAAATTTTCTCCCCTTCTCTGCCCATCTCCACTCGAAGACAGCTTCCCCTAGTCTCTCCTCCCTTCTTTTACCCCACCTTCTTCCATCTGTTTGTGCTCTATTTTCCTGTAGGACAAAATAAATTTCTATACCCCATCACCTGTGCATCTTATTTCCCAGTTGCATGCAAAAACAATTTTAACATTCACTTTTAAAGTTTTGAATTCCATATTTTCTCCCTTCCTCCCTCCCTACCCACCATGAGAAAGAAAGAAAGCAAAATATAGGTCATACATATGTAGTCCTCCATTTATTCTATTCTCTCCTTTGGTCTGTCCCCAACAATAATGTTTGTTTCTGATTATCCTTTCCCCAATTTGCTGACCCTTCTATTTTCTTCCCTCTCCTATCCTATTCCTCCCACCTTCCTACAGGGTAAAATAGATTTCCATACCCAGTGGAGTGTGGGTTATTCCCTTCTTAAACCAAAACCCTTGAGAGTAACATTCATTTATTCCATTTCATCTCCCCCCTCTTCCCCTCCATTGTAAAAGCTCTTTCTTTCTCCTTTTATGGGAGATGTGCTACATTCTCTCTTTCCCTTTTCCTTATTCCTAGTACATTCCATTCAACAGTAAATTTTATTTTTAAGTATTCTCACTTCATTTTCAGCTCATCCTGTGCACTCTTTCTATGTCTTTCTACATACATACATGTATCCACACACACACACATATATATATATATATACATATATACATATACCCATATATATATATACCTAGACATACACTTATAGATATATACACATACACACACACACACTCACATGTATATGTGTGTGTGTATTCCCTCTAAGTACTCTAATACTGAAAAAAGATCTTATGAGATACAAATATCATCTCTCCATGTAGAAATGTGAGCATTTCAATTTTAATGAGTTTCTTATGGCTTCTTCTTCCTGTTTACCTTTTCTTGCTTCTCTTGATTCTGGCATGGGAAAGTCAAATTTCCTATTCCTTTCTGGTCTTTTCAACAAGAATACTTGGACATCCTCTATTTCATTGAAATTCCATTTTTTTCCCCTGAAGAACTCAGTTTTTCTGGGGAGGTGATTCTTGATTTTAATCACACCTCCTTTGACCTTTGGAATATATTTGAAGTGCTTTGATCCCTTAGTGTAGAAGGTGCTAAATCCTGTGTTATCATGATGTTTATTTCTACAATACTTCAATTGTCTCTTTCTGGTTGCTTGTAACATTTTTCTACTTGACCTAGGAACTTTGAAATTTGACTACAATATTCCTACTAGTTTTCCTTTTGGGGGGTCTCTTTTAGGAATTGATCACTGAATTCTTTCCATTTTTATTTTAGAATATCAGGGTAGTTCTTTTTTTGATTATAGTTTTTAGGTAGACCAATAATTTCTAGATTATCTCTCTTGGATTTATTTTCCAGGTCAGTTTTTTCCATTCTTTTAGTTTTGTTTTATAATTTCTTGATTTTCATAAAGTCATTAATTGCCATCTGCTCTGTACTAATTTTTAAGGCAGTGTTTTCTTCAGTGAGCTTTTGGACCTCCTTTTTCATTTGGCCAATTCTGTTTTTTTCAGGCATACTTCTCCTCATTGACTTTTTGAACCTCTTTTGCCATTTAGATTAGTCTAT
Organism: Potorous gilbertii; assembly: GCA_028658325.1. Lineage (NCBI taxonomy): Eukaryota > Metazoa > Chordata > Mammalia > Diprotodontia > Potoroidae > Potorous > Potorous gilbertii. The sequence continues at coordinate 308,624,488 of CM053771.1, read as the reverse complement.
TTTTAACAGTGTTATTTTCTTCAGCGTTTTTTAGGGTCTTCTTCAGCAAGCTGTTGGTTCATTTCTTGCATCACTCTCAGTTCTCTTTTCAATTTTTCTCTGCCTCTTTTATTTGATTTTCAAAATTCGTTTGAGTTCTTCCATGAACCAAGATTATTTCATATTTTTCTTGGAGGCTTTGGATATAGGAGCCTTGACCTTGCTGTCTTCCTCTAGTTGTGTGCTTTGATCTTCTTCATCTGAAAAGATGAAGGAAAATACCTTTGTATCAATAAAGTAACCTTCTATAGTCTTTTTTCCCCCTTTTTGGTAATTTCCCATGTAATTAGTTGACATTTGAACAAGTGGACTTGACAAAGTCTACCCCAGGCTTCAGAGGTGTTGTGCAGCAGTTCTCTGAGATATCTCTAGAAACTTGTAAGTTTTCAGTTCCTCCAAAATTGCATAGTAAAGGGAGAGGTGTTTACTCCTATCCTAGCTTTTGTTCTTGTCTGTGAGCAACCACAAATATTCTTTTCTGCCCTGAAACTGTGAGTAAGGATTCGCTCTCCGCAGCCACCACCAGCTCCACTGTGCCAGCACTCCTTCTCACCCCAGGACTGCCACTCAGGACTGAGACTCAGCTCAGCTGCTTGATTCCTCCACTGTCTGTAGGCTGAGAGTTTCAGAAACAGCAGTTGCTGAGGCAGTGGCTGGGGCTGCCCTGTGGCTGGGACCTGACAGTATTTCCCTCTCACTCAGTTGAAAGAGTTTTCTCACTGACCTTTGAAGGTGTCTTTGGCAGTTGTAGGTTGAGAAATCTGGAATCCAAAGCAACTGCTCATGATTCAGAGCCCTGAAGCTTGTTCCAGTCTGGTTTGTGCTAATGTCCCATGGTGGGCTGAGCTCCTCTCTGAGTCTACTGTAAGACACACTTCCTGTCTGCCTTTCAGGTTGTCTTGGGCTGGAAATCTGTTTCACTCTGGAGTTTTGTGGTTTCTGCTGCTCTAGAATTTATTTAGAGTTATTTTTTCCAGTATTTTAAGGACTTGGGGGGAGAGCTCTAGCAAGTCCATGATTCTAGTTGGTCATCTTGGCTCCAGCCTGTTTTGCAAATCTTAAAAGAGTTATTTGTTGTCATTTAGTCATATATGATCCTACATGATTCAATGAACTTTGTCCATGAGATTTTCTTTCCTGGAGTAGTTTCTCATTTTCTTTCCCATTGTGTCTCCATTTTACAGTGTAGGAAATGAAGCAAAGAGGATAAAATGACTTGCCCAGAGTTTGTGTTAAATGACACAACCCCTAAGTGTCTGAGGCCAGATTGAAACTTAGACCTTTTTTTTATAAATAGTATTTTATTTTTTATTTTCTTCAGCATTTTTTTGGGTCTCCTTTATTAAGGTATTGACCCGTTTTTCATGCTTTTCTTGCATCTCTCTCATTTCTTTTCCCAGTTTTTCCTCCACCTGTCTAACTTGATTTTCAAAATCCTTTTTGAG
>CM053771.1:308603887-308622504 GCA_028658325.1 Potorous gilbertii | reverse complement strand
TTTTGTAATGGAGCTGCTGCAGAGCTCCTGCCTGCTCTGGGAGCCTCTGGCCACCTGCTGCCTCTGCCGCTGCCTCCCGAGGGGGCCTGAGTCCCAGAGACACCCTGCTCCCCTCTGAGCCCATCTCTCTCACTGACCTGCGAGTCTGTGGGTGGAGGGATCTTCGCAGCCACTGGAGATTCCATCCCTGATGCCTGTTCGGATCTGCTTGCTCCTTTCAGTGCTGCATGGCCAGGGCAGGGCAGGGGAGGGCTCCGCTCCCGACCGGGGCGTGATGGACCTTTGGGATCAGTTTTTCAGGGCTCTCTGGAACAGAAATCTCCTTCACTGTGTTGCTGTGCAGCTTCCACTGTTCCAGAATTTGTTGGGAGCTCTTTTTTAGAGGAAATCCATGGGCTGTGGGTTCAGAGCTACAAAATGTGTGTCTTTCTACTCTGCCATCTTGGCTCTGCCCCCCTATTTTATTTTTTATAATTACAAGTAAAAATAGTCTTCAACATTTATATTCTGAAACATTTTGAGTTTCAAATTTTTTCTTCCTTTCTCCCTAAGACGGCAATTTGATAGGGGTTATGCATGTGTAGTCATGTGATCACATTTCCACAGTAGTCATGCTCTGAAAGAAGAAAGGAAACCAAAGAGAAAAGGCATCAAAAAAATCTCAAACAAATCAAAAAACAATAAAAATGTGAAAATAGCATGCTTTGACCTGCATTCAGACTCCATAGTTCTTTCTCTGGAAGTGCATGGCATTTTCCATCATGATTCTCTCCGGTTTATCTTGGATCACTTTTTTGCTGAGAAGAATTATGTCAATCATTGTTGACGATTACATAATGTTGCTGTTGAACTATAATCTTCCTTACAACCTTGGTGCTCTATGTATTATACCACCTAGAAACATCAATTACTATAATATACAGTGGTTGAAGAATCAATGAGTAATAGAGAATTACCTCTTAAGTGCCATTTGTCATTAGGCAGTTTATTACTAGAATTCCTTAATATCCTCTTTTAAAGTTTACATATTTCTCAATCTCATTTTATTTTATTTTAATCAAGGTGTGGCAAAACTGTGACCTTGAGGTCACATGTGCCCCACTAGATCCTAAAGTGTACCACTTTGACTGAATTCCAACTTCAATGAGATATTTCTTCACTTGGATATTTTACTTGCTATCATCTTTTCCAAGTTAATGAGAGTGAAGCTAAATCTCAATCAAGAGTTAATTTTTTCTTATTATTAGTGATTTGCAGCATTTTTTCATATGTACAATGATAATTGAATGTCTTCTATTGAGCATTTTGTTCCATTCCTTTACCCATATATATTGATATATATATCACATATTGATATATATCATATATATTGATACATAATTCTATGTCTTAAATATTTGTGTCAATTTATTATAAATCTCAACATCAAACCTTTTCTAGTGATATTTGTTGCAAAGTCTTTTCCCCTATTCTTCAGTTTGTCTTCTTGTTCTGTCTGCACTGATTTTATCCTTGTGAATGCTTTTGCAATTTATATAAATAAATTATGAGAGGCAATGTGACAGTGAATATCAAACTGTCTTGAGAGCCAGGAAGACTGGGTTCAAATCCCACCTCTTCTCTCTCTCTCTCTCTCTCTCTCTCTCTCTCTCTCTCTCTCTCTCTCTCATCTATCTATCTATCTGTCTGTCTTTCTGTCTATCAACTCATCTATCATGGGTACTCCTTGGTGAGCGATTTCATTTTTCAATGGTCTAGGAATCTTTATACTCAAAGAAGGTGATAACCCACATTAGCAGAGGGAGTTTTCTCCTCTGAGAATTCCTTGTACCAATGAAATCACAGAGCATGATAAGTATGCTTTATAATCAATGCAGTCTGTATTACCTTTTGTTATCTCACATCTTAATTTGGCTATGAATTCTTATGACAAGAGAACCAAAATGTACTCATTCTCTATTAAAAATTATGTAATCAATTTGGAGTTTATTATGGCCAATGATGGTTTAAACCCATTTTCTGCCAAACTTCTTCTCTAGTTTTCCTAGTAATTTTTGTAACAAAAAGAGCCTTTCCCAAATAGTTTGTATTAATAGGTTTATCAAACACTGAATTACTATCTTCAGTTGCTTTTAGATCTTGCTTGTCTAATCTATTGAGCTATGTTTTAATTCTATAACCAGTAACAATGAATTTGGATGGTTTTTGTTCTACAATATGATTGTTGATCTGATCCCTTTCCTTTCTACTTTTACTTTCATCATTTTCCTTAACATTCTTGATCTTTCATTTCTCCAGTTGAATTTTCCCCTCCTCCAGTTGTATTAAACAATCCTTTGGACATTCAAGTATATAACACTAAATGTATAAATTTAGTTTAATAGTATTGTTATTTGTCTTATATTAGCTTGTTCAAGTCATCAACAATGAATAACTTTGTAATGAACTGAAACTGGTGAATTTTTCATTTCCGTATCTAAATGGAACTTTGCCCTTTGAAAATGAAGTAATAGGAGACAGAATGTAATGATTTTTTAAGGGGCCATCCCTTGAGTAACTACTTAGAGAGGCCTGTTCATTGAATGGGTATATCTCACTCAAAGTGAGAATGTGGTAAGGCCTTAACATAAAAATGCCAAGGGTCTCAAATTGCATTCTAGGTCATCTCCAGTCTTCCTGATAAATGTTAGGTCACTGGACCCAGATGGCTCTGGAGGAGAAAATGAGATTGGTGACCTTGCACAGCCCTTCCTCTCTCAAATCAAAGTCAACTGCAAGTCACGTCATCATTCTGATGTCATGATTCTGTTTGAGAACGAAGGACAAACACAATGACAACAACCTACTGAAAATGTACCTATACTCTGTGAAACAATACAAAATACTTGAGAAAACAATATTTCTATACATGAAACAATTAGAGGACAATAAAATAAAATATTTAAAACCCTTACTTTTCTTCTAAGCTCTAGACAGAAATCTTCAACAAGACACTTCTGCCTCCCTGTTCTACCAATAAGCTTAGTAATAATATTAGAAGCATTTACTTAGCACCTATTGTGTACCAAACACTGTGTTAAGGGCATTACAAACACTATTTCATTTAATTCCTACAAAAATCCTAGGACATAGGTGATGCTATTACCCTCATTTTACAGGCAAGGAAAATAAGGCAAACAGAGGCTTAATGACTTGTCTAAAGTCAGACAGCTATTAATTGTCTGAGGCTGTATTTGAACTCAGGTCTTCCTGACTTCTGGATCTCAAGTGGACCTTCTGGACCATCTGGACCTTCAGATCTGAAGGGAATCAAAAGTCATGGAAAGAGTTGTATAAATTCAGAACAAAAAAAAACTGTACACAGTGTTGTACAGTGATCAACTGTGACTGACAGTGCTTCTCAGTAATCCAAGACAACTCTCAAAGACTTACATTGGAAAATGCTAATCTTATCCCAAGAATACACTATAGAGTCTAACTGCAGATCAAAGTATACTATTTTCACTTTTTGCTTGCTTCTTGTTTTTCATGGCTTTTCCCTTTTTTTCTGTTTCTTGTTCCACAGAATGACTAAAGTGGAAATAATACATTTACCTGATTGTATATGGATAACGTAAGAAGAAAAACTTGGAATTCAAAAGTCTTATAAAGATTAGTTGTTGAAAACTATCTTTACATGTAATTGAAAAAAAAGCAGATAACCAGAAAGGTAAATAATTTTTAAAATAAGAATAAAAAATTAAAGGAAACAAAGCTATTACATGAAAATTAAGGGGAAGTGAGCTGGCATAAAGGAAATGAATAAATAATTCTCAAACTAAGTCTCAAGAAATGATACTGAAACACAACAATTTAGAAGAACATGTAGGAGTTAGATTTATAAATAAATAATTCATAAATAAGTAAAGAGTTATTTTAATGGAAAATGTCAGAGATATGAAAACAGCAAAACAAGCCTACAAAATTATTCAACTACAAAAAGATTTGTAAACAATGTAGACAAAAGTGACAAATTTGGTAGACAGAAAAAAGAAAGAATGAATGTTTAACAATTATTGGGCTTATTGAAAAGTATGATAAAGAAAATTATGACTGCTATATATTTTCTTTTGTTTTTTCAATGAACAAAAATTAATCTTTTTGGAGGTGGAGTCAAGACGGTGGAGTAGAAAGACACACATACTCTAGCTCTTCCCTCACAGCCCATAAAATTACTGTAAAGAAAGACTCTCAACAAATTCTAGAGCACCAGAAGCCACAGAACGATGAAGTGGAGAGACTTCAAGCCCAGGGTGACCTGGAAGACCAACGGGAAAGGTCTGTCACAATGGACCATAGAGTGGAGCCCAGACCATCCTTGGCCACTGTGCTTCTCAAGGAAGCTTATTTTCAGATGCAGCCATTGATCTCTTAGTTTGGACAATAGCCCATTCCACCTTTCTGTTGTTTATAGGAAAATATTACAAAATTAAAATGGATATTTTTGATATGAGATACTTTTCTGCCGTTACCTTCACGATAATTTCTTTGTTGTTACAGTCTTGCTTGAAACTTGGCCATTATGTGTCAGTGTGAGTTAAGTGTGGGTGTTATACCTCTTGGCATTGTGTTCATTCTTTTCAATACATTCATATGATTTTTTCGAGGAAAGATCTTATTGGTCACTTTCTCTTTATGGACTTCAGATTCTCTTTTAGTAAACTAATCCTAAAGGAATATGACTTCTTGGAGGAAATCATACATAAATAGAAAATGATGAACAAACCAGGGATACTGATACTTGGTCTAAGCCCTAAAGTGATCAAAGAAAGATGGAAAAGACCCATATGTACAAAAATACATTTTTTGGTAGAAGAAAATACCTAGAAAATAAGAAGGCATCTATCATTTGGAGAATGGCTAAATAAAAGTATTTAAAGTTAATGAAATACTATTTTTATATAAGAAATGATAAAAGGGACTGTTTCAGAGAAAACCAGGAAGACTTAAATGAAATGAGGCAGAGTGAAGTGTTTGGGACATAGTAGGTGCTTAATAAATATTCATTGACTAAAGTTAGCAGAACCAAGATTACAATCGATGATTTCAAAGGATCTGTTGTAGTGTTTAATGGTGAAGGACAGTGATAAAGAATAGTGCTCACGCCCTGACAGGGTAAATGTAAAAGTCTGGAGCAGAATATACTATACTTCAGCTGATGTAAGAAAAGCAGGGCTAGTAATCCTAATCTCACACAAAGCAAAAGCAGAAATAGATCTAATCAAAAGAGAGAAGGAAGGAAACTATACCCTGCTAAAAACATCATAGACAATGAAGGAATATCGTTACTAAACATGTATACTCCAAGTGGTATAGCATTCAAATTCTTAGAGAAGTTAAGGGAGTCACAGGAAGAAATAAACAGCAAAACTATACAAGTGGGGGACCTCAACCTCTCCCTCTCTGAACATGATAAATCTAACCTTAAAATAAGCAAGAAAGAAGTTAAGGAGGTGACTAAAACTCTGGATAAGGTAGATAAGATAGATCTCTGGAGAAAATTGAATGGCAATAGAAAGGAATATACCATTTTCTCAGGGGTACATGGCACATATACAAAAATTGACCATGCACTAGAGCATAAAACCTCACAATCAAGTGCAGAAAGGCAGAGATAGTCAATGCATCTTTCTCAGATCATAATGCAATAAAAATCATATGTAATAAAAGGCCATGGAAAGATAGACCAAAAATTAATTAGAAATTAAATAATCTAATCCTAAAGAAGGAGTGCGTTAAACCACAAATCACAGAAACCATCAACAACTTCATTCAAGAGAATGACAATAATGAGAAAAATCTTATGGGATACTGCAAAAGTAGTTCTTAGGGGAAGCTTTATATCTTTAAATGCCTACATGAATCAAGTAGAGAAAACAGAGGGCACACAGCTGAGAAAGTTTGAAAAAGAACAAATTGAAAATTCTCAAGTAAATACCAAATTTGAAATACTAAAAACCAAAGGAGAGATTAATAAAATTGAAATTAAGGAAACCATTGGACTAATAAATAAAAGTAAGAGTTAATTTTACCAAAAAAAACCCAAAACCAATAAAATTGATAAACCTTTGGTCAATTTCGTTAAAAAAGAAGGAAGAAAACCAAATTACTAATATCAAAAATGAAAGTGATGAACTCACCTCCAGTGAAAAGTAAATTAAAACAATAATTGGAAATTGCTTTGCACATTAAAGAAGTGATAGAAAGAAATATGAATTGCAAAATTGATAATTTTGATTATATTAAACTGAAAAGTTTTTGCACAACCAAATTCAATGCAACCAGGATCAAGAGGGAAGCAGAAGGGAAGGGAGAAGACAAAAGGGAAAGGAAAGGAAGCAGTAAAACGTAGGTCAACTGAGCAGTTAATTGCAACTAATTAAATGCAACTAATTGCTGGGAAAACTGGATAAAAGTGTTGCAGAAACTAGGCATAGAGCAATGCCTGACACTATACACAAGAATAAAGTCCAAATGGGTACATGATCTAGGTATGAAGATTGATACTATAAACAAACTAGGGGAGCAAGCATTAGTTAGTGTATCAGACTTATGGAAAAGGGAAGAATTTTTTACTAAAGAAGTGATAGAAAGAATTATGAAATGCAAAAGGGATAATTTTTATTATATTAAACTGAAAAGTTTTTGCATAACGAAATCCAGTGCAACCCAGATTGGGAGGGAAGCAGAAAACTATGAAAGAATTGTTGCAACTAGTGTCTGTGATAAAGGCCTCATTTTTAAAATACATAGAGAATTGGGTCAAATGTACAAGAATACAAGTTATTACTCAATTGATAAATGGTCAAAGGATACAAAAAGGAAGTTTTCAGATGAAGAAATTAAAGGTATCTATAATCATATGAAAAATACTCTAAATCACTTTTGATTAGAGAGATGCAAATTAAAACAACTCTAAGACACTGGCGTACACCTATTAGATTGGCAAACATGAGAGAACAGTTAGATGATAAATGTTGGAGTAGATGTTGGAGAGTTGGAACACTAATTCTTTGTTTTTGGAGCTGTGAGCTGATCTAACCATTCTAGAGAGCAGTTGGGAACTATGCAAAAGAGCTACAAAAATGTGCATACCCTTTGACCCAGCAATATCACTTCTGGGACTGTATCCCCAAGAGATCATAAAAATGGGAAAGAGTCCCACATGTACAAAAATATTTGTAGCAGCACTCTTTGTAGTTGCCAAAAACTGGACATCAAGGGGATGCCCTTCAATTGGGGAATGGCTGGATAAATTATGGTATAGGAATGTAATGGAATACTATTATGCTATAAGAAATGATGAACAGGAAGACTTCAGAGAGGCCTGGAAAGACTTATATGATATGATGCTGAGTGAAAGGAGCAGAACCAGGAGAACTTTGTGCACAGCAATGACCACAGTGTGTGTTTTTTCTGGTAGACTTAGAACTTTATTGCAATGCAAGGACTTAAATAAATTCCCAATGGTCTTTTAAGGCAAAATGCCTTCCATTCCCAGAGAAAGAACTTTGGAATTCAATCGCAGAATGGAGTTCAATTGCAGATCATTTTCTTTTGTATTATGTTTGGCTTGTGATATGATTTCTCCCACTCATTTTAATTCTTCTACATAACATGACTATAGTGAAAATGTATTTACTAGGAATTTATATATAGAACCTACATAAAACCATATGCCATTTAGGGAAGGGAGGGAGAAGTTAGAGGGAAGGAGGGGAAAATTATTCTAAGTTATAGGGTAGTGATTGTAGAACACTGAAAACAAATAAAATTAATATTATAAAAGGAACTCCCAGAAATAACTTGAGTCTACTTCAGGTTCAAAGACCACAACCAAATCATTCTCAAGGTTTTCCCTCTGATCTAAAAATTATGGGATATCAGTTATTTCTCCCATGTTTTTACATTTTTATTGCCAAACAGAAAGTAACTTAAACTTACTACATTAGTTCCCTTACCTTTCATAAGCTTTTCAACCATTTACAATATAGTTTTTTTTACCCCACAATGCTATTGAAACTGCTATTTCAAAAGTCATCTTATTTGTCATATTGTAACACTAAAGCAATACCCATAAGAACTGCTATGAATATACATACATATTTTCAGGTTAGATTCACAAAATATAATAAACTCTCTTCCTCAAGGTCAAAATGCAAATATTGCTTTAGAGTAACACTGTTAGGATACCAGGAATGTAAGGTTTAAAAAGGTACTCATAACCAATCCAGAGAGCACCAACATTTTAAGCATTCTTTCTGTTTTGCCTCCCTACAAGCAAGTCCCCTTAGGTAAGTTCCTCCCTCCACTCTTTTTCCCTTGGGCAAGTTCCTCCAACAATGGGCTCCATGTGACTCAGGTTCCAAGTGACTCAGGTTCCATGTGACTCAGGGTGTATCATATCTGTGAGGTGGACCAGAGCTACAAGCAGGTCCCATAAGTGTATGTAATGGACATGAAAGATGTTGGGGCCAAATGTAATGATAATGGAATAGGAAGATCTTCCCCATCCATTAATAAGCCAGTTCAGCCAGTACCCAGTTGGTTCAAAGTAATCAATTCTATAGGTACAGTTGGCCACTCTATCAGGAAGAGAGATTAAAGTTTTCCCAGAAAGGCTGTCCTTGAGCTGGGGAGAAATTGCCAGGGAGAGTGTTTTGAGGCTAGAACAAAATGTGATTTTTGGAGAGAAATGTGATTTTAGCATTGGGGTGCAAGAAAAGGGACCCAAGCACTCCATCAGTTCCAATCCAACTACTCTGCTTGACCCCCTCCAGGCAAAAACAGCTCTACAACCCTTGCCAGAAGGAAACAGTTTCAGAAGCTGAGACCTTCACCCCTTTACCCCAAAAGATTTTGGGTTCCATTTGTTTAAGGAGGGAGTGATACAGCTAATAGAATAATAGGATCCCTAAAAAAGGGTCCTTGAACTTTCCCACAAATTTCAGCAGCCCTGATCTCTGATGTTCACTTGAGGCATCCAACCCATCCCAGTTTAATCTTTTCAAATTCCTTTTCATTATGGACCTCATTGTCTGCGCCTGGCCCACTCCAGGCCACTTGCTATTCCTTGATCCCATCCATATCTTCTCACAGTCTTTCTGTATTGAAATGTCAATTAAATTGAAATACTCCATTAAATTGTTCAGATTTTTGTATTCTGGCCCACTTGCTTTGGTGACACAAAAATCACAAACTCACTAGGAAATTTTGCCCACCCAATTGGTGTTTTAATTGACACTACATGAAGAGAAAGATGACTTGAGTGGTTGAATTCTTTCAAGGCAAACTCCTGCCTTACACTCCTGCATTTCAGGGTTCTAGCACCCCTAGACCACAACACTACTATCATTTGAAGTACTGACAGTCAGAATTATCTAGGGCTAGGTTTGGGCAAGTATTTGTGGCAATATGACAAGAGGGGAAGAAATTCAAGTGCAGGTGAAAGCATAGACTTGAATTACATCAGGTCTGAGAAGTTAGAAAAGTGCAATCAAAGCAGACATAACGACCTGAGAAAGTAATGAAGAGTATAAGGTTTAGAGTTTGTGATGAGGATAAAGGACATGTTTTAGGAGACACAAGGTTTAAACTTGAGAGATAGAATGAAAAGAGGAATGAGAAATTTTTTTTTATTATGGAAATAGAACACTTTGTGGGTAATGATGAGATTAAATGTGTGACCATCTGCACTGACTGCTGAGGTAAGGGAAAAGGGAAGTGAATAAGCATTTATACCATGTCTACAATGTGCCAGGAATTATGCTAAGCACTTTTTGCAAATATTATTATATTTTATGCTCAAAACAAAGCTGCAGGGGGCAGGTGAAGAAACTGAGGTGAGCAAAGGTTAAATGACTTGCCTAAGGTCACATAGGTAAATATCTGAGACTAAATTTGACCTCAGATCATCCTAACCCCAAGGGTGAAGTATACTATCCACTTCATTATCAACTGTTTCTAGGTAGAGGGAAGTAAGCCATGGGATTTGAGGAGATTCAGTATTTGGGGGGGGAACATCAGAGAGTCATATCAATATGGATATTGAGGTTCTCCCATATAAAGACAAGAGGTGAGAAGGAAAGGGGAAGGAAGGAAAGAAGGAAAGGAGCAAGGAAGGAAGGATAGAAGGAAGGAAGGGAAGAATCTAATATATGAATACAGTGATTTTAAACTGAAGAAAATAAGGAATAATAATTTAAAAAACAGGCTTGGGTTTTAACAAAGATAAAAATGTAGAAAGTAGTAGAATATGTCTATTGAGTAAAGGTCTTCTTGCAAGAATAAAAAATACAAAGTTGATATGGAATCCAAGAAAACCACTGAAATGTTTCAAAATGAGAACCTATCTGGTATATCATAATCTATTAATGATGAAAACATTTTAAAAGACCCTAAACCAATTCATGTCCCATATCAACAGAATGGAATTGGGACAGTGTGGATAGGAAAATTTTAATTCCCAATTGACAAGTTCCTAGAGGAGACAAGTCTTAATAGGAGATTCAAGTCTATTGTTAGTCATTAAAATAAGACGGAATTCCCTGATACCTGAAGAAGTTTTATCTGGGTGAAAGTTTTCTAATAATCAGCTCAAAAATCACTCAAAGAAACCAATGGTACAGTGGTAGGTTTGACTTACTAATGCTCCCCATTCCTCATTGTTCACACAAGAAGAGAATTTACTTTCAGTGGATATATTTGCCACTCACCAAACTTCTACAAGCATCTCTGGGGTTTTATGATCACAAATGATTATTGTTCTCATGACACCTTGTTATTTTCTTTTCTGGAAGAGTAAATCTGATCATTAATAAACTTGGAATAAGAGAAAACTCTGCAATGACTTTTAAAAGTCCATCTTTCTAATTTTGTGTCCCAGGGGCTGAAGAGTAGATTGCAAAAATCCTTTCCCAGGAGTGATATGGAGGGAAGGATTCTACTCTGCAAATAAATAAATAAATGATCTACAGGTCTAGAGAGAAAAAGTTCTCCCCACAACTGCACTTTCCCTACTTTGTGAAAGTCATATGAGTGGAGCCAAGATGGCCTCATGTACCTCTGTTAATTCCCAATAACCTACTGCTGTTACAGAACCTTCAGTATAGCAAAGCAAAACCATTTATCAAGGGAGCAGAGCCAAGGTGGCAGAGTAGAAAGATGCATATGCTCTAGCACTTCCCCCACAGCCCACAAAATACCTGTAAAAAAATGACTCTCAACAAATTCTAGAGCAGTAGAAACCACAGAACAACAGAGTGAAAGAGGTTTCTAGTCAAAGGTAACCTGAAAAGCCAACAAGAAAGGTCTGTCCCACCAGACGCTGAGCAGAGCTGAGCCCAGCCCCGGCCATGTGGCACTGGGAGGAACAGGACCTGAACAGATCTCCAGACAGAGTTCCTTGCAAGGAAAGTCCCAGGTGGATCAATCCACAAGCAACAAAGAAAGCTCCAAAGGTAGGGGGGGAGGGCTTTCCCAGTTGTGAGAGGGAATGGGGGTTTCTCCAGCACTATCCCCAGGTGACGGGAGAGACCATGGCAGCAGACGATAGGCAGCTAGGGAGAAAAGGAAGCAACCTGGATCCATTGTTCAGGCAGCTCAGCTTGAAGCCTCTGGTGGTAGGGAGCAGCTGATCTAAACCTCAGCCTTGAGTGATGGCCCTGTCCCAATCCAAAGCCCAGAGGAAACAAGCAACTGAGTCTAATCTCTTGACAAGGGATTCAGAAGTCAAGTAACTGACTGGGAAAATGCCCCCAAAAAGGGAAAAAATAAGATTATAGAAGGTTATTTTCTTGGGGAACAGGTGTCTCCTCCCATCCATTCAGATGAGGAAGAATAAGGCATACTGTCAGAAGAAGTCAAGGCCTCTATGAACTCCAGTACCTCCAAAAAACAATATGAAATGGGTTCAGGCCATAGAACAGCTTGAAAACGAGTCAGCAGCCCCTCAAAAAAATGCGGAGAAAAATAACACTTTTAAAAAGGGCCTAACCCAACTAGAAAAAGAGGTCCAAAAAGTCAATGAGGAGAAGGAGGCTTTACAAAACAGAATTAGCCAAATGGAAAAGAAGGTTCAAAAGCTCGCTGAACAAAATAGGTCTTTAAAAGAGAGAATCGAGTTCAGGGAAGCTTACAACTATGAGATAAACCAAGAAGTTAGAAAACAAAACCAAAAGTTGGAAAAAATAGAAAATAATGTGAAACATCTCATTGGAAAAACAACTGACCTGGGAAGTTGATCCAGGAGAGATGATTTAAAAATTATGGGACTGCCTGAAAGCCATGATCAAAAAAGAGCCTAGACATTATCATCCATGAAATTATTGAGGAAAATTGTCCTGATATTCCAGAACCAGAGGGCAATATAAATATTGAAAGAATAATCCACAGATCACCTCCCAAAAGAGACCTGAAAAGGGAAACTCCTAGGATTATTGTGGCCAAATTTCAGAGTTCCAGGGTCAAGGAGAAAATATTTCAAGCAGCTAGAAAGAAACAATTCGAGTGTTATGGAAAGACAATCAAGATAACACAGAATCTGACAGCTTCAACCTTAAGGGATCATAGGACTTGGGATGGGATATTCCAGAAGTCAAAGGAACTGGGATTAAAACTGAGAATCACCTACCCAACAAAACTGAGTATAGTAATTCTTCAAGGGAATAGATGGCCATTCAATGGTATAGAGGACTTTCAAGCATTCATGTTGAAAAGACCAGAACTGTATAGAAAATTTGACTTTCAAACACAAGAACCAATAGAAGCTTGAAAAGGTAAACAAGAAAGAGAAAATACAAAAGACTTTCTAAAGATGAACTCTTTACATTCCTAAATGGAAAGAAAATATTTATAATTCTTGAGACTTTTCTCAGTATTTGGGTAGGTGGAGGGATTGTATACATACACACGCACACAGAGTACAGAGTATGTTGAATCAGGAGACATGATATCCACACAAAAAGATATAAAATAAAATTTAAGGGGTGAGGGAGGAAAATACTGGGAGGACAAAGGGAAAAAATGGGATGGGGCAGGCTATAACTCATAAGAGAGAGAAAGAAATGTCTTGTTCAATGGAGAAGAAAAGGGAGAAGGGGAGAGGGGGAAAGTGAAGCTACTCCATCCTCATATGGCTTAAGGAGGGAATAACATACTAAATTTGGTATGACAATCTATCTTATATTACAGGAAAGTTTGGGAGGAGGTGACAAGTGGGGTGAGGGGAATGATGGAAGGGAGGGAAAATAGGAGAAGGGAGTAAGTAGAAATAAACACTTTTGGGAAGGGACAAAGTCAAATGAAGGAATAAAAACATAAATGGGGATTGAGTAGGATAGAGGACGATATAGTTAGTATTACACAATATGATTGTTAAAGCAGTCTTTTGCAAAATGGCACACATTTAATCTGTATTGAATTGCTTGCCTTCTCAGTGGGGATGGGTTGGGAGGGAGGGAGGGAGAGAAGTTGAAATTCAAAATATTAGTAACGAATGTTGAGAATTTTTATTGCATATAACCAGGAAATAAGAAAATCAGGAAAAGGAGTATAGAAATTTATCTTGCCATACAACGAAAGAGAGAAAATGAGGATAAGAGAAGGGTTGGGTGTGATAGAAGGGAAGGTTCATTGAGGGAAGGGGCAATCAGAATGCAAGGTATTAGGGGGTGTGGGAGGGGAGAGATGGGGAGAAAAATTGGACATATTACAGAGTGATGTAAAAGTAATTAGTATTAAAACAATTGAGTGAATTAATTACCGAGGCTAAATCAGAGGCATCTTTAGTTTAGGGAAATGAATTTTAATCTGTCTCCTAGAGGCAGGTAACTTCACATAAAATTTGGCATTGATGGAAAAGTTAAGGTTTTAATGATAAATTTGATTTTATGATTGTTATTTAAGTAGGAACTAAAACAGGTATAGAAAGGAATGTAAGCCATTTAAGACTTACCTGAAAAGATGTTCTGTACCCAATGTGAAATTATAGTCATATCTGAAACTTGGTTATTGGAACTTGCTATTATAAGATACTATGAGATTATGAAGTGACTGTACTTCTGAGTCTAACTCCAGATATGTATAGCAACAAAGGCAGTCTGATCCTCTAATCCATGATACCAGTAAGCCTGTGAGATGCTGGTATGAACTAAAAAAGGTTATCTCATGAGAAGGGTGGGAGAGCGACTGTTCAGTCTAGGCTGAGGTAAGATTCTCCTGACTCAGTTTCTCCATTGACACCTGGCACCTCACTGAATGCAAGTTGACAATCTACGCCTGCCTGGAACTGACATGAAGTTGGGGAGATATTGTTTCCCTGCAATGTCCCTACTCTTAGTGGCAATTCCCTATATTCAAAAGGTCTACAAGCTTAATACCAGATCTATTAAATTACAGATTGTTGGTAGGGGAAGTCTAAAATTAAACTATTATGCTTAGGACTTTAGACCAATAACAATAAGTTAGGGTCCTTTAATTCTTAGAAATAGTGTAGAGACAATTAGGTCAAGGGCTTATGCAGTTTGCATACATAGTTATTATTTGTGTCTCAGTTGGCTGTTAAAAAAATCCATTTCTGATCTATATTGTAAATGATTTAAAAAAAATATCACCTGACCAAAATTTGGAATTATGTTATGTGATATGACTGTGTTAAAAATGAAAGATAAAAAAGAAATAAATAAAAATTAAAAAAACAAAGGTCATGTAAGTGAACATCTATGGGAGATTTATGTATATGCATCTAAGCACTCTCCAGGGACCAGGAAAGTGCCACTCACTTTTCAGCACTCATAGAGCACTGCCTTGTCCCCAGATCAAGGACAAAATGTTTTTTTGACATACTTTATCACCAAAATCCATCCTATTTATCTCTCTTATTACCTGAGATGTTTCTGTTTTTAATGCTCCAGGGATTTTCAGCAAAACTTGATAAGACTCACATACTGTCTTGATAACCATTTTAAAGAGAGTAATTAAACTCCTTCATGTTACTAGCCAAAGATTAAAGATATGACCCAATTATGAGTCCTACCCTACTCCCTAGCTTTTAGTTACCCTAACTTCCATTTACTGTAGAGTAAATGCTGCTCTCCATTCTTTTTATTCCCTTAGCCTCATGCAATGCTTTTGTAATGAGCGTCATTGTGGAACAGCTGGTGGTGATCTTGTCCTGCAGTGATGTTGATGAAACTACTACAGAGTTGTGACATATGCCTCAATCAATTACCATTCATTCAATAAATATTTATCAAGTATCCACCATGTACCAAGCACTAAGTGCTGGAGAAACAAAGAGGCAAAAGACAGTCCCTCTCAGAGTCCCCTGAAAGATTTAAATCTCTGTGACCTAACAGTAAACATATTCAATCAATAAGTATTTATTAAACATTATGTACCAGGCACTGTACCCAAAACTGGGCATACAAAGAAAAAAGGCAAAAATCAGTCCCTTCCACTAAAGAGCTTACATTTTAGTTAAGGAAGCAACACAAACATGAATAGAGATATACCCAATACATTCCTAAGTAGATAGAATATAATCCCAAAGTGGAAGGCAATAGCTACAGAGGAGCTAGGGAAGGCTTCCTGCAGAAGAGGGTATTTGATCTGAGTTTTGAAAGAACTCAGGGAATCTAATAAGAAGAGGTGAGGCAGGAGAGCATTCCAGTATGGAATGTAGCCATTGCACAGAAATGGATACAGTAAATGAAGCACCATGTGTGATGAATAGCAAATAGACCTGTATGGTTAGACCAGAAAGATATATTGGTGGGAGTAAGAAGATAGGAAATGGCTAAGTTGTAAAAGAACTTGAAGTGCCCAGAGGAATTTATATGTATTTCTAGAGGTAATAAGAAGCCTTTGGAGTATTTTCGAGGTGACATGATTTAAGAAAATCACTTTGGTTTCTGGTCAGAGAATGGATTGGAGTAGGAGAGATTTGGGACCAGGAAACCAATTAAGAGGTTATTTCAATAGGCTAAATGATGAGGGATGAGGGCCTGAATTGGGACAGTATCTATGTGTATCAGTAAGCACCCCAACATACACAGGGACTTCTGCTGTCATAGGTTCTTTGATCTGCTTCTCTAAAAGGAAAGGGAACTTTCAAAGGGTTAATAATCACTTTAATCAAGCACAGCTACCATTCAGTTAGTTCAGGCAAAAAAGTCCGCACCCTGAATTTCAGAGAAAATACAGAGAAATCAAATCTCAACAGATATGGCTTCTTTTCTCTGACCATAATCAATACACACATCACAATTCAACAAACAAGTCCAACTGTCTGACCATAGTTACAAGAGAGGGAAGCACTGCCATCTGAGTTTTCAAAGCCAGGGGCTGCTTAGCAGCTTCCCAGAGTCTCTCATCTGTATACAAATCTACTTCCAAAAACTAATGAATGAGAATGAAGAATCAAAAATAACACTGACATTTTGAACTGGTGAATGGAGGAATGGTGGTACCTCCAGGTAACAGGAAAATTCAGAAGAGAGATGGATTTGTGGAAAAGACCCTGGGCTTTGTTCCATGCATGATAATCTGAAATGTTTCCAGGACATATGGCTCAAAATGTCTAGAAGGCATTTGGTAATGTAGGATTGGCTTCTGAGAGACACTTGGGGTGGACATCATCTTCATAGAGATTAATTGAAGTCAGAGGAACTGATGAGATCACAAAGTTGGTTTTTGTCCTTCTTTCTCGAAGAGGACCAAAATTACATTACCATGACAAAGTCAAATTTCAAGATGTCTGACTGTGGCTGATCAGACCAATATGACCTGGGAGCACTACCACAAATTGGGCACAGATAGTCCCTGTGAATATTTGGGATGGATACTCCAAATTTGTGTATCCTATGTTACCTTTGTGCTGTTTCATTTAAGCTTTGCTTAAAGAACACAGAATCCTTTCTGATGTGGACAAGCCATGTCAAGTGGTCCTGTACCAGTGTCTCCTTTGTCTCACAGTCAAATCCAAAGTTTCAAAGAGAGAGACCTTGAGAGTGTCCTTGTATCACTTCTTCAGACCACCATGTGATTGCCTGCTGCATGTGAGTTCTCCATAAAAATAGTCATCTTGGCAAGCATACATTTTGCATTAGAACAATGTGGCCAGCCAATTGCAATCTGAGGCATAGCTTGAATGCAATATAGTTAGAGCAAGGACCTCAGTGTTTGGTATCTTATCTTTCCAGGTGATCTTCAGAATCTTCCTAAGACAGTTCAAATGGAAGGAATTCAGTTTCCTGGCATGGCACTGGTAGACTGTCCATGTTTCACAGGCATACATCAGTGAGGTCAGCACAATGGTTCTGTTGGCCTTCAGTTCTTTAGTCAATCTAATACTTCTTCTCTTCTAAAATTTTCTTCTGAGTCTCCCAAGCATTGAGCTAGCTCTGGCAATGCATGTGTCAACCTCATTGTCAATGTGTACATTGCTGGAAAGTACCCACAGCATTCAAACTTCTCTATTTGTTGTAACCGATATGTTCCATGTATGGTGGTGGCTGGTGGAGCACCTGTGTTTCCTTGGTGTTAATTATTAGGCCACAATTAGTACAGGCAGCAGAGAATTGATGCATAGTTTGTTGCATCTCAGCTTCAGAGTCTGCACAACTATCAGCAAACAGAAAATCACTCACCAACATTCCACTTTGATCTTGACTTGTAGCCTTTTTGTTTCCTTACCTTTAATATAAATTGATATCTTTAATAAACAGTAATTAAAATTTTTTAATTGTTTTGGTAAAAAAAAAAGATTACAACAATTTACCCTAATGAATAATAATTCATTGTGATCAAGCTGGATTTACAAAAGAATATAGGATAGTTCAACATTAGAAAAATGATTAACATAATCATATTAAAACAAAAATCATCCAAAATTGCTTTGCTACATTGATTCTCTCTCTAAGCAAGAAGATTTGTATATTAATGATACAATAATTTGTATGTTAATAACTTGCCTGACACAGATTTTGACTAAAACACAGAGCAGTTTTTCTGTAACAAGGTAAACTTTTAAAAAAATATCCATTTAATCCATTCCTTTTTTCTTATATTTTATTTTATTTTAATATATATTTATTTATTTAACTTTTTACATTCATTTTCACAAAATTTTGGGTTCCAAAATTTTCTCCCCATTTGTCGCCTCCCCCCACTCCACTACACTGAGCATTCTAATTTCCCCTATCACCAATCTGCCCTCTCCACTATCATCCCTCCTATCTCTTGTCCCCATCTTCTCTTTTGTCCTGTAGGGCCAGATAACTTTCTATTCACCATTATCTGTATTTCTTATTTCCTAGTAGCAAGAACAATACTCGACAGTTGTTCCTAAAACTATGAATTCCAACTTCTCCCCATCCCTCCCTCCCCACTCATACCCTTTGGGAAGGTAGGCAATTCAATATAGGCCATATCTGTGTAGTTTTGCAAATGACTTCCATAATAGTCATGTTGTATAAGACTAGCTATATTTCCCTCCATCCTATCCTGCCCCCCATTGTTTCTATTCTCTCTTTTGATCCTGTCCCTCCCTGAGTGTTGACTTCAAGTTGCTCCCTCCT
>CM053771.1:308577625-308603387 GCA_028658325.1 Potorous gilbertii | reverse complement strand
CATTTTTTTGGGTCTCCTTTATTAAGGTATTGACCCATTTTTCATGCTTTTCTTGCATCTCTCTCATTTCTCTTCCCAGTTTTTCCTCCACCTGTCTAACTTGATTTTCAAAATCCTTTTTGAGCTCTTCCATGGCCTAAGCCCATTGGATATCTATTTCAGATGTTTGGGATACAGAGGCCTTGACTCCTATGTCTTTACCTGATGGTATGCATTGTGCCTCCTCATCAGAAAGGAAGGTAGGAAACATCTGGTCACCAAGAAAGTAACTTTCTATGATCTTATTTTTTTCCCTTTTCTGGGCATTTTCCCAGCCAGTTACTTGACTTCTGAGATGCCTGTCCACCCCATTCTAGATCCTCCCAGCTAGTGCTTGGGGTCTGAGATTCAAATGCTGCTCCCCAGCCTCAGGGCTTTCAGCAGCTAGCCCGACTGCTATTCAGGATTAAATCAGGTTCTCAGGTCGGGGCAGGGCCTCTGCTCAGGCTCAGTTCCCTCAGGGGTTTTGTGCAGAGACCTTTTGTAATGGAGCTCCTGCTGAAGTGCCCGCTGCCTCTGCTGCTGCCTCCCGAGGGGGCCTGAGTTGTGGAGACACCCTGCTCCCCTCTCAGCCCATCTAGACATCTCTCTCACTGACCTGCAGCACCTGTGGGTGGAGGGATCACCGTGACCATGGGAGATTCCATCCCTGAAGCCTGCTCCGATCTGTTCCTCCCAGGGCTGCACAGCCAAGGTAGGGCTGGGTTCCGCTCTGGTCCTGTGTGCAACAGACCTTTGGTGAGGGTTTTTCAGGTCTTTCTGGAACAGAAATCTCCTCCACTCTGTGGTTCTGTGGCTTCCACCAGTCCAGAATTTGTTAGGAGTTCTTCTTTACAGATATTTTATAGGCTGTGGTTTTAGAGCTAGCATAAGTATGTCTTTCTACTCTGCCATCTTGGTTCCTTCCCCCTCAGTTTACTTTAGAGTCACATAAAGAGTTTGAATTCTGAGGACTCTTAAAGACGTCAATTTTTGTCTTTGGATACTTGTGGGAGCACAAAAATAGTCATTAGGCTCTCTACACCATTTCAGGCAGAGTCCATAGATGGGCTTCTAGTGTAAATGTCCTAAAGGTCCTCTTTGCTCTAGGCCTAGGAAGCTGTAGGTGATAACACTCCTCTGCAGTCACACCTGGGGGTCTGGCAATAAAGCCATTGAATACCTTGATACTTTTCATCCTAGGAGTTTGTCAGTGGTCTTATACTTGTCTATCCAGCTCTCTAGGGCTCAATTTCCTTTAAAGATCTCTGAGGTGCTTGAACTTTAAGGCCTCTGAAGGACTAGTCATGTTTATTCCTTGGACCCTTCTTGCGGACCATACAATGGTCATTTTGCTCACTCAACCTCAGATTCAGGAAGACACCTGGGAGGGGTGTTTGTAGTCTAAATGGTCTTAAGTCCTTCTTGCACCTTTGGCTTTATATAGGTATTGAAACTTGTCCTTGATCACATACAGATCCCTGAAGCTCACTTGGCCTCTCTTTCCCCCATGCTTACGCAGGGGTTTTGCCTCAAAAGCTCCTGAAATCCTTGACATTTTTAATCCTTGCATCTTATTAGTGATCTTACACTTTATTTCTTTTTGAATCATGTCTACGATCTCTGAAGGACTTGTCACTTTTTGTCCTTGGACACTTTAGGATGCACATACAATGTTCATTACATACTCTAAGCCTCAATTTCAGAGTTTATGGAGGGCTCTCTAGGGAAAAGGCTTTTCATTTTCAATGTCCTAGTTCCACTTAATGGCTGTCTTAGAGTAGCAGTTTCTCTTTCCCCCCAACTTGATTTGTTTAATTTTTTTGCTCATTCAAAGGGCTACTCTCTGATCACCTTTTAAAGAGGCCTATTCACTTAATAGGCATTACCTGCCGCTGAGTGAATATCAGTAAAGGCCAAAGTCCTCCCCTGCATCCTGGGCTGTCTACAGTCCTCCTGGTGATTATCTGGTTGCTGGATCCAAATGACTCAGGAGGATGAAAGTGAAGCTGGTGACCTTGCACAGCCCTCTCTCACTCAAAATAATGTCCAGTAAAGTCATGTAATCATTCCTCTGATCACATGGTCTTCTTTGAAAATGAAGAACACAACCCGTGAGCAGACCAAGCTGCCTGAATGGGGACCCAGCTCTCTTCTGCTGTTCCCTTCCTTCTCCTCTCCAAAGGAAGGTAAATTTGGTTGGCCAGAGGCCACCAAGTTAACTTTGGGTTTACTGGCTCAATTTCCATTATTCTTGCTTTCTTTCTATCTACCTCTTTCTTTCTCTCTCTATTCCTTCATTTCCTCCTTCCTTCCTTCTTTCCTTCCTTCTTTCTTTCCTTCCTTCTTTCTTATTCTGTCACTGGGCCCAGATGGCTCAGGAAGACAAAGTGAGTTTAGTGAGCTTTCATAGCCCTCCCTCCCTCAAAGCAAAGTCAAGCGCAAATCATGTCATTGTTTCTCTGATGTCATCGATGTTTTTCAGAAATGAAGGACCAACACAGACAAGCAAAAAAAATCTTTCACTACCTACTGCAATTGTTTTTCTGGGGTTTCTCTTGGAAATTAATGAAAGCAAACCCCAAATTTCACAAACTGCTAGCCTCCTGATCCATCCTTCTGATCTTGTTTAGTTTGAGTAGAACAGTGTGAGGAGGTGAAGTGTGGCCTAGTCAGGGTGGCCGATTCATTAATCAACATATTCTAGGGTTCAAGAGCACCCATCAAAGAGAAGACAACCAGAATTCTGCACTGATGTTGCTGTCTCATTTTTCCCCTTCATTTGCATCAGAATCAATGACTTTTGAGCAGGAAAGACACTAAAAGACCAGCTATTTTAGGGGTTAAATCTACTTAACATGCTTGTTAAGTCCAATTTGCAGGGACTGTATTTCTCTCTTTGACTACAATGACTTCATTTGGCTGGGGTGACTTTCACCTGATGTCAGCTTCAGGTATAAAGCTTAGGCTGTCACAGCCAAAGGTGGGAGGGAGATCCTTGTTATCCCATCTCTGAACAGCCTGCCAAGGGCAGATGAATCCAGGAACCCAAGTCAGAAACTAGCCTATCTATAGAGACCTACACTACCCATTGCAATGCTTTGCCCATCTCTCCCTTTCTGTTCTTTTCCTCCCTCCTCATCCTGCCAATTGCCTGCTTTTCCTCTTCTTTGGTGGGACCACAGGTCCTTCTGGACCCTCCAGTGACACTTTCACTTAGGAACTTTGGGGCTTCACCCTGGGCAAGAGAGCCTGCTCCTACTGAAAGAAAATATCTGTTCCCATTACAATTAACAAAGATAGAATGGTGCTGGAAAAAAATAATCAAACCCTTTCATAGAGGAACTTTTGTGTTTGAAATGTATAACAAAAATTAATTATTTTAAATTAATTATTAATTATTTTTCTAAAAGCCTTACCTGTACTGGTCAGCTTCCCTAAATACTCTATATACAAGATTTTCTAACAGCATCACTACGAGACAGTGGAACAAAAGAAGACAATAAAAGTAATTTTAAAATGATATAAGGGCATAATTTCCTGGTTTTATTTTTACTAGTTGTAGTCATCTAATTATGAGATGTATGTTTTTGAAAAATAAATGAAAAGGTCCAAAATAAGTGTTTTCTTCTCTGCAGGAAAATAAAGCTTAAAAAAGCATAGGGTGATTGTTCCAATACTTGGTGGATGTGAGCAGGATGGCTGTGTTTCTTTTGGTTAACACTGGAGATTTTAAGATGCTTAGATGCAGCAGAAGGGAAGGTACATTAAGTGACTTTCCATCTATGAATTCACAATGACATCAGTTCATATATTGTGATCTTGTGTTTTTCCATTTGTTGCTGAAAACTCTCCATTTCTTTCTTGTCTTTTAAGAAAAGGAAATACATCAAAGTTATACAGTGTCCAAAGAACGCAATCTAAGAACAGCAGAAAGAGGCATAATAATTTTCTATTAATTTTAAATATACATTTAAAATATTGGTTTCCAAAGCAACCTGAAAACCCTCTTTATGAACTGAAAGTGGATGAAAATAAACTTGGGTTCTCAATCTCAGATTATATATTAACATAAACTTGAGCAAGATCATGCCACTTTAAAAGAAGGTGAGATGAAATTGAAGTATGTCAAGATTTCTGATCTGTTGAGAAGAGGAATATATATATGATTACACATAACAACCTCACAACACCCCTATCCTTCACAAATAACCACCACTAAAAGAAAGACAGCAGAGACAAAATACCTTCAGTAAGTGGAAATGTGACATTTTAAACTGCTACAAATATTCCAAGGAAACACTCATCCTCTAAAGGATCAAAGGTGATCTAACAACAATCAACAAACAATACACCAATCACATATAATCTCTTGAAAACCAACCAGAAACTGAGCTGTGAGGACCTCAGCAGCCACACATGCCAGCCCACCCTTAAACAACAATCCTCCTAACAATGCATTCCCTCAGAGCCTGTCAGCTACTCCTGCTTAAAGCCCTGCTGGAATAGAAAACTGACCATCTCTTCAGGATGCCCATTCTGCTTTGGATCAGCTTGTTGGGTTATAAACCTCCCAAGCTTCCCTTCTGCTTCTGCTCACCTCAAAGCCTCTTCCCATCTCCTATCCCCTCTGAAGCTTCCCCTCCTTCCTCCTGGCCATTCAAACCTTGGTATCTTCCTTACTTGTCATGTGGAGATTATCCAGCTTCAATAAGTCCCAGAAGCAGTGGGCTGTGGTATTCCTGTTCCTGTCCAGAAAAATTTGTCCGATAGAGTCAAGATCCAGGTTGAAAGAGAAGCTGCAGTTGCAGGTAACCCTCACAAAACTCATCTGAGGAACAGAACATTTGGTCAAGGACCTGGCACAAATGGGGACCCAATTGCTCATTGCACTGTGACTTGTTCTTCAAAGTCAATAGCCCTGGGATGAGTTGAGGAGGTTTTCTTCCCTGTAGCCCAGGGAAGAAGGGTGAGAGGATGCCATCAAACCTCAGGAGGTTGGACCATTCTTTGTTCATTGTGACTTAGAAAACAAAGAGTAGGCAGTCAAGGAAGAGAGTTATTTAGAGACTCAACTGAAACAAGGCCTTAGTTTATCACTCTGGGCAACAAGGGATTTTCATCTTGGAGAACGAGAGAATCCTCCTATGCACTGCCTAACTCTTTTGTCTGAGACCCAGTTAGGAAGGCTGAGAGACCAAAGAGGCTTGTAGTTTTAAGTGATTTCCTGTGGGAGCAAATGTCAACTTGTACTAGTACCATCTTTTTCTTCTCTGGCCGAAGGAATCACTCATTGCTCCTAATTCTACCTTCTGGGGTCCAGCAAAATGCAAAAACCTCTTGTTCATGACAGGCTTCTGGACAATCAAAGAATGTGATCTTGATGTCTCCTGGCTAAGCATGAACAGTTCCTTCTAGCTGTCACCATCATCATCACTAGTATTTGCATGCATGGTGCTTTAAGGTTTTTAAAACATGTTAGACATGTTACCTCATTTCTCCTCACAGCTGACTTTTGAGATTGGTGCTACTATGATAATCCCCATTTTACAGATGAGCAAATGGAGGATCAGAGAAGTTCACTTACGTGACTTGCCCATGTCACACAGCCACTGAGCTTGTGAGGCAAGATTGGAACTCAAGTTTTCCTGTCTCAAAGATCAGGACACTATTTACTGAACTGCCTATCTGCCTCTACCCCATAGTTTCCAGTTGCCTCGCCATCCCAAGGCTTCTCAAAATGAACTTTCTTCAACTTGGCAAGGTGGAAGAAAATGGGATTGCCACCTCCCTCCTTTCAGGCTACTAAACTTCTATTGTGGACTAATTTATGATTCGTTGTAGTCAACTAAGTGAAGACACATTTATGACCAGAGATCAGATGGCAAAATTGTTTGAACTGGAAATTCAGAATTAAGAAGTTCTGAAATCAGAACCCACCACTTAAAACTGAATGAATGTTGTGATCCTGTCAAATCATTTAATCTCTCAGTCTCAGGCAAGTCCCTAAGATGATAAGTTTTAGATAGATGGCAATTTGCCTCATGGGAGGGAAATTCAACACCCAAGGAAGATTCATAGACATCACAAGTGTTGCTTTGTTGGGGTTTGTTGGGGTTTTTGGCCTGCCCTGTCACTTTGATGGCTCCTATTGAGCTTACTGTCAAGATAATCTCCAAGGTAACTTTCAAACGAATTTCTATATAGTCCTATCTCCCCAAACCTATATACTTCTTTTTGATTAATATATATTTGGATTTGATTTAAAAAACATTAAACAGTCATTTGAATCAGAATCACATATTGAGAGCTGGCCAAGACCACATCTTGACTAACATTTTATTTTACAGAAGAAGGAGTTGAGGTTCATATAGGAAATTTGTTAGTGAACTGTCAAAAGCTAGGATTAGAACTCAGGTCCTCTCCCTTCAAATCCACTTCCTTCCCATTCAGTATAAATTGATTCTTAATAAATTTCACTTTATTGGAACAGAACCATCATTTCAGTAGGTTGAAACTTTTTCAGTTCGTGATTCCATCCTACTCTTAGATACTTATACTTTCTGACTTCATCTCATCCAAATTTCTACTTGCTGCCATCTAAGTCTCCAAACAAGGAATTACTTCAAAGGCTGGATTTGTAATGACAAAATAAAATGGAAAGAAGAATAAATATCTCTGACTACAACAGTTAACCACTCAGATGTCAACAAGCATTGGGCAGTCTAGGGAATCAGTTATAAGCAGATTCTATCTTTTGCAGTTGGAGGAACAAAGGGGACATTGGAAAAAAAAATTCTGAATAGGGGTGGATTTAGGGCCTGGATACAAGAATAAGGCTTTAAAATGAAGAGACAGTAATACTGAGGTTATATCAGAAGACTGACTGGGAGAGTGGCCAAGATATTGGCTCAGTTAGGTAGCTCACCATCAAAGTACTGACTGTCCTTGTCCAGGGTAAGTGGGCACAGAATGGTGATGCCTTGGGTCTCCGTGCTCATCTCCCATTGAACCTCTTTGTCCACCATAGCGCTGACAGGGACAATGTGATGGGTACACAGGAAATCCACTCTTGTTGCAAATCCATTCATCATCACTCTAGATAAAAAAAAATATGAGGTGATTTGAACACCCATAAAATTGGTGCTGAGAAATCTGATGGGTAGACAGGTGATTAAATATATGTCTGAGGTGACCTGGGGCCTTTCGGCAGATAGCGACCTTAGAATTGTCGATAAGTTAGCATTACCTGTATGGACAGGAGTGCTGAGAAGCCAGGGGACCCCAATTGGAGAAAATATTCTTGACATTAGATTACTTGTTATAGATCAATACTTATGAATGAACTCATTTTTATTTCCTGAGATTTCTGGGGTGAGAGGCACTGGGATAAAGTTGTTTGGGAATTTGAACATAGAGAAAATGAGACTAAAGGCAAGTGTTTGAATGAGTTAACTTTTGTTTTTATAGGGTGTAGTCCATTAGAGGTTTATCCTTAAGGGTGAGGTGGAAGTGTTACAATTCTTACCTCAAATAAGTCACCTTCCATTAAGGCCCAATGCTAGTTCTCCTGAGCAAGAGGCCAATCTAGCAAAGGAAGGAAAGAGTCAAGGAACATGTGAGTAGGAGAAGATGGATTCCAGTCAAGGAACGAGGAAGGCATCTGTGCAGTTGGGGGATGGGGTAAGATAAAGGGAAGACTAACCATGTGATGCAGGACATTCTCTGCAGAGTTGAATGTGTCACAACCCGAGTTCCCCATGTCTTCTGTGTAGATTAAGTTGGTAATGAAATGGTAAAGTTTAAAACAAAAGATTCCATGCTAGATGCTCCATTAACTGAAACAGGAGACAGAGAGAAACATCTGTGTGAGGATTAGCTACATCTGCTTGCATGCCCAAGGATACCCAGTGGCTACTCTATTCCTTTCTGAAAGAAAAACCCATTACCCTGGTTCCACTGATATCCCTGGGTATGAAAGATTTCCCATTCCTCAAGTCCTAATCTAATTACAAAACCTATGAAGAAAATCCAGGAAAGGATCCTGAGATGTTAGTATTTTGAACCTGTGGTGGGAAGGAATGATAATGGACTGAAAGATGTTACTGGAGCAAAAATGATTGACAAAGGAGCTCAAAATGATGAAAGAAATTCATTGGTAAAACCAAAACTGGAAAAACTATAGAATTAAGAGAAGTTCATTAGGTGGGAAAAGAGCTCTGCTTGGCTTAGTCAAGATTGATTGAGCAATCAAAAAACATTTATTAATCCTTTACTATATATTAGACATTAGCTAAGTGCTAGAGATACCAAAAGAAGCAAAAGATGGCCCTACTTACAAGGAGCTCCCAGTCTAATGGTGCAGATGATCATGTCGGGACCCATAAGAATGAGATGAAGTTAAATTATCACAAGAGGTGCCAGGATCTGGGGAAATGGTAATGCTGGTCAGACAAGGGGGCTTTAATTTTCCTCATCGTTGGAATGGGATCCAACACTTTGTGC
Source organism: Potorous gilbertii (assembly GCA_028658325.1). Taxonomy (NCBI): domain Eukaryota; kingdom Metazoa; phylum Chordata; class Mammalia; order Diprotodontia; family Potoroidae; genus Potorous; species Potorous gilbertii. The sequence continues at coordinate 308,594,864 of CM053771.1, read as the reverse complement.
CATGTGCTTGGAGGGATCTCGCTGACAAATTACCAGACATTTAAATCTTGTCTGGAATTGCTTACAGGAGACTTCAGAGGGCATGCCAATTCACCCCTCCTATCTTATCCTGACTCTCCTTCTTAGAGTGAGAAGTGTGTGTTTGGAAATGCTAAGTTCGTTTCCTTTCTTCCTTCTTTCAAGAGCTTTCGAAAGCCTAGTGAGCCCTTTCCAGAATACCAAAGTCATTAAAATTTTACCTATGTAGGTTGCAGGTCCTGTTGATCCCAGGAAATGTGTGAAGGTTGATCCAGTGGCTGACCCAGAAGCTGCAAGAGAAGTCTTATTAAAATATGGACATACAGGGGGACAAAGTTAAGATTGCCAATTCCTTGAGGGAAGAGACTGGGAGTTATTTTTCTTTCTTTGCATCCTCAGGACTTAGTACATTATTTGGAACATAGTAAGATATTAATGAATGATTATTGACTGGGCACCATCTTTGGGTTCTATATGCAGGAAATGATTAAGAAGGTTTGATAAAATAAATAAATGAATATCATCAAGCTCATCTGATAACTGCTTGAGTGATCATAAGAGGGGCTTTCACTGGTTAAGCTTACTTTCACTAAATACTTACTTTCAGTAATGTATCTGGCAGAAATAGAATTAAAGTCTCAAGATAGAATCCCATCATGTAATTCCTGATCCAAGCACACTTTTATATTTGAGGTTCATATGAGAAATAATGTCAATCCCCCTGATTGTCCTGTGAGGGTAGTTTTGATAGAGGACATGAGAATCCCAGAGAGTGAGGAAATGTCTCTGATCAGGAAGGCCCGGTGGGGAAAAGTAGATGTGCTACTTTTCCACACAGAATTTCAGTGTTAGAAGCCTCCTTAGATGGCATTGAAATGAAGAATTCCCAAAGTTCCCTGGGGAAAAAAGGATAGCCACCATCTGCACAGTGAGAGGAATACCATATTGAGGTAGCTGACTCTGTATCATAAAAAGAATTTTGGAGGACTCCTTCCCCAATTTTCCCAAATAGTCTACGTAGTTTTGGAATTAGTGGTTCTTTAAATGTTTGATAGAATTCACTTGTAAATCTATCCGGCTCTGGAGATTTTTTCCTAGGGAGATCATTGATTGCTTCTTCAATTTCTTTTTCTGAGATGTGGTTATTTAAGTATTCAACTTCCTCTTCTGTTAATCTGGGGAAATCATATTTTTTTAAATGATCATCCAGCTCATTTAGACTGTTGAATTTATGGGCATTTAGGACAGTTAGGCAAAATAAGTTCTAGTTATTGTTTTAATTTCCTCCTCATTGGAGGTGAGTTCACCCTTTTCCTTTTTGATATTGGTAATTGCATTTTCTTCTTTCTTTTTTTAATCAAATTGACCAAAGGATTATCAATTTTATTGATTTGTTTTCATAAAACCAACTCTTAGTTTTATTTATTAATTCAATAGTTTTCTTAATGTCAATTTTACTCATCTCTCCTTTGGTTTTCAGTATTTCTAATTTGGTATTTACTTGGGGATTTTCAATTTGTGCTTTTTCTAGTTTTTTCAACTGCATACCCAATTCATTGATCTCCTCGTTCTCTATTTTATTCATGTAGGCATTCAAAGATATGTTTCTCATAAACAACATATTGTTGGATTATGGTTTTTAATCCATTCTGATATCTGACTCCATTTTATGGGAGAGTTCATCCCATTCACATTCACAGTTATGTTTACTATCTGTGTCTTTCCCTCCATCCTTTTCTCATCTTTTGTGCTTTTAGTTCTCCCTTCTCCCTTCTCCTCCACAGTAGAGTTTTAATTTTTGACCACTACCTCCTGCAGTCTTCCCTTCCTTCTTTCAGCCCCCCCTCCCTTTTACTCCCCTTTACCCTTACCACTTCTTCCCTCCTTTTTAGCTTCCCCTCCCTTTTCCTTCCCCTTGAGATCTTGAGACCTGCAGTTGAAGATCTAATTTTCTATTGAGTTCCGGTCTTTTTGTCTGGAAGGTCTGGAAATTCCTTATTTCATTCAATACCTTTCTCCTTGCCAGAAATATTTTGCTCAACTTTGCTGCATAATTGATCCTTGGTTGTAGTCCCAGCTCCTTTGTCTTACAGAATATCATATTCCAATTCCTTTGATCTTTTAATGTAGAAGCTGCAAGGTCCTATGTGATCCTGACTGTAGCTCCCTGATATTTGAATGGTTTTTTCTGGCTGCCTGTACTATTTTCTTCTCTTGATAATTCTAGAATTTGGCAATGATATTCCTTGGTGTTTTTAGTTTGTGAGGTGAGCGGTGGATTATTTTGATGACGATTTCACTGTCTGGATCTAGGACTTCTGGGCAGTTTTCCTTGATGATTTCTTGGAAGATATTGTGCAGTCTCTTTTTTTCATCATGGCTTTCTAATAGACCAATTATTCTTATTCTTAAATTTTCTCTCCTGAATCTACTCTCCAGGTCAGTTGTTTTTCCAATTAGATATTTTACATTTTCTTTGATCTTTTCATTCTTTAGATTTTGTTTGACTAATCCTTGATGTCTCATAGAGTCATTAGCTTCTACTTGCCCAATTCTAATTTTTGTCAAATTGTTTTCTTCAAATAACTTTGGCATCTTCTTTTCCATCTGTCTAACTGCTCCTTTTAGGGAATTATTTTCTCCAATTAGTTTTTGTACTTCCTTTTCCATTTGTCCAATTTTCCTTTTTAAGGAACTGCTCTCCTCAGTGATTTCTTTTTCCATACTTTTAAAATCATTGGCCAGTTTTTCTTCTATTTCTCTAGTACAGAAGATTTTAAAATGCTTCTTCACCTCTTTCAAGAGTGCTTTTTGTTCTTGTGACCTTCTGAAGTTTCAGATGGGAGTACAGTCAAAATGCTGACCTCTTTGATATTCATGTTTTGGTCCTTGGCCCCATAGGAAGATTCTATGGTCTGTTCTTTCCTGTTTTGCTTCTTACTCATGATGATGAGGCTTTGTGTGTTGTGGCCTCTGGTTCTTTCAGCTAGGAGCTAAAGAACCTGGTGCTGAGCTGGTTGGTGTGAGAAAGCAGAGGCCAAGTGAAGACTTTTTGTGTTTCCCCAATTTGCCCTGGAACTAGCTTGTTTAGTGTGGAGAAGGGGTGGTCTGGCAGCTGAGCTAGAGCACAGGCAAGCTCAGTAGTTGCTGATCCTGGCTACCCTAGTGTCTTCCTATTTCCCTTGGGGTTCTCAGGCACACCTCAGGTCTGGTGTGGGTGGTTGCAAAGTTCCACCCACCTAGGGCTCCGGATCTCCTCCCTGTTCTCTGAGGTGGGGCTGTCTGGGATAGATCTGGTCCTGCACTGTTCCCCTACCGCCATAGGAAGAGGAATCCTCCTTATTGATTTTCCTACCCTCACATACTATGAAACTGTTTGCCCCTTCTGCTGACTCTACTGACCCAGGATTTTTCTGGGAAAATATTTTATGGTTCTTTCAAGGTCAACAAGGGAAGGGGGAAAGAGCATTTACAGATCACTTTGCCATTTTGACTCCCAGAAGTTCAAGTAGATGACTTACGGACTTATAGTCTTAGGAGAAGCTGCTACAGTTACCTGGGGCTCCACTCTCTCTATTCCTCTGGACTCCCATTCGGGGCTATTATGCCCAAGACTCTGCCATGCTGCTGCTGCCTCAGACCTCCCTGGGGCTTTCCTGCTCAGCCCTGCTGTGGCAAGTATACACTGCACTGTGCATTCTGCTCCTTCACCCTCCCAGAACAGATCCTTTCTGTTGACCTTCCAGTCTGTCTTGGGCTGCAAATCTGCCACAGTCTGTCTCCTATTGGATTCTGACCCTCCAAAATTTGGTCATATTCTCTTTTCAGAGATATCTGAAGGAGTTTGTCTAAGAGCATAGGTGAATAGTTGCTCTCACTCTGCCATCTTCTGTAAAGCGCTTTCATCAGCCCTGCTAGAGCCTTGAACCTATATCCTGGCCATTTCTCCTCAAGCCTCATTACTGCCCTGATGATTACACCAAAGACCAGTCTTTCAGGATTCATGTTTAGTCCCTAGAAAGTCCGCCCTGGACTATCCCAATTGGTGAATGACTCTCCTGATCTATTTTTTCATGAAATTCAGGGTCATGCTTCATTTCACTACTTCCTTTCCACTACACAAGTGCATTTCCATCCCCCAGATCCTCTTCAGATCTGACTCTGACCAACTCCTCTCTGCCATTCATCTCTAATATCATGTGTCCTTATACTTCATTGGTTCCTGAGGCACCATTCCTGCACTAGGCTTAACTCAATTGCCTCTCAGTGGTTACCATTCCTTTATATGTGTTGTCTCTCCCAGTAGAATGCAACTTCCTGGGAGGCAGACTGCCTGAGGAGCTCAATTTCACAATGTTTCCATATCCATGGTGATGGAAGCTGTGACCTTTGACGATGGAGAGATAAAGGTCCCAGTAGATCCGGTGCCCACTGCTAGGGCAGTTTTATCATCCAGGGTACTTTGACTTTCAAATCCTTGGGTACTTGTCTGTGGTGCTAAAACAGTGACTTCAGAAAACTTTTTGAAAACAAAAGTAGCAGCACTGGTGACTGTTTCAAGTAATTGCTGACAGTGCACAGTGCTTGGTTAGTGCATATTCTCCTCTTAGGATTAGTGTCATGTGTCATGGGGTATTCTAAAGGAGAAAACAAGGTGGGATAGATCCTTCTGGGTTCTATTCATGAGATGGCACTATTGGGAGCCTGACTCTCCTCCAGCCCTGAGATCAGAGTGGAATCTGTTATGGTCATTGTGTTAGTGGCCTCAGTTTCAGTTGAAGGCAATGGACCTTTGGTTTTACTCTCCTGTGGGGATTACTGTGAATTACAGTGATGATTACGGAACTTCAGACTGAGCTCTTGTGTTGAGCCCTGCTTGGAATTGTGGTCTCTCTGGTTATGGTGGTCAAAGGAAACTCTGAGCTTCCCTCTATCTGAATGTGGAAAACTATGAGTATCAGTCCCCACAAAAGTTGAGCCAGCAGTGGTGACCAATGAAACTCCAGGATTAATGTTTGAAAACAGTTGATCTTTAGTAGAAATGGTGGTTAATGGGATCTTTGTGCTTTTGTCTAATTCTCTACTTGGGAGCTAAGGGTTGAGAGTGACCACAGGAGAGAGAGGGACAATGCCTGTGATTTTAGTGCTGAAGAAGAGACTTGTGGCACCGGTCTTTGGGGCAGTTGAGCTCATGTTCACTATGAAAGGAGTAACTGCAGACAACATTACAAGAGTTGAAGAAGAGAGTGTCCTTGGCTATGCAGAGGTGGTATCTGTCTCAGTGATGGTGAGATCCTCGACCTCAGATTTGGTAGACGAAATTTGGTAGGGTGAAATTGTGTTTTGTCCAGGGAGAACCATGCAACTCATGCTGGTGGTAAGAAGTAGGGCTGAGCACAGTTGACATTCTGTGCTGTGTTCTGTAGAGCCAGAGAGATATCTCCAATCATCTTGACTATGACAATATAGACTGTGCTCCATTGTGGCCAATGGGAGACCTGAGGTCCTCTCTGAGTATCCAATTGTGATTGGAGATTGTCAACTACAAGCACTGATGGATTTGAGCCAGGAGTGTTACCTAACCTCCTTGGTACATCTCCCATAAGAGCAGCTGAGGACATAGGAAGTCTAGGTAAAAGAGTGATTAGTGAAGCACTTGTGCTACTTTCTCCCACTTTACCCAGAAGCTCTTGGTTGAGAGTGATCTCATGACAAAGAGGGAGCATGTCTGTGACCCTGCTGCTAAGGATAATACTTTGGCTTTCAGTCCCAGGAATATTTAAGCTCAAGGCCTTGGCCTTGTAAATAACCTCAGAGAAGGTGACTGGAGACAAAGGAGAGAAGGTCTGTGGCAAAGTAGATATAGTAATCTGCCCAGCATGGTGGTATCTGTGACTTCAGCAGAGACCAAGGACCAGGGAAATTCTGTTCTTATTCCAAGCAGAGCCCCAGCAATCCTGGTGATGGAGACAGCAGGTGTTGGTGTACTCAATAACAAGGATAAGTCTGTTTCTCCTCCAGGCCTGATCCATGTAGTAGGTATAGGATGGTGCTTCTCCAGGGTGCTTTGTCTCATAGACAGGTCTGGGCTCATCCTCATTTCTGTAGCTCTCATTGTTGTAGGATTTGAGGACAGAGCAAAATGGGACTGAGACAGTGGTATGAAAAAAATCAACTGGAGTGGGTCATGGAGTCCAAGTAGTGCTGGGGTCTCTCTCTAAGAGATGTGACTGATGGAGGTACATCTGCAGGCAATGTAGAAGAAATGGTCCCATTTGGGCTGATCTTTAAGTGACCATAGGAACCTGAGTTGCCTGTGGAGCTTGCAATGTCAATGATGACTCCAGAAGGTTTTTCAGGTGGAGTTCTATGGGACAGCTTCTATGGGACAGTACATGGTTCTGCTATGTGTCTCAGGCCTAAGGCCACTTGTTACAGCAGCCAAAGTGAGAAGGAGGACCTGGGGGGGTAGCTTCTAGTACCTGGCATCGTCTCCTTGGTGAATATCTCTTAGAGAACTTGAAATGGAATCTCTCACAGTAGAGCTAGTCATGGAAATGCTGGTGGACTCTGTTGATTCTCTTTCCTGGGCAGACCCACTCAGATTATTCAATGCCACTGTGTTCCTGGTAGAGAACCCTGTGACCATAGTAGTTGGTTGAAGTGTGCCTTAAGTATGATGGGGTAAGTTTAGAGTAATTTGGCTAAATTTAACATGGCAAATAATACATAGACATGCAAGGGAATACAAGAAATATACAAAATCCCCCAGTAGCTCTTCATCCAAATGCTGTTATCACAACATATTTCAAGGCAGAAAGGAATATGGCAGATGAAGCTGCCAAGTCTTGCAGTCCAGTTACAATCCCTCCTTCCCCCCTATCAGTGTCCTCTTCTTAGACTGTGAATATGATTTCCTATCTTTTCTCAAAACTGAGACACAAGTACCAAGGAAGTACAAGAGAAAAAAAGAAGCATTTTCTTACCCAGTGAACTTGTGTGTCAGTGGGCCTCTAGGCAGTACCACCATGCTTCCTGTGATCTGGGATATGTGTGGCAGGTACCGCACTAACCTCACTCACTGTAGCAACAAATGAGTGCACATATCAGTCATGGAATACAAAGGACAATATATTATCTCCACATATTCTGATTGTAAACTCCAGAATATATGCTTTCTTTATCCTTTCCAAAGCAGTGTTCCTCTACTATCCCACTCTCTCACTTACCTTCAATCTCTGCTTTTCTACTGACTGTTTTCCTGCTAACACATTTGCAAAAAATGACACCCCCCCAAAAAAATCTTCATTTTTTCCATCTTTCCCTCATAGTTATTCTTCCTTATTTCTCCTCTTTTTTGTGGTCAAAGTCAATGAGATAGCTATCTATAAAGGGTGTTTCCACTTCCTTTCCTCTCACTTCCTTTTTATCTCTACAGTCTGTCAATCTCATCATTAAAATGAAATGGTCCTCTCTAATGTTACTCTTAATTGCAAAAAGAAATCACCTTTTCTCAATTCTCATTCTTCATCTCTCTGCAGTCTTTCATTCCATTATCCTGTTTTCACTGATACTCTCTTCTCTTTCGATTTTTATGACAATTCTCTTCTGGTTTGCCACCTGAATCCTGACTCAGTCTGTTTTGCTAGATTCTCACTCAAGTCATCAATGCTAATTTTGAGTGCTGTACATTAAGGCTCTGAGTTGTGCACTCTTATTTTCTTTCTCTAGGAGATTTTCTGAATTCATAAACTCCTGGGAATGGATGATTCTCAGATATACTCATTTACCCTTAACCTCTCTGGTGATCTCCAATCTCAATATTCCTGTTGGACAACTGCCTATTAGAAATCATGAACCTGATGTTTTGTAAACATCTGAAACTCAACCCGTCCAAAACTCAACTCATTGTCTTTACCCTTAAATCTTCATTTCTTCTTAACTTCCCTATTTCAGGCTATCATCATCTTCCAAATCACTCAGGCTCACAATCCAGGAAGTTAACCTTGATTATTCACTTTCACACAACCTCCCATATCCAATCTATTGACAAGGAATATAGATTTTTGCTCTCATAACATTTCTCCTATATGCACCTTCTCTCTTATAACCTTATCATCATCCTGGCCCTGGCCCCCATCACCTCATTCCTGGACTATTGCAGTCACTGTTTGGTTGGTTTTGCTGTCATAGGACTCTGCCCACTCTTGTCCATCCTGTACTCAGTCACCAAAATGATTTTTTTTAAAGCCCAGGTCTGACCATGTCATTGTCCCATTCAATAAAATCCAGTGGCTTCCTGTTACCTCAAGAAACAAATAAAAATGCTGGTTGGCATTGAAAGGCATTCATAACTTGCCCCTCCTTTAATTTGTCAATCTGCTTGCACTTTACACCTCCTTTCCCCCAGTGACACTGGCCTTCTTGCTCTTCCTTGCATTGCCTTGCTACCTCCCAACTCAGAACATTTTCACTGTCTGTCTCCTATCCCTGAAGTCCTTTCACTCCTCATTTTTCTGACTTCCTTCAAGTCCCTGCTAAGATTCCCTCTTTCCTGAAGAAAGGTTGCCCCTTTCTATCATAGGAAGTTGGGATCTTAATAGGCATGACCCCCTTGATTGTTAAGTGATCACTCTTAATTCTAGTCTCCTTCCTTCAATGTTTATCTCCAATTTATCAGGTATTTTCTCCTCCTCTCTACAGGGCTTGTCATGAGGCCAGCTGTCAGGAGAGACATCCCTGATGCAATTTTGCTGAGCTCTGAGAGAGCTGTGAGGCCTGTTTTAATGATTTTCCACACTAGGGTGCTGGTGGAGAAGGCAGAACCTCCACTGTGTTTAGTCATTGGTGCAACTGAAGCACTACCCTTCTCAGGAGATGTGGGCTCTGTGGGTTTAGTTGCAACCAGTACAGGTGAGATTCTCTGAGCTCATAATATTATCTACAGAGGGTGAATGGAAAGTCCTGGAGTAGCTGGTCCTTTCACTGACGCTGGGCAGAGAAGAGGTGGAGGCTCTATCAGGCCAAAAAAGTTACTCCTGGACCTGTAGGCTACATGTCATGGATTATCTTGTGGTCTCAAGGAAAGTGCTGCCCACTATTTTACCCTCCCTTGACTTTTCTGTAGTCACCAAGAAGGTGCTCATGACCCTTCTAGTATATGTCAGGATGATGCTAGAAGCAATGGAGGATAAATGGAGGACAATGGAGCACTGACCCTGACTCTATTACTGTCTAGGGTAAGCATCCTGTTTCTCTGGGGTGGTTTACCTCATTGGCATATCTGGGCTTGGCCCTATTCCCATGGCACTGAAGGCTGTAGGAGTTGAAGGTAGAGGCAAAATGGGGTTGATTTCAATTCCTGTCAGTCAGGCAGTGACATGAGAAGAATAGACTATAGTGGGCCATGAAATCTGTGTGATGTGGCAACTCTTTCCAGGGGACATTTCTGATACAAGTATGTACACAGGGAATGTAGAAGAAATTTTCCCAGCTGGACTGATCTCTAAAGAGACCACTGGAGCAAGAGCTGGTTGTGGCCTCTATTTGAGGCATAGAAAGCATGGGTCATTCAGTGCCCAAGGTAACTCCAGGGGATGTTACAGATGACATTGAGGCTTCCATAGGACAGCACATGGTTCTCCTGTGTATCTTAGGACTGAGACCACCTGCTATTGTGGCCACAGTGAGAATGTGGGGCTTCAATGGCTCTTGTAGCTGGAGTTGTTTCTATGATGACTATCTCTGTTGCAGTGACAGAAATGGAATCTTTCACAATAAAGACAGTCTTGGGGATGCTGGTGGACTCCGTTTAGTCTCTTTCCCGGTCAGATCCCCTCACATTGTTCAATGTCACTGTGATCCTGATGGACAATCCTGTGCCCATGGAAATTAGTTGAGATTGGCAGTTGGTTGAAGTGTGCCTGTTGATGGGCAAAATTTGCATCATTCACACAGATTTTCATTGCCTCTTAATAGGGTTTCTTCTATATTCAAGACATCTCCCAAACTCTTACACCTCATTTTCCCCTGCATTTTTTGGTTGAGATTCAGTTCCTGGATAATTCTTACCTTTGATCTAAGGGTTCTATCAGGGACTGCTACACACTGCTATGCTAGCCTTAGTGTAGTCACATTTGTCTGTGAGACACCCATCTAAGTGAACTTATGCCATGACAAGATTCATTTTTAACTCATGCAAATCCCAGGGAGACTTGCAGAACAGAGATAAGATCAGAAGGTACTGACCCTTACTTTTAATGCTATTGATATCTGTGGCAGAGGAATGAGTTAGGATAGGAAGTTAGATTAGGAGGCACCCAAATGGTTCAGTGGATCGAGCACTGGCCATGAAATCAGGGAGACGAGTTTAAATCCAGCCTCAGACACTTGACACTAGCTGTGTGACCCTGGCAACTTCATTTGATCTCATGGGATCATATTCCTAGAACTTGAAGTTCAGTTGTCTAGTACAAATGTGTCAGAAAAAACCCTGAAGTAGATGTGAACCTTTGCCCAAAGACTCACAAAGAGTAACCATTAAAGGTATAGATTGAAGCCTATTCCTTTGAAATTCTTCCTGAAATGTGGTACCCATATTTTCCTGTCTCATTGCTTTCTCCCCTGAAGCTTGTGGGGTAATAGCCACTTTGGAGAAGTATTGGTAAGGGCTTGGACAGGTATCAATCTACTGACAAGTTGAACTTAGCCTAACATTCGTTATCTTTTTGTAAGGCAATTGGGGTTAAGAGATGTTGTCAGGGTCACACAGCTAGATATGATAGATCTCTGGAGAAAATTGAATGGGGGTAGAAAAGGAATATAACTTTCTCTCAGCAGTACATGGCACATATACAAAAACTGTTCATGTACTAGGGAATAAAAACCTCACAATTCAGTGCAGAAAGGCAGAGATAGTGAATGCATCTTTCTCGGATCATAATGCAATGAAAAATTATATGTAATAGAAGGCCATGGAAAGATAGACCAAAAATTAATTGGAAACTAAATAATCTAATCCTAAAGAATGAGTGGGTTAAACAACAATTCATACAAACAATCAACAACTTCATGCAAGAGAGTGACAATAATGAGACAACCTAACAAGTCTTATGGGATACTCCAAAAGCAGTTCTTAGGGGAGATTTTATATCTTTGAATGCCTACATAAAGAAAATAGAGAACGAGGAGGTCAATGAATTGGGCATTCAGCTGAAAAAGCTAGAAAAAGAACAAATTGAAAATCCCCAAGTAAGTACCAAATTAGAAATACTGAACACCAAAGGAGAGATGAATAAAATTAAAATTAAGAAAATGATTGAACTAATAAATAAAACTAAGAGTTGGTTTTAAGAAAAAAACCAATAAAATTGATAACAATAAAATTGGTCACTTTGAATAAAAAGTAGAAAGAAGAAAACAACATTACCAGTATCAAAAATGAAGAGTGAGCTCACCTCCAATGAGGAGGAAATTAAAACAGTAATTAGAAATTACTTTGCCCAACTGTATGCTCATAAATTCAACAATCTAAATAAGATGGATGATTATTTTAAAAAATATATAAATTGCCCAGATTAACAGAGGAAGAAGTTGAATACTTAAATAACCCTATCCCAGAAAAAGAAAATGGTGAAGCCATCAATGAACTCGCTAGGAAAAAATCTCCAGGGCCAGATGGCTTCACAAGTGAATTCTATCAAACATTTAAAGAACAGTTAATTCCAATACAATATACACTATTTGGGGACACTGGGGAAGAAGGAGTCCTCCCAAATTCTTTTTATGTTACAAATATGGTTTTGATACTTAATACCAGGAAGAGTCAAAACAGAGAAAGAAAATTGTAGACCAGTTTCTCTACTGAACATAGATGCAAAAATTTTAAATAAGATTTTAGCAAAAAGAATACAGCAACTAATCATGAAAATAATACATCATGATCAGACAGGATTTATACCAGGAATGCAAGGCTGGTTCAATTAGGAAAACTATTAACATTATTGATCATATCAACAACAAAACTAACAGAAATCACATGATTTTCTCAATAGATGCAAAGAAATCTTTTGACAAAATACAACACCTATTCCTATTGAAAACACTGAAGAGCATAGGAATAAATGGAACTTTCCATAAAAATCATATGCAGCATCTACCTAAAACTTTCAGCAAGCATTATATGTAATGGCAATAAGTTAGATGCATTTACAATAAGATCAAGGGTGAAATAAGGGTGTTCATTATCAATTGAAATTGTAGCTGTAGCAATAAGAGAAGAAAAAGAAAATGAAGGAATTAGAATAGGCACTCTTTGCAGATGATATGATGATATACTTAGAGAATCTCAGAGATTCAAGTAAAAGTCTACTTGATATAATAAATAACTTTGGCAAATTTGCAGATTACAAAATAAACCCATACAAATATTTTGCATTTTTACATGTTACTACCAAAGCCCAACAGCAAGAGCTAGAAAGAGAAATCCCACTTAAAGCTAGGGTAGACACTATAAAATATTTGGGAGTCTACCTGCTAAAACAAACCCAGTGACTATATGAAAACAATTACAAAACACTTTTCACACAAAGTCAGATCTAAGTAAGTGGAAAAAGATTATGGGAAGGCTGAATCAATATAATAAAAATGACAATTCTACCTAAACTAATTTACTTATTCAGTGCCATACCAATCAACTATCAGATAATTATTTTGTAGAGCTAGAAAAAATAATATCAAAATTCACCTGGAAGAACAAGAAGTCCAGAATATCAAGGGAACTAATGAAAAGATATGCTAGGGAAAGTAGCCTAGCTTTACAAGATCTCAAATTGTATTATAAAACAGTAATTATCAAAACCACTTGGTAATGGCTAAGAAACAGAAGGGTAGACCAGTGGAATAGGTTAGGTACTCAAGACACAGGCGTCAATGAACATAGCTGTTTGATACTACTATTTGATAAACTAAAGACCTCATTTCTAAAATAGGGAACTGAGTCAAACTAAAAAGAATATAACCCACCCCCAATTAATAACTGTTCAAAGGATATGAACAGGCAATTTTGAAAGGAAGAAAATAAAATTATTTATAAGAAAAATGCTCTAAATCACTGTTGTTTAAAAAGAGACAAATCAAAATAACTCTGAAGTACCACATCATGCCTATCAGATATGACTAATATGACAAAACAGGAAAATGAGGAAAGCTGGAAAAGATATGGGGAATTTGGAAGACTAATTCATTGTTGGTGGAACTATGAGCTGACCTAATCATTCTGAAAAGCAATTTGGAACTATAACCAAAGATCTACAAAAATGTGCATAACCTTTGACTCAGAAATGTCACTCCTAGGGCCATATGCCAAAGAGATTACAAAAATGGGAAAAAGACCCCCATGTACAAAAATATTTTTTCACAGCTCTTTTTGTGGTGGCCAAAAACTGGAAATTCATGGGATGGCCATCAGTTGAGGAATGGTTAAACAAATTGTGGCATGTGATTGTAATCAAATACTTTTGTGATATAAGAAAGGAAAACAAGCAAAATTTAAAAAATTCTTGAAAGACTTCTATGAACTGATGCTGATTGAAGTGAGAACCAGGAGATGTAAGGTAACTGATTTTGATAGACTTAACCCTTCTTGGCAAGGCAAGGACCTTAAACATTTCCAAAGGACTTATGATAGTAAATGTCATCCACATCCAGAAGGAAAAAATGTAAAGACTCATAATGAAGAGCAAAGCAGACTGTTTTCTTTTTCATGTTATTTTGTATTGTTTTGCTTTCTTACTAATGATTTCTCCAATTTGCTATAATTCTGCCATGCAATTTGACTAATGTGAAAATGTTTTGCATAGGAATGTATGTGTAGAGACCATATCCAATTTCATGCAGTCTTCAGAAATGAGGGGGAGAAAATTTAAAACTAGTGGAAGTGAACTTTGATAATTAAAAATAAAAAAATCAGAATACAAGGAAAGGTTTAAGAATACTGTTTTCTCCATGAGAGTAATTAAGGTTCTGCCACATACAGAGTAAACAAAAGCATGACTGGACTAATCAGGGACACTTCCTAACATCATTTTCAGACCAGTTATCCTCCAGAATGGGCAGCTGAGGGCCCTATTCATGGATTATTCCCTCCATCCCCTAAATATTACAAACACAGAAATCTCCCACTATTTACTACAATTGCTTTTCTAGGTTTTTTTGTTTTTGTTTTTTTTGGAAATTAAACTCAAAAAACTGCAAATTTCACAAACTGCTAGCCTCCTGATCCATCCTTCTGATGATATTTAGTTTTGGTAGAATGGTGTGAAGAGTTGAAGTGTGGTCTATCCAGGGTGACTGATTTGTAAATCAATGTATTCTAGATTTCAAGAGCACCCAGCAAAGAGAAGACAAGCAGAAGTCTGCACTGATGTGGTGTCTTAATTTTTTCCATTCATTTGCATTAGAAACAGTGATTCCTGAGCAGGAAAGAGATGAAAAGGAAAACTTTCTGTTTTTTGTAAATCTACCTCTAATATGTTGATAAAGTTCAGTCTGTTGCAACTGTATTTTTCTCCCTGGTTATACTGGCTTCATTTGGCTGAGGTGACTCTCACCTGACATCAGTTTTAGGTCTAAACCTCAGGTTGTCACATCCAAAGGTGGGAAGGGAGATCCTTGTTATCCCAACTCTGATCTGGCAGATGGATCCAGCAATCCAAGTTAAGAGCTAGCCAAACTATAATGCTCTACACTACTAATCACCAATCTTTGTCCATATTTCCCTTTCCTTTCTCTCCCTCCCTCTTATGCACTCCCTCACCCTCCCAATTACCCTCTTTTTCTTCTGCTTAGTTGGGACCCCAGGTCCTTCTGGACCCCCTGGTGACAGATCTCCCAACCACGAATTAGGAACTTTGGCACTTAAGCCAAAGAGAGGGAGGATGGTCCCACTAAAAAAGAAGCACTGTGCTTTGCAAACAGCTGAGAAAGAAAGGTGATGGAAACAAAAATCTTATCATATAGGCACTTTTGTGTTTGAAAGGTATCATGAATAAAATAATTACGTTTCTAAAAGTTTTAAAATTTTACTATTACCAGTACAGGTCAGCTTCCCTAAAT
Organism: Potorous gilbertii; assembly: GCA_028658325.1. Lineage (NCBI taxonomy): Eukaryota > Metazoa > Chordata > Mammalia > Diprotodontia > Potoroidae > Potorous > Potorous gilbertii. The sequence goes on along the minus strand of CM053771.1, from coordinate 308,579,732 downwards.
ACTTTATACACAAGATTTTCTAGCAGCAGACAATGCAGCATGGCAACGAGACTGAACAAAACAGACAATCCAAGTAATTCTTAAATTGAATAAGGGTATTTTGCAACAATTACACGCTTATATTTTTACTATTTATAGACCTCCAAATATAGGATGTATGTATTTGAAAAATAAAGTAAAAGGTCCAAAATAAGTGTTGTCTTCTCTGGAGGAAAATAAAGCTTATTCAGAATCAGGGTCATTGTTTCAATACTGCATGGGTGTTAACAGGGTGGTTCCGTTCCTTTCAGTCAAAGCTGGAGTTTTCTAATTCCCTAGAAGCAGAAGATGGGCAGGTAATGAAGAAGCACATTAAGTGACACTCCATCGATGAGTCTATGAAGGCATCGATTCATGTATTGTGATCGTGTGTTCATCCATTTCTTGGAAAGACTATCCATTTCTTGCCTTTTAAGAAAAGGAAACAGATCAAAGGAATAAATACATGTGATACAAACTCTAGGAACAGAAGAAAGATCTATAATAATTTTCTACCATAGTATTTAAAATATTAGTTTCCAAAGCAAACAGAAAGCCCTCATTAACAACTGAATGTGGCTGAACATAAACTTAGGTTCTCAAACTTATACTATATATTAACATAAATTTGAGCAAGATCATATAGTTATCCACTAAAAAAACCCAAAGTTTGATGAAAATGAAATAATACATCAAGATATTTTATCTGTTGAAAAGAGAAGGAGCCAAGATAGTGGACTAGAAAGACATACTTACGCAAGGTTCTCCCCACAGCCCATGAAATACCTGTAGAGACGGACTCTCAACAAATTTTGGAGCAGCAGAAGTGGAGAACAACAGAGTGGAGGAGATTTCCAGCTTATGGAGAGCTGAAAGGCCCATGGAGACTTGAAAGGCCCACAGAGACCTGAAAGGCCCATGGAAACGTTGGTTGCACCAGACATAGAGCCAAGCGCAGAGCCCAGCCTTGCCCAAGCAGTGCAACTGGATGAGAGGAGACTCTGGGAGGAGGACACCTCTAGGGTGGAACCTCCAGTTGCAGTAGTGGGTCCTTAGATCCTTGGCCCACGGGCACCAAAGGTCAGTAATGGGGTTTTATCAGGGGGGCTGGAAGAGAGAAGGGCCTCCCCTTAGCTCTGGCAGCAGGCAGTGACCACAGAGCCAGCACAGCAGCCCGTACAGAAGCTCCATTGTTGGAGCGTAAAACCTCTGGGGGCATTGAAGAGCTGAGTCTTACCTCAGACCTGGGTAGAGGCCCTGGCCTAGCTGGTCTTTGTCTCAAACTGAATGGTGACCCTGTCCATCCAGCTTATCTGAAAATCAGTCCCAAGTGCTGACTTTGTGGAACTGGAGGCCAAGTGGCTGTGGAGAGGTATCTGCTAAGACACTGGGCACAAAAATCACTCTCTGTGTCCAGACCAGTTTATGCCTGATTGTGCCACCTTGGAGGAACTGAGATCTCACAGATTCCAAGAGCATGCCCTACTCTTGACAAAGGACCCAAAAGTCAAGTAATTGGTTGGGAAAATGCTCAAAAGAGGGGGAAAAAAAATAAGACCATAGAAGGTTACTTTCTTGGTGACCAGATATCTCCTCCCATCCTTTCAGATGAGGAAAAACAATGCTTACCATCAGAGAAAGACATAGAAGTCAAGGCCTCTGTATGCCAAACATCCAAAATAAATATTCAATGGGCTCAGATCATGGAAGATCTCAAAAAGGACTTTGAAAATCAAGTTAGACAGGTGGAGGAAAAACTGGGAAGAGAAATGAAAGAGATGTCAGAAAAGCATGAAAAGCAGGTCAACACCTGCTAAAGGAGACCCCAAAAAAATTCTGAAGAAAATAACACCTTGAAAAATAGACTAACTCAATTGGCAAAAGAGGTTCAAAAAGCCAATGAGGAGAAGAATGCTTTCAAAAGCAGAATGAGACAAATGGAAAAGGAGGTCCAAAAGCTCACTGAAGAAAATAGTTCTCTCAAAATTAGAATGGAACAGATGGAGGCTAATGACTTTATGACAAATCAAGAAATCACAAACAAAACCAAAAGAATGAAAAAATGGAAGAGAATGTGAAATATCTCATT
>CM053771.1:308519083-308577125 GCA_028658325.1 Potorous gilbertii | reverse complement strand
GGGAGGGAGGGGGGTAGGGGGGTAGGTGTGGGGGTATAAAATCTTAATTTTAAGGAAGTGATTGTAGAACATTTATAAATAAATAAAATAAAAATTAAAAAATAAAATAAAATAAAATAAAATAAAAAAAAAGGAAATGTCAGCTTGCTTCCTCCTAAAGACCTGCTGGGATAGAAAGAACTGACCACCTCTTGAGGACGCCCATTCCCCTTTGTGTCAGCTTGAATTGTGGTGACTTTGCTAATTCCACTGTTTGAGATTCTGCCACATGGGAGTCAGCTCTCTTCCATGTGACTGTCTTTTAAATACTTGAAAACTGCCATAATTCCTGCAAATATCCTCTTTATCAAGCTAATTCTTCCTCAAGATCAGGTGGCAGGGCCTGAAGACCCCTGACCATTGGGAGTGCACTTTCCAATACCAATGTCCTTCATACTGCCTTTTGGATGTGCACTGACTGGGACAAGTTACAGAAGAATGAATGTCTTCCTGGGTGTGGGCAAGTTCTGTTCTTATTTCATTGTTCTAACTCTCTTGGATGCCATATTACACTCCTGACCCAACTGGAGCTTGGAGAGCTCTAAAAGCCCAGATTCTTTTAGGTAAATCACTGTTTAATCATACCTTCCCCTGTAGTTTATTAGTGAAGTTGATTTTTTGATCCTTAATTATTTTATTCCTAGTAAATAATTTTACACTCTAAAGAGACCAAAGAAGAATGAAAGGATTGGTATATGCAAAATATTTATGGTAGCATTTTTTGCTATAGCAAAGAACTGAAGGCTGAGGGTGTGTCCATATGCTAGAGAATGGCTGAAAATATTATGGTATATGAATGGAAAAGAATATTGCTGCACAGTATAGAGTTATAAAAAGGATTAAGTGAAATCTAGGATGACATGAGCTGAAAGAGTAAAGCACAATTATACAATGACAGCAATGCTGTAAACCAAAATTCCTCCAAAAGACTTAAAACTGGTCAATGCTATGATTGATCAATGACTCCAGAAGAATAATAATGAAGCAGACCTCTATTCTCTTGGTACAGACTATAAGTGCAGAATTATACTATCTTTAGAGATGACAGATTTGTGATTCCTGCCCTGTTATATTAGTCCATTAGAAGGGGGCAGATATCTTTTGCTTGGGGGAGGATTAGAAGGAAAATGGCCAAGACAATAGCAACCTCTTCCTTTCAAAGCAAAAAAAAAACCAAACCAAAACAAAAAAAACAAAAACAAAAAAAAACAAAGAAAGAAACAAATCCATGAATCATCTGTTTGTTGATTTGGTCCTAGAGGATAATAAAGCTGTGTCTTAAGAAAACCTTTCTGAGTAAAATAACCAGTTATACTACAACCTTATGAAACAAGGAAAAATGTTCTCATTTCCACTGTGGAAATTCTGTCTCCACAAGGATAGATAGGAAGATATAGTAATTCTTCTTTTGGTTGGCTGTCAAACTCTTCCACTCTTAACTATCTTAAAGAAAGATGTGTTTTGATTTTAAGGTCTAAGAGAACCAACCCACTAGCATAAGGCTCCAAATACCTGCAGGTTTAGCTATACAAAATCTGCCGCCCTCTTGATTGATGTCATTTCCATCATAAAGTTTTGCTCCTGAAGGACTGCATTGGCATGTTCCAAAATCTTCAGCTTTCCCTGCTCATGATCTAATTCCAGAGCCATCTTCTTATTTACATTCTCCAGATGCTTTATCTGCCTCCTGAAGCCTCTTGGTTCCTAGAGCTGGGGAGAAATCACAAGAAAGGCTCACTGTGACTTGAGTTGGTTGGGCACTTCAGTGAGTAAAATATTTTGATGAACACTTATCACACAGAGTAGTTCAAGAAAATAGACCACGCCAATAGAATATGTTACAGATATACAGAAGTTGTATCAATAGAGTTCTACTCAACCCAATACCAGACAATAGTTAGCAGTACTAAAGCATAAGATGGGCTTACAAGATCCCAGGAAACCAGCTTCAATCATCACAAAACCTAGCATATCATTGCAGTCCCCACATACACCCACTCATCTTTCTTTTCATTTCCCACCCTCCACCCCTGCAGCATCTCTTAACGTGTCCCCCAAAAGAAACAGAGACAATCATCTCATCTTCCAGATAGATGACTCTCTCCTTGTCCTCTTCCAGCTCTTGCTTGGTCAGGGAGATAATTTCCTGGAGCGCTTTCTCCAGCATCATCTTACTGTTGCCAATAGTTTGGAGACCCAACTCCAGGACTTGGATTTATTCCTGAAGACAGGGGGCAGATTCAATGCTTCCTGCCTCATGAGGGCACATGACAACAACCACTCAACATGTTTGCTTCCTTTGAACAAGGGAAGTTTTAATGGTTTTGGATATGGTTTTGGTCACTTACAAAAATTTCATAAGTAATACAAACATTTTGTTTATTCATTTCCTTAGAGCTTAGTTAATAAAGGGTTTGACTTTACTTATTCAAATCCTCCACATTTTCATATTGTAACATTGTCCCTTTTGTGAATCACTTCAAACTACTGGTGCACATGACAACTTGATAATGCTCTCAAAAGACAAGTAGCACAACTTCACTCCATGTTTCTCTGACCCTATACATACTAAATAACAGCAGTAAGAGGAAAGCTACTTTTCTTACAAAGTAGCTTCCAATGGCTGCTCATGTGCCAGAGACCACATGGCCCGACAAGGTGACATAGTGGCATTCAAGGTGTCCTGACATGTAAGGTCCCTGCCCCGGCCTCCCTAGATTCTACCTCTTCCTCTAAAACCAATCTCTGCCCTCTGGGAGCTCTAATGCTGTCTATTCCCCAAGGAAAACTTGTATACAAATTGAAACGTCTTGCTGAGTGAGCCCCTCTTTGTACCCACAGCATGTGGTCCCCCAAAAAACATCCACTTCCTCAACAGGCTGCTCTTGAGGCCTATGTGCTGCCTCAGCTGAGCCAAGAACTCTGAGGTGGCATCTGTGTCTACCTCCAGCTGCAGGGCGCTGTGTTCAAACTCTTCCTTGCCTGCAGGGCGCTGTGTTCAAACTCCTCCTTGCCTGCACGGGGCCTGCAGTGCCACCTCCAGGGTGGACTTCTCATTTTGCAGACCTTTGATTTCGTCACCTTTGGTGGCCGTGTCTCCCTGGAGCTCTTCCAGCCGGATCTGTAGCTCCTCATGGTGGTTCTGCAGCTCTCTGAGGGCCTGCTCCCAGGTGTACAGAGTCTCCCGGACCAGGGTGAGCTTTTTCATGAGGTCCAGATGCTTCTGCCACAGGCCATCCAATTGCAAGTCTCACTGATGCATAATCAGCTTTACCTGTGGAAAGTCAGCACCATAAGCCACCTCCATGCAACACCACAATTCCAGTGTTCACTTGTCCCTTTTTGGGGCCTCTGTTTGGTTGGATAATCATTTAATATCATTTAAGCCTCAATAAAGGGCAGAGCCTGAACTAATCAACCAGAAGAAGACCCTTGGCCTAACAGATATCTCTTCTCTGCTCTCTGAGTAAACTCACAGAACGCCCCTTACTGTGTCAACATGGCAAGGTGAAGCAGACCAGAGCATTCTTCTATTAATGACTACCAAGGACAAGGCTCCTCAACAAAAGACACTATCTTAAATAGGGGGACTTTTCTTATCTTCATATTTTATGGACATCTACTCTGTTATGTCATGTTCATGGTAAAGAAAATATAGATATCTTGGGTCATAATTTCAATTGATACTTTGTCAACTCTCTTATCTTACTGTATTTTCAACCTATTCAATTAAGAAAATTACTTTCTCATATTATGATTAAATTTTTATGGTATTCATAAATCTGGTTCTGCATCAGGATTGTTCTAAAATGTATTGAAGCCTTCTCATTTCTTTGAGCACACAATCAGGATTCACATTCTGGCTGCTCATGTATGCATGTTTGCTAGCTTTGGCCAACCTGAAAGGAAGAAACAATATGGATTTAGATGTCACCTAGCCTATTTGCCTCTTTTAATCCAACTTTCAGGCAAACAATGTTTAAAACACAAGCCAAAAACAGAAACATACTTCAGTGCTAACTATCATGTCATATGAGTACACACTTCATCCCTAATTTTTTGGTTTTCTCACACTAGATCTGTGGTCTTATCAATGTAGAGAACTGTATGTGTATGAGCTAGGTCCATCTAACTGGGAATGTGTATTACAGAATTTTCTGGGGAATACAGCAGCAAAGTGACTTCCCCAAGGGCACACAATCAGGAATTGTCTGAGGTAGGATTTGAACTTAGATTTTCCTGGGGGAGCTTGGTTGCACATTTTGTAGAGTCCTGGACTTGGAGTGATGAAAAAATGATTTCATATCTGTCCACAAACAGGTCTGCCAGAGGGTGACACCAACATGTAAAGGGCTTTCTTCTCTTTCTCCTGACACCATAAGGACACAGGTGGATTCACTGGACTGTGCCCATGCCATCCTCACTACATGACTAAGCCAGCTTCCAGTCACACTTCTTTGGTCTTGATCTGTGAAGCAGCTGCTTCCCATTTTTTACCCTATTGCCCCCTATATTTTCAAGCTGTGGAGTCTATTTTGTTTCCTGTATTGCAGCCATACATCAACATTGGCAGAATACTGCTATTCACAAAGAATTCTTTGGTTCTTGAGGAAAAGGTCACAAAAACCAACCAATGATATCTAAAGTAGTAAAAATTAAAGGGTAAGAAAAAGTAATGCACTGGGAGAAAGGGAAAGGTAAAGGTACAATGAAGTAAATTATCTCACAACAAAGAGGCAAGAAAGAGCTTTTACAGTGGAAAAGAAGATTGGAGGATATTCTTGAACTGAACTGGCTCAAGCAAGGAATAACATAACAAGGAATAATTCAATTAGGTATAGAAATACATTTCACCCTATAGGAAAATAGGAGGTGAAAGGGATAGAAGAAGGGTGTGCATTGAAGAGAGAGAGATGGAGACAGGAATCAGAAGCAGAACACTTTTAAGGAGGGGAAAATGTGACACATGCTCTTAGAAGCTTGGTTATAAAAAGTTGAAGAAAGGGACCTTTTAGGTGTTAGAGAAAACACTGGACAAGGTGGTGATGGGGGGATGGACACAGCCTATTTATATAACCTGATTGCTGGGGAAGAAAAAGTTCATAATTTGTTACATTTGGAAAGTCCTCAGGGAAACCCTTATTTGGTGGAGAGATTTTGAAAATCATACAAGATTTGATCCTTTGACATTTGGCACTGGAGTACCAAGAATGAGGAAATTGACTCTTAGAAAATTTTTTTTTTGGTAGAACAGGAAAAGTATCTTCTCTGATGACTTTTTCTCTAGTTCATTTGTCCATATTTGGGTCACAAAATAGGAGAAATAACATAGACTTATATAAATAAAATAAGATTATAAAGGTGAATGGCAATTTTAAATTGTGTCAAGATGAATTTTGTAACAGAATGGACAAATGAAAGAGGATTTCTACATAAAGATGGCAAGAAGTTGCTCTGCTGAAGATGACCTGGATGAGCATGCAGACCAGAAAATTGCCACAGATGGTGTCTCCTCCACCCCCCTGCCCAGGCTGCTGAATGAGATTTCTAAATATGCAATTCATTGTTTATCTTTTTCTTGAGTCTCTATATCTGTTCTTATTAAAGGGACTGCCCCCTTTGATTTGTCAATGCGTTGATCAATGTCTTCTCTTTCCCCCTTTCTATATTTGTTCAGAATAATCTATATTTACTTAAAGGGGAGATGAATGAAGGGAAGAATTTTTATGGGAAAGAGAGTGAGGAAGCATTCATCAGATTTAAGATAGATGTGGAAACAAGATTTGAATAAATAAAAGAGGATGGATTGGGAGGAATGATTAAAATTTTTTTTTCCACAGAAATTATGTAATATATGAAATGAAACCAAAGGGATCCATACAGGTCAGAAAGTCTTTTGACTTGCAACAAATGCAGGAAAATAAACTAATTGTAGAAGACACTATCAGCATCGATTAGTAATAGATTATTTTCTAGCAGAGAAAGAGGGAAAATTGAGACATCACAGAGAAATTTGTTTCCATAAGTTCCGAATAGCAATCAGTAGAATGGGAGACATAAGGAAGGGGTTATGTTTCACAGAGAAGATAACAGACAAAGCAAGGATCCAACTGGTTTTGAACTTGTTTTGACGTTAGAAGTCAGCTAAGTAGAATAAAAGTGAAGTCTAGTTTGGAATTTTCATGAGTAAGAAGCTTACAAATATTGACTTCTCCTCCTCTAGGAAAGCTAAAGGTTCATTTTAATGGTCATACAATACTTGTAGCAGAAGGGGGAACATGGTATTGGAAATTGTACACCCTGTATTACCCAGTCAATGGGGAAATAGGGGAGGGTCTCTGTAGTCAGGTAAAGGTTTTTAAGGCTTACTTTGTTTCTTCCAGAGTGTGAATGAGTTATTTCTCATCTTCCTGCCTCAGAAGTAGGCTGAGGCCAGAAGCCTTCCATTATCAGTGAGCCCAAATCTCAGCTACCCTTAACCTAGCCTAGCCCTCCTTTGTCTTATCTCCAGGGAACCTTCAGCTACTTCCCATCCTTCATGCTATCAAAATGCTGTTCTTTTGGTTTCTGCTGTCTTGACCTCTTCTCACCCAAATTACTGGTCACTCCCTTCAAGACCCCTCCTCCACTCACCCCTCCACTTAAACCCCTCCTCCACTCACCCCAGACTACTTGACCATGCCTAGATCTCTCCCATAGTCTTTCTGGATATAGGATCCAACTTGCCTCCATGAAAGTGCTCATACCTTCCTTATGTAATAGACTCACTATCAGAATTCCATGGCTGATGGAAGATCCAATGAAGAAGAAGTTTAGGGTAAAGTTAATTGCCTCTACTAGGAAGCAGGATATGGGACCTAGAGTTCAGAGATTTGGGTTCAAATCTCATGTCAGCTATTTACTAGCTAAGAACTTTACTTTCCTCATCTACAAAGTATTACTAATGTAACAGCACAAAAGGCAACTAGAACATGCAGGCTCCTTGGTTCAAGGCACTTTGTGAGTCATTATCCAATTAGTAATGTAATTACCAGTGAGAAAGCATGCCCCCTTTGCACTACACAGAGAGTGTATTCAAAACCATAGTTCATGAGACTTATTTTTTTTATTTTTCCTAGAGCAATCAGAAGACATTGATTCAAGACATAAGATACTAAATTAAAAAACATAAAATAAGTGATGCCCAACTGCCCACCCAGTGGTAATCATATACTAATTGGAGAAGAGGCACATGCAGGAAAAATGTGTGAACAAGGAATAAAGAACATGTGTGGTCAAGGAATACATGTTTTGGATCTAGGAAGTGTATTTTTGGCCACACTATGACTTGAGTCTCTACTTGTGATGATCAGGAACAGTGTGAGGGAGATGACTGCTCCAGGAGTAGAAGTAAGGGATCAGAGTTCTGGAGATTGTCAGCTATCATGAAGCCTGGGAGAGCAGGGAGGAAAGGCTGAGAGACCAACTTCTCTCTCCAAGTGCTGCCACTGTCTTCCTGTTATTACCGCCTCCCTTGTTCTCACTTTACAAACTATGAATAAGGGTGTTGTGGGCCCTTATCAGTCACCTGAGAGTAGAGAAATAGTTGGCTGGAATTTGGAAAATGGTTGGATATAGTGGTCCATGGAGAAGCAATCAGTTAATTTCTTTTCATCTTTGCTATATCTAATAAACTATGGGGCCATAGAGTGTTATCGCTAGTGTCTTATGAATATCAGGGTGTGTAAGTAAGTCAGTCATTTGACTCATAGGGGAAAGTCTAGATCTGACAAGAGAGTGAAGTCATTGATTTAAATAATTTATCTGATATTTCTGGGAAACATATTTACACCATTCCCCTAGCTTCAGTGAAAACCTAGCAAATTCCTCTGTGAGTAAAATTAAGTCAACAAGCATTTATTAAGTGCCCACTATGTGCCAGGTACTGTGCTAAGTTCTGGGGATACAAGGAAAGGAAAAAAACCCAAACCTAAACAGTACTTTCTCTCAAGGAGTTAACAGTCTCATGGGAAGGCAAAGAACTATTATTAAGCCACTGTGCTAGGTCCAAAAGGTACCTACAAGCACCAAGAATGAAACAATACCTGCATTTAAAGATCTCAGCATTCTAATGGGGGAGACAAGTATATGTAATATACACATACATGCATACATACATATACGTCTTTATACACAAATACAATACTTTTATGCATGTAGTATATATATGTATATACATATATATATCTATCTACACACACACACAGAGCATAAAGTGTATAACTACAAACACATCGTAGTTAAATACGAGTTAGCTTAGCAGGGAGGGCACTGGGAGTGGGGTGGACCAGCAGGATGGTACCTGAGCTGTATCTGGAAAGGAAGAGGGGGATTCTCCAAAGAAGACAGGGAAGGGAATGCCCTCCAGATATGGGAAATGGCCAAGGCTCCGAGACTGGATAGAGATACCTAAGCCATTTTCGTGCTTATTACTGAGCAGAATGAGTTTATTATACTAGAGCTTATTAAGAAACTGGAAGGGAACTTAAGAGATTATCTCATCCAGGGGTTCTTACAGTGCATAAAATAAAACACAAGGCCAATGACACTGAAATGCAGTTACAAAATCAATGATTGTTTATGGACCCCAAGATTAAGGATCCCCGATTGGGGTGAAGCTCAGGCTGGGCAGGAGGTACCTTTATGAAGGGGGGGTGGAAATCCACTTCTTAGTCAAGCGCATGCTCAGTGGGTCTACACGTCAGATTTCAGGAAAATTAAAAAAAAAAAAATCATTGTTGCACTTATGCGCATGCGTAATTTCCCCATCCACGCCTTTTCTAAATCCGATTGAAAAAACAAAATAAAAACTTCCCAAGCCTTCAGACTCGGGCATCAGAGCTCCAACCTGGCACGCATGCGCCGTAGGGTAGGAGGGGAGAGGCGCTTGTCAAGGCGGAAGGACAGGTTCCTTTCTTTTCCCGTCGCCCCCCGCCTCCCTGGCCACGCCCCCTGCCCTGCCCTCCCCCCATCCTGCCACGTACGGGGCTCGAGCTCACGCTAGGCTCAGTGGGTCCCAGCGATTGGCTGAGCCAGAGGGCGATTTACGGCGGCGGCCGAACGTGACGGACGGTAGCCTCCTCCCTGTCGCTGTGGTGGCTTGGGCGCCGGCGCTTCCTTCAGAGACCGGACCGGAGGAGCAGGCGAGGCCGAGGGCACGGCGGCGGCTGCGGCCCCAACGAGGAAGGTATTTTTTAAAGGTCGCCCGAAACTGGGACGCGCCTGCTGGCTGCCTCCCGTCTGTGCCGGGCCCGCGGTGCGGGCATGCGCGCCGAGGCCTTGGTGGGAACGGGCTCTGGGCCGGGGGACGGGGGCGGGGGTGGGGCGCGAGGAGACGGGAGGGAGGGGCGCCCGGAGCCGGCTCTGGGCGGGGGAGGGGCTCGAGGAGGGGGCTGCGACCCGGCCAGGGGCGGGACCCGCGAGGGGGGAACGTCACGAGCTGGCTGCGGGGAGTGGGGACGCCCGAGGGGTCGGGCGGGGGGCGCGCCCCCGGAGCTGGGATTGAGTTGAGCGGAGGTGGGCGTCTGTGACCCGGGGGCTACTTGTGGAGAGAAGGCACGGGGGGCGCTTTAGCTTGTGCCCCTCCCCCCAACGCCCTGCCGTTTCACCGAAGCGTAGTTGGCGCCTAAGGGGCGCTAAATTAATTGAATGGAATGACCGGCGAACTGGGGCTTTTGCCTCCAGAGGAGCTTGAACAGCTGAGCCAGATCCTGCTGAAGACTGTCACCGTGGAGGACGGCCTCGACCTTTGTGCAGCCAGCTCACCAACACATTTATTGGTGTTGCTAATGTGAGCAGGCGTTCTTAAACCTAGGGTGCGTGGACCCGTCCTCCCCCCCCTCCCCCCTATTTGGAAAGACTTCAGAGTGTCAACGAGTGGGAGAGAAGAAAAAAAATCACCCTAATTTCTGTATAGTTGTTTTTCTTTGCAAGTCATATGCATTGTATATTAGGCAGTTCAAAACATTTTTAGAAGATTTGTGAGTTTCAACAGAGTACCAGAAAGGTCCATTGAGCCAGAAAAAGTTATCAACCGTGAACAGCTTTACTTTGATCATTTGAAACTGGGGTGTATCCATTGTCCTTGCAACTGGATAGGTATGCCTTCAAACACAAGTCTCATCTCACTTCCTTGCTCCAAAGCTTTCTGTGGCTCCGTTTCCTCTGGGAGAAGAGATAGCATCCTTTGGTGGGATATTTAAAGCAAGTTATGACTTGTCTTCAGCCTTTAACGGACTAATTTCACAGTACTTGCCTTCGGGCACCCTGCCTATTCTCACTATTTCCTCTCCCACTCCCCTGGCTAGTTTTGAAGGTTTGTCCTCTGTCTTTAGGACAGCTAAGTGGTTGGTGGGTAGAATACTGGCCTGAAGTCAGGAAGACTCATCTTCCTGAGTTCATATTTGACCTGGGACATTTTACTAGTTGTGTGACCATGGGCAAATCACTTAACCCTGTTTGCCTCAGTTTCCTCCTCTGTAAAATGAGCTGGAAAAGGAAATGGCAAACTGCTCCAGTCACTATATTTGTCTAGAAAACCCCAAATGGAGTCAAAAAGAGGTCAGACATGACTGAACTACCTCCATCCCAGGAATGTTCTACCCTCTCACATTTGCCACTTGGAAGTTCCTAGCTTCTTTCAAGGCATGCCTGGAGTGACACATTTTACACTAGATATTTATTCCTCCACATATTAATTTCTTCATTACTTCATATACATATATGTATATATTTTATTTGCATGTTTTATCCAAACTTCTCAGGAGCTGTTCTTCTTGTCTTTAAATTTTCCAGAGTTCATCATAATAGGCATTCAATAGGTATTTAATAAATTGAAGAACTGTCCTGAAGAGTATTAAAGCTAGGAAGAATAGAAGAGGTCATTTCTAGTCCAACTTCCTTATTTGAAGAAACTGAAACCCAGACAAGTTGAGACTTTAATAAAGCAGTAACTGGTGAATGGCAGAGATTTGAACCCGTCTTCTGATTCTAAGTGTAGTGTTGTATACATAAGTTAAATTAAACACTTATTAAGTGCTTGATGTTTGATAGAATACGAGCATAGATAAAACACAAGAGGGGCAACTGTGGCGATGAGTGAAGTGACAGGGATAGACTTCAGACCTTTTTCCTCATAACTCCTAATCTACTTCCCACTCTTCCAACTGTACCATCTTGTTTCTTCACTGTATATACCAGCTCTTTCTTCTTCCAGCATCATTGAAAGTTAGCTTTGTTCTGTACCTCAGAGAAAGGGTGAGTGACCTTGATGGGTAGGACTTGAAATTCAGTGTTCTGATGAATATTGAATCCTGTTTCAGATACATGAGATCAGACTTTTTGTGTGACCGTGAACATATCCCTTTAGCTTTCTGTGCAAAGTAATAATAAATCTTTGTGAAATTGAACTAGGAGAATTCCTCACAAAGGCTTAGTAAGTTTTGCTTTCTCAGGTATTTTGTGGACTTTGAAGGGAGAATGATGTTGAAATGGGTCATTTTGGTTCAGCAGCAATCCTAGCTGCTCAATAGCTCAATAATAATACTACCAATTTCTTGCTGATGAGTCATGAATAGATAAGAGGACTAAACTTTATTCACCTTCATATTATTAGAAACATAAAAGGTGGTTTATTTTCTTTTTGATTAGTAAATTACTTTTATTATATGCTTGCTATGTGCCAGGGATTGTGATAAGCCTGGAGATACAGAGTAAGACAAAAGACAGTCCTTGCTCTCAAGGAGCTCAAAGTCTGACAGAAGAGACAACAAAGGCAGCTATATATAAACAAGCTACATACAGGATAAATTGGAAATAATTAATAGAAGGAAGCATTAGAATTAAGGGGATTGGGAAAGATGGGATTTAGCTGGGATATGAAGGAAACCATGCAAGATGATGAAGGGGAGCATTTGTGGGAGCAGTATCAAGGAGGCCATTGTCACCAGACTGTAGATTGTGTGTGTATGGTGTGGGGAGCAGTTGTAAGGTGTAAGAAGATTGGAAGGAATGTATGGAGGAGAGGACAGATTATGAAGGACTTTGAATGCCAAACAGAGGATTTTATCTTTGATCCTGGAGGTAATAGAGGGCCATAGGAGTTAAATGAGTGAGAAGGTAGCATGGTCAGGCCTGTACTTTGGGAAGATCACTTTGACAGTTCAATGGAGGATGGCTAAGGGAGAGATTTGTGGCAGAGAGTCCAGCTGCCTCTCTATTGCAATAGTCCAGTTTGAGGTAATGAGGGCCTTCACTGGAGTGGTGGTCAGAGGAGAGAAGGGAGCATATGTGAGAGGTGTTATGAAGATAAAATTGATAGCCTGGGCAATAGATTAGATATTAGGTTGAGAGAAAGTGGGAAGTTGAGAATGACATTTAGGTTGCCCTAGATTGCAAGCCTGATTGCCTGGAAGGGTGGTGGTACTCTCAACAGTAATAAGGAAGTTAAGGGGAAAGGAAGGATAATGAAGTCAGTTTTAGACATTTTGAGTTTAAGATGTCTGTGGGACATCCACTTCAAGATATCTGATAGGCAGTTATAGATTCAAGACTGGAAGTCTCCAGAGTTTATGATTGAGTAAGTAGCTTTGGGAATCATCAGCATAGAGATGATAACTGAGTCCGTGGGAGCTGACAGTTACCAATGAAATAGTATAGAGTGTCCTAGCTGGCATAATCCAGATGAAGATATTGCAAAGGACCCCGAGAAGTTGTCATGTAGGAAAACCAGGAGATCTAGATAGAATATCAGGGAAAGGTGATTTAGTAACTTTGGATTGGATGAAAGCCAGATAAAAGAGAATTAAGAGAGGGAGAGGAAAACAAGTGGAGGCACTTAGCTGTTCCTTGAGATGGCTTTTTCAAGGAGTTTAGCCACAAGACAGCGGAGGGAGATGGAACTAGCAGGGATGGGTGTATCAAATTTCAGCTTTTTAAGTATGGGGTAGACGTGGGCATATTTGTAGGCAGTAGAGAAATAACCAGTTGATGGGGAGAGTTTGAAAAAGAGTGAGTGCCAGAAACTGCAATCTGGTAGAGAAGATGTGTTGGAATAGGGTCATTTTGTGCCTGGAGAAGGGTTTGACAGTGGTGAACATGGGGATGGTGGCAGCAGGCATCTCAGAGATAGAAGTTGAGGAAGGAAGAAGAAAATATTCTCAGGGAATGACTTCAGCTTTTTCTATGAAATATGAGGCAAATCTCAGTTGAGAGTATAGGGGAAGGGGAAGCTATAGTAGGTTTGAGGTGGGATGAAACATTAAGGAAAAGCTGAGTGGGATAGTAGGCTGATTAGGGAATGTAAAAGGATTGCCTTGATGCATTGAGGGTCCTTTTGCAATAATGTGACTAAGATTAAAAGTATGGCTGTCTCTTTGTGTAGCTGAGTCAAGGTGGAGGAGTAGATCTTGGGAAATGAATGTTGAGGGAACCTAGCAGGTAAGGGTCTTTGAAGGAGTATCAGTATGTATGGATGAAGGCAGGAGTTGGGGCAGAGAGGAAGGTTGAACCAGTCTCTGAACTTGAGGAAAGGAGAACATCCTAGAGGTTGGAAGACACCAGATACCAGCATATCAGCCTCCAGATATGGAATGAGTCAACCTCAAAGGAGGGAGGAAATGTTACTGAATGATGGAGGAGTAAGAAGAGCCTGGAAATGGCAAGAGGAAGATGGTATTTTGATTCCCCTACCTGGATCAGCCAGTGACTGAGTCAGGAGAAACGAGTGAAAGTTCAGTTAGTGATGGAAGGGGTGTTCAGGGAAGCTGTTATCAGGAGGGATCCGGGTCTCAGGAATAGCAAGAAGGTCAAAAGAACTGGAAAGGAAAAAAACTAAAATGGAAACAACTTTGTTACCTACAGAGACAATATTATAAAGAGCACAATGAAAGGGATGGATAACTTAGAGTGCTACATTGGAGGAGGTTGGATTGAGGGTGATGGAAATAAGGAATGGGCAATGAGGGGATGGATAAAAGGGTTTATATAAAGAGTCAGGAGTACTGGATCACTGTGATGGACAGGGTATATGACCCAGTGGGAGTTTATCATTTCTAAATGGTTTCAGGAAGATTATTTGCACCTTGAGGGGGTTAGCTTCAAAATGATGTCTCCTCAGGGCTTGGGCAGCTCTGATGGAATAGCATTTCTGTCTTATCCTTGCAGACAGGCCAGACCAGGAAACAGGTGGGAGGGTGCAGGAAGGAAAGGTGTCTTCTCCATCCCTTCAGTAGGGATGCCCTGAAAGTGGCAAAAGAACAATCCAGGGGATCAGCATGGGATTGAATGATAGCTCTATTTCCATTCTGGCAATGAGAGACCAGCCCGAGGGACTAGCATGTGATAGAATGACATTTCTCCAATCTACTGTTGGTAAGAAAAGGCTATAGTTAGAAGTAGCTAGGTGGCACAAAAGGTGTGCCTTCAAATCCAGCCTTAGATACTTACTTGCTGTGTGACCCTGGGCAAATTACTTAACCTCTGTTTGCCCCAGTTTTCTCAACTGTTAAATTAGGATAATTAGCACCTGCCTCCCAGGGTTACTGTGAGAATCAAATGGGGTAATATTTGCAAAATGCCTGGCACATAGTAGATGCTATGTAGAAATCCTAGCTTTTTCATTATTCACACAGTGTGTGGCACATAGTAAACACTATATAAATGTTAGCTGTTATTATTGGTGAGTTGAAGAACAATGTCAGTTGTCCTTCCTTCTCAAAGAGAATCAAGACATCAGGGAGATGATGACATGACTTGCAGTTGACTTTGATTTGAATGAGGGTGGACTGTACAAAATCACCATCCTCATTTTCTTCTCCAGAGCCATCTGGGGCCAGTAGTCAGATTTCCATCAGGATGACTGGAGATGGCCCAGGATGCAGTGGCAGACTTTGGCCCTTTTAAGCTAAGGTCTTTTCAGGATCTTACTCTGAATGAGGCAATGATCATTCAGTGAATAAACCTCTGGGTTATCACTGGAAGAAGCAGGTCTTTAGAATAGAGTTATAAAGTAGGAGAGGTATGTGGTTCAGTGGAGCAGAAGAGAAAATGGCACATGTGGAATTTCTAAAGTGAGAACAACTGAACTGAGCATTTAAGTTTAAGTGTAACTAGATGTGGTAGGCATATGAGCACAAGTATAATGAAAAATCAGGACAGTTTGTAGAGAATAAGAGAAAGGAAGAGCCTCTGTGATGAATAGTACACTATAAGCAGATAGGGTGGGTGGAGTGAGCAAGGTGTGTGGGAGTGGAGGAAGAATGAAAAGATACAGGAGGACTAAAGAGAACTGTTTGGCAGAGATGGTTAGGTTTGAGATCACATTTGTAGCTACACATCTAAGAGGTATGGGACATACAGGATTTTAGTAACAGCCCAATTACAGGGGAATTCAAATATTTATTAAATAGCCCAGTGAGAGATTGTACTGGGCCTACAAGTACAAAGATAAATAATTTCTGCTTATGAGGAATGTGTGTTTCCTACATGGTAGTGGAATAGGGTCATGAGAGAGATGTGATAATAGAGCTCCTGAATAGAATCAGAACCTGAATTCTGATTCATGTTCTGCTATTTCCTAATTGTGTGGTTTAGGTCAAATCATCTTGTTCATGGGTCTCAGTTTTCTTTGTAAAATGAAGGAACTGGACTACATGATCTCTAAGGTGCCATCCGAACCTAACCGTTTGGTCCTATGATATATACAATTAAATATAAAAGAAAGCAGTGAACAAAGGAGAGATTCTAGGAAAGTACTCTAGAAATGAAGGAACAAGGAATAAAAAATGCTTCTAAGTTGTTAGCTTGGTGGGTAGATGGTGAGAAAATTGAAGAATTCATGTCAGGGAGATGAGATATATTTTGTAGTGCATTATTTTTACTGGAGAGAGACTGAGTAGTTGAGCCTAGTATACTTGAGTTATTTATATACAATTGTGGCTTGTTTTTAACCACTTTTGTAATTTTAAAATGTCTTTTTTTTTTAGCAAGGGGAAATTTTCAGCCTCTATACTCACAAATATTCCTTTATTTTAATAGTTTCCTAAATGATGTATTAGCATCTAAATCCAACTTTTTATGTTGTATTTTGGTACTGTAAATTTTGATTTGAAAAAGCCAAAGAAGTGCTTTCCTACCCTAGTTTATTTTAAAATTTGTTTCCATGACGCATCCTTTTCAACAAACATCTTAGGTACATTGTCAAAAAAGTTTATCAGTCATTAACAGAATGGAGAGTTATATCTGTCATCTGCCTTGCTGCTGGGACAAGGAGATGAGAATTTCCTTCCCTAGCCTAATGGCTTATGTGTGTGGTCTTCCCCTATTAGAGTATAATCTCCTTGAGGGGAGAAACTGTCTCAATTTTGTATTTATCTCCCCAGCACCTAGCACAGTGCTTGAACATTCAGTATGACGCTAACATTGACTATTGTATTTGACTTGAGTTTTGTTGCCTGTACTGATTTTAATTGTTGTTTTCATTAGTATATATATTTTTATTTTGCCTTTGCTTTCATTGAATCATTTCATCAAATTCTTACCCTATTTTTTGTGAATTCTTCATATTCATCATTCCATTTTGGCACAGTAATTTTCTATTATATTTCTATTCTATGATTTGTTTAGTTGGTTACTTAAACATTGGGCACATTGTTTACAGTTTTTTATTAACACAACTAATGCTTATATGAACATTTTTGTACTTACGTGACTTTTATTTACTTGAGGGCATATTTTAATGTAAAGTGCTCTGTATTTGGAAGGATACATTTTCATTTCATGATATTTGTCTTTGTTAGGGTAACATCACAGTCACGATTTCAGGAGTGGAAGGCTCTTTAGAGATTATCTAGTTTGGTCTCTTCATATCATAGCAGCTAATTTTGATCATATAAATTTAGGGACTTGTGGACAACTGCACATCCATCTATACTTCTTGTCTATTAATTTTTTTCAGGATATACTTTATAACTTTTTAAGTTTTAAAACTGATTATCCTTATCTCCTGGCAGTTTTATAGAACATCCTGGAGTCCACCATGAATGGGCAGTTGGATTTAAGTGGAAAGCTAATTATTAAAGCTCAGCTTGGGGAAGATATTCGGAGAATTCCCATTCATAATGAAGACATTACCTATGATGAATTAGTGCTGATGATGCAAAGAGTTTTCCGGGGAAAACTTCTGAGTAATGATGAAGTCACTATAAAGTATAAAGATGAAGGTAAGAGTGTTTTCCTGTGAGTATTTTAGGAGATAAAAAATGTTGGTAAAATAAATATTTTAATGATTATTAAGCAATATTATATATACGCTTACTTTTGACTACAGTCTAGAGCAGAGGTTCTTAACTTTTTTTTTTCTGTCTGGGACTCCTTTCTCAGTCTGGTGAAAGGCTATGGATCCCTTCTTAAAATAATATTTTTAAATGCATAAAATAAAATATATAGGACTACAAAGGAAACCAGTTATGTTGAAATATTATAGATAATAAAAAATTCATAGATATCGGGTTAAGAACCTCACCTCCCCCTGTATTAGAATGATACTGCCATCAAAATATCTGTTTTTGTACTTTTATTGAACTGCTTCCATTCAATGAAAAGTAAATACTTGTTTTTTTTATCAGTGATTATTGATATTTGGACATTTTTACCTGGATTTCATGTCTGTACTTGAACTCAATTTTATTTCTTATCACCTCCCACAAAATTGACTTCTTTTTTTGACTTCCTAAATATTACATATTTTGATCATTGTTGTCCTCTCCTCAGAAAATACTATTGGTTCCCATGTGTCTTAAGAATAAAGCTTAGATGCCTCAGCCTGGCACTTTTTTTTTTCTCTTTCAGTCTTGAATTTAAAGCCTTATTGATCAGATTTGCTCGTCTCCTGGCAAAGATATTTTAACCAGTCCTTGTTAGATGTACTTTGTCTCTGACCAGAAGCTCTCTATTCTTAACTCTTAAAACATGTTCTTCATTTCAGATTCTATTCTCAAATACCATCTTAACCAACTGTTGACTTTTCCAATCTGCCTTTTTTTCTGAATCCCTTTCCTTCACTTTATGTAAGTGAAGAAACTTGTCTGTGCTTGTATAAAGTTAGTAATTTCTTTCCCAGAACTTCATAATCCTTCCAAAAATTTACTCTGTTCCTTCTAGCAGGATCCTTTTTTTCTACATCATTCACCAATAATGGGTGGTAGTTACTGGTTTTGACAAATGTTGATAGTTTCTCTGTCATGTCATGGATCCACATGTACAACAGATTCTATTTTTCATTCAAAATTGCCTCCGTAGTCCTCTATAGGAAGTCATCAGCCATCACTTCTGGTCTCTTCTTAGCCTAACTATTACTATATCTTTTTTGGTTGTCTTTGTTATCTTTCTTGGTTCGCAAGAAGTTGCTTCTTCCTTAAAGGACACGTATTTATTGCATAGCTCCAGAAATGCAGAGGTCCTCTTTTTACTACCTCTTGGTTACATTCTTCCATTCTGCAACCTCCTGCCACAGGTTACAATTTTTCTCTGGCTTTTCGTATTCTTTTTCTTTTTTGGTTCGTTAGAAGTTCTTTCATTCTTTCAGGGAACATTATTGTCCTTAATAATCTGCATAATGAAGAAATATTCACCCAGCCCTTTTGCCTTTACCTTTTTTCACATCTGAAGAGGGAGATTGACCTATACTTGTGCATAGATACCTGTTTCTTGTCACTGACAGAAACACCAATGTGATACACACTTTTTGAGTTTACCTCAGAATTGTCTTTTTCACTCCATACTTACTAAAGGAAATATCTATGATCTTCTGTCATTTTTCTGTGTAGCTCTTGTGGCATTGGGAGCTGCTGACCCAAAGAGTGATTATAGGAGTTTTTCTACTTTTTCTTCCTACTCTAGCTTATTTAACCACCTTTTATCCGAAATTTGCATATTTTTGTCAAAGACTATTGCAAACAAAAGCTTTTTATCACTTTTGTCCCTGAGAAAAATCTTAAGTGGGAATTTATCTACTAGCTACTTTTTAATGCCCCTTTCCCCTTTTGCTGGTCATATTTTAGATAATCATCTTCCGTCTTGCAACTGTCCTACTCTAGCATCTTGTTAATAAGACACACAGTCAAAAGATGATTCGTATTTTCCAATTTTGTACCTCCTCTCCATCATTGTTCCAAAATTTGTTGAATGTCTGTAGTGTTAGAGCACTGCACTAGATCATAGGATCATAGATTTGTTGCTGGAAGAGATTGTAGAGGCCATCAACTTAAACTCCCTCATTTTACATGTAAAGAAACTGCTGAATTACAGAGAAGCAAAGTGACTTGTTCAGGAATACACAGCTAGTAAATGTCTGAGTTGTGATTGAACTCAGATCTTCTAGACGTCATGTCCAGTGCTCCAGCCATTACAGTAGGGTACAAAAGGAGCAGAAGGTATACTTCCTACCCCACAAAGGCAGCTGTTCTTAACTTGGGTTCCCTGGATAGATTTTAAAGGATCATTGAACTTCATGAGAAAAAAATACTTACATTTTTGTTTTCATAGGCAACAAACATTCTGAGAAGGGAACTGGGCACTTCACTAGAATTTAAAGGGGTCAAATGATGCAAAAAAAAAAAAAAAAGATAAAGAAACCCTCCTCTAAGAACTTGAGAGTATGACCTCAGCAAGGCTGAGGAAGAGTGACTTAATCCCTACCCTCTGGTTGCAGACAGTCCTGTTGCAGCTTTGAAAAGTGCAATAAAAATAGCGATTTGGTACAGTTTGGTTACTTTTGTGTCATAGAGGTACAGCTGGAAAAGACATTTAAAATCATCAAATCTAGCTGTTGTTTTGCTAATGAAGAAACAGATTACTTTTTCAGCACTTAGACTGGTTAGAGTTACAGTATTTCCTTGAGAGTAGTAAACTTAATTTCTTATAAAACATTTTATAAGTTAGGCTGATTTTTTTTCTCCTGTCTAAATCTGTAAGATTTTACTCAATTTGAAGTTTGAATTTTTAAAGATTCTCTCTTTGAAGTGGTGTGCAGTTAAGGTTATAACTTGATTAATGTATTTGCAGTGAAAATGAAATTTGTGATAATATTGTATTCTGAATCCCATTTGTATTGTATTCTGAATCCCATTTGCTTTATTAACTATAGATGCGTTTTGGCTTAACAGGTCCCGTTATTAAACTATATATAAACATGAATAGTAATGAGCAATCCTCTAGTACTTTCATTTTAACAAATTCATATTTGCCAGGTGCTTCATTCAAATAGTAATTAAGTTTTTTTGTTGGGGTGTTATTTTCTAGTTGCCTTTAAAACATCTTTAGATGAGCTACAGATTGGAATTTAATTTTTAAACTAGGCACAAGTTCTGTTCATTGTTGATAATATGAAATCATTCCTGTTTTAAAAATCTTTTCAGATGGAGATCTTATAACAATTTTCGATAGCTCTGATCTTTCCTTTGCAATTCAGTGTAGCAGGATATTGAAACTAACACTGTTTGGTAAGTGTTTAAAATTTTTTTTTTTATTGAATTAACTGCATCATTTTTCATTTCAATATATTTTGCTTTGTATTCTTTCTCTTTTCTTTCCCCTCCCTGTGTGTCTTTTTACAAACTCTTGAGTAAAAACTGCACTAAAAATTTCAAAATCTAGAATTTTAATAGAAAATTTATTTTATAAACTAGAAACTTTAATTAGAGAAAGTACTAAATTAATTTGCTTTGAAAATTTAGTGTAACTCAAAAGTTTCTGACTTTATATATTTTAGAAAGCCTTTAAAATCCATTCTTTAAAGTAGAATATATTTGACAAGGTATGAAATTAGTTTAATTTTTTGGCTTTTGAAGAAGCCTTATCATTTTAAAATTATATAGTAATGCCTCATTTATCTAGTACTACTGAAGAATGAGCTTTTCTTCCTAAGTGGATTTTTCCAGATTTTGAAGCTTTTCCCTTTAACCCTCAAATTTATTTTTTAAAAATTACTTTTTTGGATTAGCTGACTACTTTTGTGATCTTGGGTAAGTCATTTAATATCTCTTACCCTCATCTGTAAGTGAAAAGGCAGTCTTTCAAGATCTCTAAAAAGATCTTTGTGAAATATATTATGTGCTGCCCTGCTTTTTGAAGCTGAGTATGCTGAACATAATTTAGTCCTGTCTTAATAAATTCAGGGTTATCATGATAACATTTTTGGTTTGCATTTATGTAATAATACTAGCACTCTAGTTATAAGGTATTTGTTTCAAAACTAAACTGTGAAGTAGTCAAACTGTTCCCATGTGTACATATGAGGGGGCTAGGTTCAACTTTATGAAGTGATTTTTCTAGTTACATGGCTAGTAAGTAGTAGAATTAGGATCCAAGGCCAAGACTTACTTTAGTGTACTTTCTACTATACTACTACTGCCCTTTCATTTTCATACCATAGGATGCTTTAGTATCATGATATTCTCAGAGGCTGTTGAGGTGTGAGTAGGCTTATTTGCTCCTATGCTAGCTCACCCTAGACCTTAGTCCTTCTTTATTTCTTTTGTTTGTTTTTTTCTAATTTTCCTGTCTGTTCACTTGTAGTAACTTTGTTTTTATTAGTGTGTTTGTTTTGATCACCGGTTTTACTTTACCCAGCTATGAGCTGGGAAAACATCATCAGGCTTGTTAAAATATTGTGTACAATAAGAACATAAAAACTTTCTGTAGGGGCTTAAGGGATTCTCCAGTAAGTAAGACCTATGAGCTTTAGTGTATGGACTTCAACATTTATTTTGGGTTTTCACAGATCTTTTTGCAAGAACCCAGTTCTTGCAGTCTTTCTAGTAATTGAGGTTGTCAGATAAGTGATGTGTCACAATACAGCTTTGAATCACACATTTAAGGTAGTAATTTAGCAAAAAACTTTTCTGGAATTGATGTTATACACTTAACATTTTATTTATGAAAAAACTTGTGAGTGGAGGCTAAACAGTATGTCACTGTTTTGTTAAGCAGTACACAATTTAAAATAATCCAGATTGAGATGCAAATATCTTAAGCTTTCTTTGTAAGTTACCAGTCATCGGTTTAAACACACGTGTGTATATATATATGGTTTTGTATATACATACATATTTATATAAGCGTATTTGTTCTCATATATGTATAGTACTCTAACATTACCATTTGAATTCCATACATGTATAGCATAATGATGATATGTGGTTTCTGGTTTTTCAGAATTACCAAGAATTCTGGTTCAGGTTCCTAAGGCCTCTTCCAGTTTCCAATTATATGATTGAAAGGGAAAGCATAGGGTATGTATTAAAGAGATGTGGATGTGAGGGGCAGAGGGGTTTGTTTTAGTTATTAGAATGGACAGAGGAAAGAAAAATTGAGGGCCTTGACTGCCTTCAGTCAAATTTAAAAGCAACTTAAATGTTTGTTTGGGAGATTTTAGGTAGCCATTACAAATTTTAAGTCAGGGAGTGAACATTTTTATTCCATTTTAAGGCATAAACAATTTTTTTGTTCATTCACGCATTTATTCTGTCATTCATCTATCTTTATTTTTAACATTAATTTAAAAGTTTTTTTGGAGTTCCAGATTTTCACCCTCACTCCCTCACCCATTGATAAGGCAAGCAGTATGCACAAAGAAGATGAAAAGAGTATACTTTGTCCTATAGACAGAGTCAGTTCTCTCTTTGGAAGTAGATAGCCTTTTTCATCCTGGGTCTTTTGGAATGGTTTTGGATTATAATATTGATCAGAAAAGCTATATCTTTCATATTTAATTATCATTACAGTATTGCTGTTACCATTTCCAGTATTTTCTTGGTTCTGCTTACTTCATTTTATACTAGTTCATACAAATCTTTCCAGATTTCTCTGAAATCAGTCCTGCTCACCATTTTCTATAGCGCAATCATATTCTATCAAAATCATACCACAACTTGTTGAGCCATTCCCCAAATGGTGGGCGTTCCCTCAATTGCCCATTCTTTGCCACCCACAAAAAGAGCTATTGTAAATACTTTTGTACATATAGGTCCTTTTCCTTTTACATTAACAGTTATTTTAAAATAAAATCATGAAAGTAAGACTTAGTAATGACTATTTGTATTCTGTATTCCAAACTTGGATATTTGTAGCTTAACTTTAGATTACTTGGTCAAATTGTTGATAACCTCTGTTTTGTGCTTTATGATTGATAGCTTTCCTTTGTGGACAAAAAAAGTGAGGATATTGTTTAGCTAAAACAAGGATACAAATAACTTCAGATCTGCATAATCTAGATTGCAAATTAAATATTTTTTTAAATGATTTTTATATAGGTTGGAGTATAATGTTGCCAACTTCCAATTTCTATTTTAGTTCCATACATTCCTGATGAAACTTTAACAAAATACATGTGTATTCTCTATATATATACATATGTGACTTTTAGAGCCTTTATTTTAGGGAAGAAGTGTTACTGTAATTATAATTTGTTAGAAGGTATTTTAAAAGAAAATCTAGCAGGAGGAGACAGTCGAAAAACATTAAATTGCTGCAAATATGATAAGAATAGGGTGATCCAGAATAGAAGCTTAATGATACTTTTTCTCTAGTAGTGAAATGGAGATTATTAAGGGAAATATTTTATGGGAAGGGAAAATAATTTATGTATTAGTGGACATTAGTATATAAATGCTTAATATAGTAATTATCTAATATGTTCTATTAATTACATAATATTACTATATTAACTATTAATATACATTAAATAATGTGTGTTGTACTCTGCTTAGCTTTGGGTATACAAATTAAAAATGTGATATAGTCCTTGCCCTTCAGGAGCTTTCATTCTATCTAGGGGGAATAAACTATGGATAATTGGATAAATAAATTGTGGATAAGTAAATACAAGATGATTACAAAATATATTCATAGTGATTGGGGGGTACCTAACAGTTGGGGTAATCAGGAAAAGCTTCTTGAAGGAGGTCTTTGCCTCAGAAGGTTTGAAGAGGTTCCAAGAGACCGGTGAGTAAAGAGCGCTGTTACCTTGGAGTTTAGTCTGTATAAAGGCACAGAGGCGAGAGATAGAATGGCATTTGTGGGCAACCACGACTTGACCAGCCCAGCCAGAGTGACGAGTGTAGGATTGGGAATCAAATGTAATTATCCTGAAAAGAAAAGCTAAAGCCACATTGTGAAAGGCTTTAAGTGCGAAATAGACAAATTTGTATTTTATTGTAAGAGCAGTGAGGCAGTGAACCTCCCTGTCATGGTAGTAACATGATTAGTTTTATGCCTTAGTATTGTCAGTTTGGCAATATGGAGGATGGATTGTAGAAGAGAGACTGATGCTAGTCGTGTGAGATGAAAAGATAGAATTGACAAGACTTGGCAACCTATCAAATACGTGTGTGGGGTAAAGGAGGGTGAAAAGGTGGGGATGACACAAAAGGTATGAGCCTGAGTGACTGGACGAATGTTCATCCATGTAGTTGTATTTAGCCTGTATATTCTTTTTTTCACTTTGCTTCATACTTTGGCTTCCCACATTTCTCTGAATTCTTCATATTTGGTGTTCTTTGCTGTTCAGGGATACCTCATTATATGCATATATTACAGCTTATTTAACAGTCGTTGGTAATCCTTGCTCAATTTTTTTAGAGCTTTTTGCAATTACAGATAGTGCTGCTATTGTTTTTGAGCAGGTAGGTCTTAGGGTGGAATAGTAGTAGTAGCATTATTAGGTCAAAGGATATGTATGATTTTATACCTCTTACTGTAATTCTGTACTGCTTTTCAAAATAGGCCAGTTCACAGGTTTTGCAATTAGTCTTCCTGTTTTCCTATCCCCAAGTAGTTCTTTTCTCTTCACCCTCGAGGTGAAGTTTAGAGAGTCAGGGAATTTAGAGAGTCAGAGAAACAGGAATTTGGTGGGAGGGATCAGTATAGATTTGATCAGGAAGAGAAACTGTTTCTGGAGTGGGAGGAGCCTTAAGTACAAGGAGGGAGCGTTTATGGTAGTTTAGATCTCAGGGTCATGTGACTTCCAGAAGAGGAGTCTAGATGTTAAAATAAGGTGGCAGAAAAGAGAAACCAACTTTACCAGTGTGTCAAAGAGCAGTACCAGCTGTTACATATGAAAGGTTAATGAATTTTTCTTAAGTAAATGAGACTGATGGGTTAAAAATAGATTTAGGGTGAAGTAATAACAATAGCCAGCATTTTTATAGCACCGAGCTGTGTTCTAAGAGCTTTGCAAATACCTCCTTTAATCTTCACAACAACCCTAGGAAGATGCTTTAATATCCCCATTTTACAGTTGGAAAATGAGGCAGACAGGTTAAGTGACTTGCCCAGGGTCATACAACTAGAATATGTGTGAGGCTGCATTTGAACTTAGGCTTTCTTGAGTCTAGGACTACTGCTCTGTCTGGAATGCCAACTGTAGGTTGTAGGTTGACTATAACTCCATGGAGAACAAACCCCATCCCTGTTTCTGTTACAGTAGCATTACTTTTTATATATTGTAATTGCATCACTTTTTTTCATTGTTTGTATTTTAGTCTTAAGAATTATCCATTTCTGGAAACTTAGGTTTCATTTATTGTTGTTCCATCTCATGACCCCATTTAGGGTTTTCTTGGCAAAGATACTGGAACAATCTGCTGTGTTCTTCTCTAGCTCATTTTACAGATGAAGAAATCGAGGCAAGCAGTGTTAAGTGAGTTGCCTAAGGTCACATAGCTTGTAAGTGCCAGAGGCCAGATTTAAATTCAGGTCTTCCTGATTTCAGGCCTGGTAGCAATGTTACTATTAATGTAATTTTGTTCTGAAATAGTAGTTTGTCAATTCACTGTTCAAAACGATCATAAAATCATGTTATTAGGAGTAGAAAAGACTACAGAGGTCATCTTATCCAGCCCTTTTATTTTGTAGTTAAGGAAACTGAAGAGAGACATACATATATTTGCGTGTATGTATGTGTGTGTATATACATACATATATATGCACACTCACAGACACATATACTCATATATATATATATATATATATATATATATTCTTGTTTCTTTTGCCCCTTTCTGATTCACCTTGTTGATGGATTATGTAAATTCTACTACTTGTGTTACAAAAGTAAAAAGAATGTTGTTATTTTATAGTTAGAGTTGATCTGTCGATGTTAGAGAAACCAGGTCTCTTCTAACATGTACTTTGAAAGTATACATCACTCTCTTGTACAAGGAAAATTTAAATGTTTCAAATTGATAAATGAATAGTTAAGAAATGAAATTCTAGGGGTGGAGCCAAGGGTGGAGTGAGAGCAATGACTCACCTAAGCTCTTGGACAGACTTCTTCAGATACCTCTGAAAGAAGAATCTGACCAAATTTTGGAGGTGTGGAATCCAGTGGGCAAACAGGCTGTGGCAGATTCAGAGGCCAGGACAGACTGGGAGGTCCACGGGAATGATCTGTTCCTCGGGGGTGAGCCAACAGCGTGGGACATCCAGTGCAGCAGAGCCGGAGGGCCCCGGAAACCTGAGACAGCGGCAGGCAACACCGTGGAGCAGCAGCCGATGGTGGGAGACCAGCCCAGCTGAGCCAGTGACAGCCCCTGAGCACCAGATGTCAGCGCAGCAGCTCCTGAGACTTTCCGCCCGCAGATTAAACATCGATAAGTCACCTACTTGAACTTCTGGGAGCCAGAATGGCAGAGTGATCAGTAACTGCTCTCTCTTCCCACCTTGATGACTTTGAAAGAACCATAAAAATATTTCCTCAGAAAAATCCTGGGAAGAGCAGCAGGGGCAAATAGTCTCATAACACCTGAGGCTAGGAAAATAGCTAAGGGGGCTTCCTCCTGCTGTGGCAGAGGCAAACCGGAAGGGGGGAGGCCCCAGGGTGGAGGAAACTCCTCCTGGGACCCAGGCAAGCCTCAGTGCCAGGAGAGGAGCCCCAGGAGGGGTGGAAACTTGCACTAGCACTAGGCCTCAGCACTCCAGGGGAAATGGGAAGACTATAGGGTAGCTGTGATGATCACCATACCCTGAGCTTGCCTTTGCCTCTCTTCAGCTGAGGAGATCTCCCTTGACTAGACCACCCCTCCCACACACTTAACAAGCCTAACTCTATTGCAGATTGGGGAAATGCAAAAGAAAAAGGTAAAAAGACCCTTGTTCCTAGCTTTTTCACATAAGTCAGCTCAACATCGAGTTCTGCAGCTTCTAACTGAAAGAACCAGAAGCCACAACACACAGTCACCATCACAAACAAGAAAAAGCAAAGAAGTGTGAAAAAACCATAGAATCTTTCTCTGGGGATAAGGACCAAAACACAAATACAAAAGAGGTCAGTGGTGAGATTATACTTCCATCTGAAATTTTGGAAGGGACTATGAATTGCTCGCATGTACAAACAGCTGTCCTGGAACAGCTGAAGAAGGAAATAGAAGAAAAACTGGCCAATTATTTTAAAAGTATAAAAGAATTCATTGATGAGAACATCTCTTTGAAAAGGAAAATTGAAGAAATGGAAAAGGAAGTACAAAAACTAACTGGAGAAAATTGTTAACTGAAGAAAACAATTTGATAAAGATTAGAATTGGGCAAATGAAAACTAATGACTCAGTGAGACAGCAAGAATCAGTCAAACAAAATCTAAAGAATGAAAAGATCAAAGAAAATGTAAAATATCTAATTGGAAAAACAACCAACCTGGAAAATAGATCTAGGAGAGAAAATTTAAGAATTATTGGCCTGCCAGAAAGCCATGATGAAAAAGAGTCTGGACAGTATCTTCCAGGAAATCATCAAGGAAAACTGCCCGAAAATACTAGATCCAGAGGGCAAAATTGTCATGGAAAGAATCCACCGTTCACCTCTTGAAAGGGATCCCAAACTCAAAACCCCACAAAATATCGTTGCCAAATTCCAGAACTGTCAGGTGAAGGAGAAAATACTACAGGCAACCAGAAAGAAACCATTCAGATATCGAGGAACTACAGTCAGGACCACATAGGACCTTGCAGCTTCTACATTAAAAGATCAAAGGAATTGGAATCCAGTATTCCATAAGGCAGAGGAGTTGGAACCTCAACCAAGGATCAGCTACACAGCAAAGTTCAGTATAATGTTTCAGGCAAGAAGATGGTCATTCAACGAAGTAAGGGATTTCCAGACCTTCCTGACAAAAACGCCAGAACATATAGACAATTCAGTCTTCAAATGCAGGTCTCAAAAGAGGCATAAAACGAGGTGGGGGGGGAGGTAAAAAAAAAACAAAACTTGTTACTCAATTTGGGCAAATTGTTTACCTCTCTATAAGGGAAGATAATACCTGTTAATCTTGCGAATTTACGTCTGTTATGAAGTATAAAAGGGATATACACAGAGGAAACGGGTATAAAGTAAATGATGTCATGTTAAAAATAAGATTTAAGTATGCGAAGGGATTGTAACAGGAGGTGTGAAAAGGAGGAAGCAGAAAAGGGTAAATTATATCACAAGAAGTACAAAATTATAATAGAGGGAAAGAGGGGAGGGAGATGAGCATTGTATGAAAGGTATTCTCATCTGATTTGGTTGAAGAAGGGAACAATAAACTTAAGTAGATAATCCTAACTAGCTCGATAGGCAGTAGAAGGGAAAGGGGGAAGAAAGGGGAGGGAAGCTAAAAGGGAGGGAAAAAGCAGTGAGGGTAAAGAGGAGTAAAAGGGAGGGGAGTTAAAAGAAAGAAGGGAAGGCTGTAGGAAGTGGTGGTGAAAAGTGAAAACTATTGAGGAGGGGAAGGGAGATGGGAGAGCTAAAAGCACAAATGGTGAGAAAGAGGATGGAGGGGAAATACACAGATTGTAATCATAACTGTGATTGTGAATGGAATGAACTCTTCTATAAAGTGGAGACAGATAACAGAATGGATTAAAAGCCATAATACAACAATATGTTGTTTACAAGAAACACATTTGAAACGGGGGGATACACACAGCTTAAAGGTCGAAGGTTGGAGCAGAATATATTGTGCTTTAGCTGATGCAAGAAAAGTAGGAGTAGCAATCCTAATTTCAGACAAAGCAAAAGCAGAAATATATCTAATCAAAAGAGATAAGGATGGAAACTATATCCTGCTAAAAGGCACCATAGACAGTGAAGCAATATCATTACTAAACATATGCTCCAAGTGGTATAGCATCCACATTCTTAGAGGGGAGGTTGGGGGAGTTGCAGAACAAAATAGTAAAACTATACTAGTGGGAGACCTCAGCCTCCCTGTCTCTGAACTATAAATCTAACCTCAAAGTAAACAAAAAAGAGATTAAGGAGGTAAATAAAACTCTGGATAAAATAGATATGATAGACCTCTGGAGAAAATTAAATGGGAATAGAAAGGAATATGCCTTTTTCTCAGCGGTACATGGTACGTATACAAAAATTGACCATGTACTAGGACATAAAAACCTCACAATCCACTCCAGAAAGGCAGACATAGTCAATGCATCCTTCTCAGATCATAATGTAATAAAAGGCCATGGAAAGATAAACCAAAAATCAATTGGAAACTAAATAATCTAATCCTAAAGGAGTGGGTTAAAGAAGAAATCATAGAAACAATCAACAGCCTCATTCAAGAGAATGACAATAATGAGATAGCCTACCAAATCTTATGGGATACTGCAAAAGCAGTTCTTAGGGGAAGTTTCATATCTGAATGCCTACATAAATAAAATAGAGAAAGAGGAGATCAATGACTTGGGCATGCAGCTAAAAAACCTAGAAAAGAACAAATTGAAAATCTCTAAGTAAATACCAAATTAGAAATACTGAAAACCAAAGGAGAGATTAATAAAATTGAAATTAAGAAAACTATTGAATTAATAAATAAAACCAATAGTTGGTTTTATGAAAAAACTAATAAAATTGATAAACCTTTGGTCAATTTGATTAAAAAAAAAGAATAAAATCAAATTACTAATATTAAAAATGAAAGAGGTGAACTCAGCTCCAATGAGGAGGAAATTAAAACAATAATTAGAAATTACTTTGCCCAACTTTATGCCTACAAATTCGATAATCTAAACGAGATAGATGAATATTTTAAAAAATACAAATTGCCCAGGTTAACAGAAGAGGAAGTTGAATACTTAAACAACCCCATCTCAGAAAAAGAAATTGAACAAGCCATCCATGAACTCCCTAGGAAAACATCTCCAGAGCCAGATGGATTCACAAGTGAATTCTATCAAACATTTAAAGAAGTGTTAATTCCAGTACTATATAGACTATTTTTGAACGTTGGGGAAGGAGTCCTCTCAAATTCTTTCTCTGATACAAATATGGTTTTGATACCTGAACCAGGAAGAGACAAAACAGAGAAAGACAATTATAGACCAATTTCTCTAATGAGTATAGATGCAAAATTTTTAAACAAGATTTTAGCGAAACGAATACAGCATCTTATCAGGGGAATAATACATTATGATCAGGTAGGATTCATACCAGGAATATAGGACTGGTCCAGTATTAGGAAAATTATTAGCATTATCAATCACATCAAGAGCAAAACTAACAAAAACCATATGATTATCTCAATGGATGCAGAAAAAGCTTTTGACAAAATACAACATTCCTATTTCTATTCCTATTAAGAACACTGGAGAACATAGGAATAAGGGGAACTTTCCATAAAACAATAAGCAGTATCTACCTAAAACCTTCAGCAAGCATTATATGCAATAGGGATAAGCTAGATGCATTTCCAATAAGGTCAGGGGTGAAACAAGGATGTCCATTATCACCACTGTTATTCAATATGGTACTAGAAATGTTAGCTGTAGCAAATAGACAAGATAAAGAAATTGAAGGAATAAGAATAGGCAAAGAAGAAAATAAGTTATCACTCTTTGTAGATGATATGATGATATACTTAGAGAATCCCAGAGATTCAAGTAAAAAACTACTTGAAATAATGAACAACTTTAGCAAAGTTGCAGGTTACAAAATAAACCCGCACAAATCTTCTTTATTCTTACATATTAGCAACAAAGTCCCACAGCAAGAGATAGAAAGAGAAATCCCGTTTAAAGCTAGGATAGACACTCTAAAATACTTGGGAGTTTACCCAGGGAGTATATGAGCACAATTACAGGACACTTTTTGCACAAATAAAGTCAGATCTAAAGTAAATAGAAAAACATCAGTTGCTCATGGGTAGGCTGAGCTAATATAATAAAAATGACAGTGCTACCCAAATTAATTTACTTATTTAGAGCCATACCAGTTAAACCATCAGATAATTATCTTCTAGAGTTGGATAAAATAATATCAAAATTCATCTGGCAGAACAAAAGGTCCAGAATATCAAAGGGACTAATGAAAAGAAATGCTAGGGAAGGTGGCCTAGCCCTACCTGATCTCAAATTGTACTATAAAGCAGCAATTATCAAAGCCACTTGGCACTCACTAAGAAACAGAAGGTTAGACAAGTGGAATACACTTGACACTCAAGACACAGTAGGCAGGGAGTATAGCAACCTCCTGTTTAATAAACCCAAGGACCCCAGCTTCTGGGATAAGAACTCACTGTTCAACAGAAATTGCTGGGAAAACTGGGTAACAGTGTGGTGGAAACTAGGCATAGACTCATGCCTGACACCATACACAAGAATAAAATCCAAAGGGGTACACGATCTTGATATAAAGATTGATACCATGGACAAACTGGAGGAACAAGGAATAGTGTATTTATCAGATTTTTGGAGAAGGGAAGAATTTTTTACTAAAGAAGAGATAGAAATCATTATGAAATGTAAGATGGATAATTTTGATTACATTAAACTGAAAAGTTTTTGCACAACCAAACCCAATGCAAGCAAAATTCAGAGGGATGTAGTAAATTGGCGAAGAATTTTTACAGGTAATCTTGGGGATAATCTAGAATATATAGAGAACTGAGTCAACTGTACAACAATACAAGTCATTCCCCAATTGATAACTGGTCAAAGGATATGAACAGGCAATTTTCAGAGGAAGAAATTAAAGATCTCTATAATCATATGAAAAAATGCTTTAAATCACTTTTGATTAGAGAGATGCAAATCAACTCTGAGTTGCCACATCACACCTATAAGATTGGCAAACATGACAGACCAGGAAAATGATAAATATTGGAGAGGATGTGGGAGAGTTAGAACACTAATTCATTGTTGGTGGAGCTGTGAGTTCATCCAGCCATTCTGGAGAGTGGTTTGGAACGATGCCCAAAGGGCTACAAAAATGTGCATACCCTTTGACCCAGCAATATCGCTACTAGGACTGTATCCCCAAGAGATCATAAAAATGGGAAAGGGTCCCACATGTACAAAACTATTTATAGCAGCACTCTTTGTATTTGCCAAAAACTGGAAATCAAGGGGATATACCCTTGAATTGGGGAATGGCTGAATAAATTATGGTATATGAATATAATGGAGTACTAGTGCACCGTAAGAAATGATGAACCTTCAGAGAGGCCTGGAAGAATTTACATGATGTGATACTGAGTGAAAGGAGCAGAACCAGGAGAACTTTGTGCACAGCAACAACCACAGTGTGCGAGAGTTTTTTCTGGTAGACTTGGAACTTTATAAACACGCAAGAACTTAAAAAAAAATTCTCAATGGTCTTCTAAGGCAAAATGCCTTCCATGCTCAGAAAAGAACTATGGAATTCATTTGCAGAATGTAGCAGTTCATGTTTGTGTGTGTGTGTGTATGTGTGTGTGGTACTTTGATTTGTTGTATGATTTCTTCCATTTATTTTAGTTCATCTATGCAGCATGACTATAGTGAAAATGTATTCAGTAGGGAAGTATATGTAGATCCTATATAGAATTGTATGCCATCTTGGGGAGGGAGGGGTGTGGTGGGAGGTAGGTGGGGGGAGAATTCTAAGTTTTATGGTAGTGATTATAGAACATTAAAAAATTAAAAAAAATTTTAAAAAATGAAAATTTAAATCTAGAAGAGTAGAAGTCTGATCAAATTCAGTCATACTAGTGATTTTATATGTCTGTTTATATTAGAGTTAAGAAAGCCTTTTCATTGTGTAAGGTGATAGAAAAACGTTTAAATCAATTTTACCCTTTTTCTGTTGTTTCTTTGTAGTATTAGTTTTATTCCATGGCCTTAAAGTTTTAAAAATTGTGATTTGTTAATAGTATATTAATGTTTATAGATTTTATATAGGGAGCTTTAAGTTTTATAGGCTCATTGCTCTAGATCAGGAGTGTTAAATGTAGACCCTGGGCCCGTGTATTGCTGGAACCAGATTAAAATATGATTGGGAAACATAACAATGTATATAAAAATACAGTGAAACATAGATAATATGTGGTTTTTTAAATCAGTATGTGGCCCTGAAAGATCTTTATGTATGGCTTAGTGGCCTCTATTTCTGTTTGAGTTTAACACCTCTGCTCTAGAACATGACCTGTGACCACCTTTATATGCTTTCATTGGGATTGTGTCATTTTCCTTTTGAAAAGCAACTGATTAGAAATAAAAATAACTTAAAACTAGAGCAGCAAACTATTTACTCTTCTTCAGAGGGAGAAGCAGCTTATCATGATGGATAAAGAGCTGACCTCAGAGCCAGGAAGACCTGGGTTCAAGTCCTACTTCTGTCATATATTAGCTTTATCACCCTAGGCATGTGAGAGCTGTCTCTGTGCTGTAGGCCACTGGTATTAGATTAAAAACAAGGAATACTCAACAATATGTTAGAATTCTTGTGGGTACATACTAACATTATCTGTTTCTTGTATTTTTATTTACTTTGTGATTTGTTAATAGTATATTCGTATTTCCCAATTTTGTTTTAATCTGGTTGGGTCAGCACTTCCGAGTGCCTGTAAGAGTTGTGTGTTCATCACATCTCTTTTAAATTGCAGAGAAGTTGCTGACCTGCATTAGTAGAAGGAGTTTCTTCATCAAGGAATTCCCTGTAGCAGTGAAATAACAGGTCCAGTCTCCATAGTCGCTGCAACAGATAGTATGTAGGATTGTGGTTTCTTGACCGGATTTTATATTATGATGCTGATGTTAATTGGACTTGGGTAACTCTTTATTAATTTCAAATAAATGAATTAATGTTTCCCATCTAGTTAATGGACAGCCAAGGCCTCTTGAATCAAGTCAGGTGAAATATCTCCGTAGAGAACTGATAGAACTTCGAAACAAAGTGAATCGTTTGTTGGATTGTTTAGAACCACCTGTTGAACCTGGACCTTCTACCAGTCTGCCTGAAAATGGTAGGTTGTGAACCTTTTTCTGAGTTGTGATTATTTATTTGTTATAGCAAAGAGACACTGGCTACTCAGCTACCTTTTTTTAATCAAGACCTATGAGTTTAGAGGGAAGGATGGAAGGGAATTTCTGGTATGGAAAGTCCCTTTCATCCCTCCCTCTATACTCACATATCTGCATATAGATGTACACACACACACACACACACACACACACACACGTCAATTGCAATAGCTTCTGGCTGAATAAATTTTATCAGAATAAACTGGGACCTCACAGTAATATCATTCTTAGAAGTCTATGTAATGGAATTGTAATATGTAGAGTAGTATTATTGTGAGACCCTTCTTTTCTTACCAGTAATAAAACATATTGAGTTTAAGGTAGACTACTTCATACTGAATTATGTGTCACATCACCTTCTGGTGATATTGTAATGATAGACCAGTGAATGATCTTTAATTTTAATAGTCTTTGTAGTATTTTAGCTACTTTATAATAAAATATAGAAAAGTCCTGATTTCTGGTCTCCTTTTACAAACCTTGTTACTAATAAACCTGTTTTTATCCACTGTAGAATACTAATACGTTATCAGTACTTTCCAACTATTAGAGTTTGTTGTGTGTACATCAGTTTCCCATATATAATATTTGTTCTGTATCTCTTTTCATGGATTGTAGTTTATTTATAAGATGGTTATTTACTGTTTTTTAAAATTTTGCATAGAATAATAACTTTGTTAAATGTATTAGTATCTTGATGTACTACAGTTATCTGGTGTAGAATGAGACGCAATTTAAGCTTAAGTTGGACCTTCAGGTTAGCTTTTAATAATTTTATGAAACTTCTTCTAGAGGCAGTATGATAAAATGAGAAGGACACTGGAGTCATGTGATTCCAGTCTGTGACTTTGGACGAATTATTTCATTTCTGTGGGACATGGTGTCCTCCTGTATAAGATGAGGTGTTCCATATGTAGTCCTTGCCACCTCTGAAATTTTATGACTTAAAAAAAAACTGAGTTAAAAAACATGCTATATTTTCCTTTCCTAGATTCGTTAGTGTGTTGTAATAAATGTTATATCTATGTTATTAATTAATATGATACCTATATTATATTTAAAGTGGAAATTAATTTTGCCCTTTCTTATTCCACCTCTAGATGCTGTGGATAGTAGGGAAGAAAAACCCACTGCTTCTGATTCTTCAGGCAAACAATCTACTCAAGTGATGTCAGCAAGTATGTCTGCTTTTGATCCATTAAAAAATCAAGATGAAGTCAACAAAAATGTCATGTCAGCATTTGGTCTGACAGATGATCAAGTGTCAGGTAAGAATGCATGTTTTATTAAAGACAAAATTTAAAAACCATCTATGTTTGCTACCTCTGCTTCCGCCTATTCTTGCCTTTCTCCCCTCCTCTCCAATCCCCACTTCTGCGTTCTGGCTTCTGACTTCATCGCTGAAATGAAAGTATTCTTTTACAGATGTTGGTGTTTTAGTTGACAAATTCAGGTTCCTTTTCTCTTTTATCCTCAGCCTTTCTGTAGCAGTTTACTCTGTTAACTCCCTTTTTCTCTGAGATACTCTCTTCTCTCTGGGTTTTTATGACATTGTTCTCTCTTGGATTTCCTCCAATCTGTGTTACTGCTCTTTATCACTGATTTTGTTGAATCATCATACCTGTACCCTTAGCACTGTCGTGAGGTTTGTTTTTCTCTTTTCTCTCTATACTCTCCTAGTGAACACATCCACTCACATGTTTGTCATCTCTCTGCATGTGATTCTCAGAACTATATATCCAACCCTACATGTTTTACCTTCTGTCCCACATTATCATCTGCCTGTCCCACTGAGTGTCTTCATAGGCATATTAAACTCAACATGTCCAGAAAAGAATATATCTTTCCTCTAAAATCCACACCTCTTCTTAAACTTGCCTATGTTTTTGAGGGTACCACTATTTATTTCTGTCACAACCTTATGGTGTCATCTTTAATCCTCATTCTGCCTAATCAGGTACATCCAGTTAGTTGCCAAACTTTATTGTTTCTACCTCTACAGCATCTTTCCAAGATGTCTCTTTCACTTATGTAGTTTTTCAGAGCTCATCACCTATCTCCTAGACTATTGCAGTTTTTCCTCCCTCACTTCTCTGCCCTTCCCAACATATCTTTCACACAGGTGCCAAAGTGTTTTTCTTAAAGTCTAGGTCTTACTATGTTGCTTCATTACTTAATAAAGTCTAGTAGTTAACTGCAAACTCCCCTGCTTGTTATTTAAAGCCTTTCTCAATTTGCCTCCAGCCTACCTCTTCAGAGTTACTACACATTACTCCCTTCCACACAATGTATGATCCAGCTAAACTTGCCTACTGATTACCCCACCTTCCACCCTCCCAGCCAGTATTTCATCTGTTTCATCTCCTCTCACTTTGCCTTTGTACAGATGAACCCTCATGCCTGGAATGCTCTCTCCTCCTCCTCACCTGTCTCACAAGCAACTTCCTGCATGAGGAGGTTTCTGATTCCCTCAGTTGCTAGTCCTTCCATTTCTCTGCCTCCTTTTTCCTCCCTCCCATTACCTTTTATTTCATATATATTTTGTATCTGCTTTTATGTACATGTTGTTTATGCTGATAGAATGTAAATTTCTTGAATTCAGGGACTGTGTCATGGTTGTCTTTGTTTCCTCACTACCTGTGCTAACTGCAGTACCTATCACATGATTGGTGCTTAATAGATACTTATTGATTAAAATCTAAACTATATAATATGAATTTACCTTAGAATTATAGCAAGAGAACATACCTATTTGCTGTATTCTGCTTTTGAGGGGTCCTCTATATTTAAACCAAATTTCCAGGTTGAAAAAACATTCCTAATCTCTTCTTTTCTGAATAACTTTATACAATTCTCTCTTGAATAACCTCATTTCATGTATTTCTCATACAGATTAAACAATTAAAAGAACCTTTGCTGATTTTTTTTTTGAAGTTAGGAGAACTAATAGTTCTACAAATTACATATATTTTCTTACTAATAAATCTGGGAGAGTGACTTCTAATTTTGATCATAGAAGATAGAATTTCATATGAAACATTTGCAGAGCAATTGAAGCATAAATGAACAAAGTGTAGACTGCATACTTATGTGCTACAGTGATGTCAGGTGGAAGGGGTGTTTTTTCACTAATGGACTTGAATTGTGAGGATGTAAGAATTTAGATTTCATGCTATAGGCAACAGAGTCACTGTCCATTCTTAAGTAGGAGCCTGATATGACATTCTTTATTTGAGAGAAGTTATGTTAGTAATTTTGTGTGTGTTGGTTTGAAATAAGGGGAAACTGCATAGGAAAAACATCTATGAAATTTTTGAATTATAATATAGGTATGTTGTGATGGATGCTGAACTGGGGGTTCACTGTCAATATGGAAAAGAAAAAGTGAACCTGAGAGCTAATGCAGAGAGACACTACGTTAACTATTGGGGAAGGAAAAAGAAGATAAGTTGAGTTCAAAGTTGTGTGGCTACCTCAGAAAAGACACTAAGGAGTATTAAGATAAACTTTTTAGCGTCATGATCAGTGGAACCACCTCACTTGGATTCAAGCACCTCACAGTGCTGAATGTGTTTACAGGAAATGTGGAAATCATGCTAAAGAAAAGCAGCTGGATTAGTTCGTGTGTGTAGAGGGAGAACCATGCTGGAGGCAGCACAATTGTGAGGGCACATGAAGGGGTCAATTTACCAAGTATCTGAAGGAGGAGAAGCTATCAAAGGCACGAAAAAACTCCTGAAGCTTTTTTGGTACTGAAAAAAACTACTGAAATAGCAGCAACTATCAGTTCTATGCCTGCTCTCCTGTCTATATAAAATCTTTGTGACTTAACTCATGCATGAATTGAGGATTTTATTAAATTTTTATGAAAATTTTAGTAGGAGAAAAAGCAGATTTTTTGCCAAGTACTCTTCAGCACTGGAATCTTTACTACTTTACATACATTAAAAGGTAGAGAATATGACAACCCACAGTTCTTGTTGTTTATGATAATCAAAAGGCATTTGATTTAGTAGAGCAAAATTTGACCTTTAGGTATCTCTCCCAACAAGGTGTTTTTCATTGATATATCACAATTATTCAAGATTCTTTGGAAGATATGACAGCTGAAATAACCCTATTAATTCTGATCATAAGCATCAGGTGAGCTTCATCGAAAATATTTATGGATGAGAATCCAAGTTGAAAAATTCCCTGTGAATGGTGAGGTCCTTCAGATGCTCCTGTTTGTTGATAGTATTATGCTGTGTGAATAGCCTCCTGGAAGAGATCAGTAAATAATCAAGAGTTGGGCCTGACCATCCATACAGGAAGGGCCAAGTAGATGAAGAAATAATATATGTAACTTTGATTTTTTACCTTGCATTTGGATGGACAACCTATAGCATATGTTCTTTAGTATGTGTAACTGGGACAGCTAGTACAAATGGACAGAGAGTTAGTCCCAGAGTCAAAAGGAGAATAGGTAGTATTGTCTTTAGGAAATTTCAGAGTTCTTCTAATGATCCCAAGTTTCCCATGGAAATAAATATATCTTTTTGGTAACATTTTACAATATTGCTGCATCATTGTTAAACATAACACAATCTCTAGAAATTTAAAAGTGATATTATACAGGGACCAATACAGACATATGACTGCAGCTTGTAACCAGGAAAGCAGTTTGAAGGAGAACAGGAGTAAAATATGTTATCAGGGAAAAGTACCATAGGAAGAAGAGCAAATAGGTTGGTCTTGTGGTGAGGGTGAGAGTGAGACCTTTGTAATGTCAGAAGAAATTGAGGAAAGTCTCCAGCAAGGTGTGGTGAACTTTTAGGAGGATATGGACAACTGTGGCACAGAATGGCGCACATGGATTATCTGTATTGTTGAAAGGAGGATCCAAATCATTGTGGCCAGACATACATTTATTTAAGTAAGCCTATCTAGTGTCGTCTTGGATAGTTTAAAGGAACTAGAGTCATGTGTGTTCGTCTTTGGTTGCTGAAGAAGACCATGCCATCAGAGAAATGATGATATGACTTGCACTTGACTTTGATTTTTGAGTGAGGGAGTGCTGTGTAGGATACCAGCCTCACTTCTCCAGAGCCATCTGAATCTAGTGACCAGATACTTATCAGGATGACTGGAGATGACCCAGGATAGGGTAGTTAGGGTTAAATAACTTGCCCAAGGTCGCTCAGCTAGTGAGTGTCAAGTGTCTGAAGTGAGATTTGAACTCAGGCCCTCTTGAGTCCTGCACTGGTACTCTATCCACTGCACCACTAGGTGCCCCATAAGGAACTAGAGTAGGGTTTGGGGGGGAAGTATGGAAAGGAACAAAAGATGGATGATTAATTGTTAGCAATATGTTAAGTATCCAACTTTGGATCATTCGAATAGAGATAGGTCCTCTAAATATCTCTGGACATATGCTGTTGCTTTTCCAATAGCCTCTTAGAATCAGGGTCCCAACTTTTGTCATAATCTGAATTTCCTTTGGTCAAAATGAGTCCTTGTCCTGTAATAGATGAATATAAGAATACTACTGATAATGACATTGGGATAGCTGCTGCTTCTTTCAGGGAGATTTTAGGAACATGGGACTCAACTTCTTGCTAGTTGGCAGTAGAGTCTCTCTTCATTTTCAATCTGGAACTTCTTGGAAAACAGCAAGTAAAGAAAAATTAGAGAGTTGGTTCTTAGGCAGACCTGTGATATTATTAGTGTGAATATTCCATCCGTTGATGCAAAAGTACAAACCCTTCTAATCTTGTGCAGTTATTATCCATAATCTCCTATAAATCGTCCATTGAAGGTCCCATTCAGTATACTTAAAGCATTTTTGACATTTTTAATATTTTAAGGATACAAATATGACATCTTAAAAAAGGATTTTATGTAAAACTTAAGCTTGAAATGTAATTCCTTTAATTTTCTTTTTTTCTCTGTCTAATTTGCTTTGAAGGAAATATTTATTAAGCACCTGATATATGCAGAATTCTGTACTAGGTTCTGATTATACTTTTCTTCTTTCTTCAGGACCACCTAGTGCTCCTGCAGAAGAACGTTCTGGAACACCAGATAGCATTGCTTCCTCCTCCTCTGCAGCTCATCCACCAGGTGTTCAGCCACAACAGCCACCATATACAGGAGCTCAGACACAGGCAGGTCAGATTGAAGGTAAAAAAATAAGAGTTAAATTGTGAAATTAAGCATAGTTTTAAAATGGAAAGTTTGAGAATGATATTTATAGTATATTCAGAGCACTGCTAGCTAACTAATACGAATAGATTTGAAACCTTTATTTTATTCTTATTTTTGTTAGTTTTTGTTTTATTTTTAAGGTTCCACAGGAAAACACCAGGTGGTGCTCTAGCTATATATTTTAAAGGCCAGGTAGTAGTGTATATTATATTCATTGTGTAAAGAAAGATAAGGTAGTAGGACGCCATCTATTTGATTTTCTTTTTTTATGGCACAGAATCATTGTGTAAGTTTTGAAATAATCATATCTTCCTGGGAATTCTTTTATTGTCTCATTGAACACTAGAGTAAGGTCTGGGTAAAACTAGAATTGACATTTTTGGTGATGGGGAGGGGAGGAATTATTAACATGCCCTAGATTTTAGACCTTTTCTCTATTCCTTCTCTCATCCAATTGTAACTGCCAGAGCAGTAGGATAAATTTACTAGAGTAGCATAAATTAGTAGCTGCAGATATCGATTCAAAGAGGAAATACAAATAGAGTTTTATGTGGCCAGAATAAAAATGTGGTTTGTAAAAATCACATTTAAAGGACTTCAGATCTATAAAGCCTCCTAAGTATCACTTAACAAAATTTCTATTTCAAGAATTTTGCATTTTGTTTAACAATTGGAAGGATAGTATTTTTAAAAACCCAAAATAAATATACTAAATTATACCAAACTCTGAATAACA
Source organism: Potorous gilbertii (assembly GCA_028658325.1). NCBI lineage: Eukaryota > Metazoa > Chordata > Mammalia > Diprotodontia > Potoroidae > Potorous > Potorous gilbertii. Next base: position 308,535,812 of record CM053771.1, on the reverse strand, counting down.
ATTCTTCCATCCTAAGGATTTGAGATTTCTTTTTGATGATGATTTAAGTCTTTCGCTTGTCATGTAGGAACTTTTGCATTATGCCTTTATTAATTGAACATGACCTTGTTAAAGTATGTTACTGTTTAGTGCCCTAGAACTATTTCTATGTATTTTGGAACAATAGATTTTCATGTGGTGAACATATCCATTGTTACCAAAGCTAGTAATTCTACTACTTCAGAAAATACCTTTCCTGATATTATAAGATCTCCTATTAAAAATAAAAGCTGCTATTTTTAAAACCACTTGAAATAAATTATTTTGAGCAGAAATGCCAAGTCTTAGTTGCTATAAGTACTAATGGTTTTTGACTGACTTTCGCCAAGACACATGCTGAATGCCTGAATCAAGATCATAAAGAATTTTATTCTGGTTAAATGTTTTTTTCACTATTCATTTCCCTTGATTCCTCTAACATTGAAACCTTCTTTATAATGACAAAATTTGAGCAAAGTCAACTGAGAGAGTTCTAACAGTATGTGCTGCTTTGCTTATTTGTAATCCCCATGTCTCTGAGTTGAGAGGTCGAGTGTCATGTATGAAGTCCAGTTTGGCTGGAATATAGAGTATATGAAGGGAAGTGATATATGATAAGGCTGGAAAGATAGGCTAGGGCCTGGTTATGAAGAGCTTTAAAAGCTGAAAAGAGGGATTTGTATTTTATAGTAGAGGCAAAAGGGAGCAATTAGAGTTTGAGTAATAGTGTGGTCAGAGCTATGCTTGAGGAGGAACACTTGAACACCTATGTGGAAGATAGATTGGAGGGAGGCTAGAGATTCAAAGCAAGGAGGCCAGTTAGTAGGCTAGTGCCTACTAGTTCAGGTGATGAGGGCTCGAACTAGAGTGGAAAGAATATTGGATTTGGAATGAGTTCCGGGCCAGGTTCTGCCTTTTTATTAGCTTTGAGACTTCAGGCAATATACTTAACCTCTCCATTTAGACTCAGTTTCCTCTTTTGTAAAATGGGCATAATACTAGCCTTAAAGTGTTGTTAGAGTCAAAGGAGATGAAATAAACTATATATATTTTGAGTATAATATAAACTATTAATATTTTGAGTATATTTGTTGGACTTAAAAATTTTTCTCTTGTATTTTAACATGTAGGTCAGATGTATCAACAGTACCAACAACAGGCCAGTTATGGTACTCAGCAGCCACAGGCTCAGCCTCCACAACAATATGGTATGCAGTATTCAGGTAAGTAACCAACAGAATGGATTTAAGTTTATGGTTTCAGCTGTATCTGCTTTTAACTACTTGAATTTTACATTTGATTTTATTTTCAGAAATACACGGGAATTGTTTTGGTGAAGAACAATATTTAATGTATTTCTTCAAATTTCTCAATATTTTACATAATTGTATTTTAAACTAGCAATTTATTTGAACTTAAATATAAGCATCAAACACATGTACTTCTGTGATTCTAGTAAGCAGTGGTTTAAAAACAACAAAATAGAGTTTAAATTCACTGAAATCACTGAACACGACTCCTACTAAAATAAGCCTAATTTGCAGGAAACTAGAATTTGTCACTAAATCACAGCTAAGGGAAGCCCCTCCTCTCCCTTCTTCCTCCAAGTCTTTCTTTGATTTGTAAAACTAAATCCTTGGGGATCTTTTTGTTTAAAGGAAAAGTCCATTTCAACTTGTCATCTTAAAATATTTCCATAAGTTTAATTTAAATACTCTTGGTTTGTCATAATAAAACCAGTGTGCTTGATTTTCCTGATGATCCAGTATTTGAAAGATTGATTTCACTGAATGATTTAAGGGTCAGATTCCCTAAATTGTTAATTACATTTTTAACAAATTATCTGAGACAATGGAAATTTGGACAGAAGTTTTGCATTCAAAATGGATTGAAATGGGTTCATTTTTAGTAAGTATTTTTAGTCAACATGAAAAATATAGATGATAGTGTTTTTGCACATTAGGGAGCCTAGATATAGAAATTATTTATATTTAATAAATGACTAATGGGAAGCTGCAGTTAAGTTTTACAATTCAGATGATAGCTTTATGTGTGATTGAGTTTGGAACATGGCTTAGTGGAAAGGACATTGGATTTGAAATGAAAATTTTTGAGCTAATATCCAGGTTCTGCCCCTTACTGTGACTTAACATTTCTAGACATCAGTTTTCTCATCTTGTAAAATGAGAGTTTGGAACTAGATGACCTCAGATGTCCCTTTCAGCTTTAAAACTATAGTTACTCTGACTTCAGTGTTTTATCATTATAGGGCTATGTCACAAATAATGAAGCTGTGGAATACAAAATAATTTGCTAAATACACATTACATCCTGTTAGGAAGAAGGAAAAACTGTCCAGCTTTTGTTCTGAAAATTAGTAGTCTGATGCATTTGATGAAATGTGCCATCAACTGGAGTTTAACCTTTTTGGTTGTATGGATATTTTCATTATAGTAATTAATATTCCTTTCTTTGTGGCACAGAGTAAGTTAAAAAAAAACTTTAAACTTGTGTTGTAATTTTTAAAAAGGCTACCAGGTGTGGGGAAGTCCTTGGCTACACTCTTTTGACTCCAACTTTGAGTCCAAGTTTTATAGAACAGATCCTCTTATTAAGGGGATTTGTTCCATAAGTTTAGATTCCATCAAAGGGCTGCACTTGAGGACTTAGAGGGTCACATGTGGCCTCAAGGCTGTAGGTTGCCCACTTCTGCTTTTATTCTTTGAAAATAATGCAGAATTTAATTAAATAATTCATGTAATATTAGAAGTAGAAGAAAACTTAAAGATCATCTGTTTGAAATCCCATTTTTGCAGATGAGGCAGCTGGTTTCTCATGGGTAAGTGACTTAACCCAGATTTACACAATTGCTTAGTGTTAGAGCTGGGACTATAGCACAGATCTGGAACTTTCCTAAGCAAGGGCTTTTTCTACTAAACAATACTACCAAGAAGCTGCAAAAGTCCCATTTCCTATACACTTCACCAATAAATTTGGTGAAAAACTTGTATAAGTAACTGATACATAACCCTAGTAAGTTATTTCTCTATAGAAATTGGCAATCATTTATTAATTTTTTGAGCTTTCTTGCCTCTCAGGCAAATGATTAATGATAGATTGTCTTAATGGATACTTCTGGACCTCATTTAAAAAAATCTAAAATTTTTGAATTAAGTAGCAAGAACCAGAAAATACAATTTACTGTCTTCTTTTTGTTCAAAAAACCTTTTATCTAGAATACATATTTTTGTCTGTTTTTTCCTTTAGATATCTTATGTTATTTGCCCAGCCCTGAATTTTAAAAAGTAGATTATAAAGGTCAAACTAGTTTTCTATAATAATTGGAAAAAATCCATAAAGTCAAAGGTTGGTTTTTTTTTTTTATTGATTAGTATTCAGTTAGAGCAGACCTGCACAACTTGACACAGTAGGTAAGGGCTTATATTCAAATAGGCTAAACTTTTTTGGGCCATAGATAGGTTTTTAGTGTGGGTCACTTTCCAAATAAAGGTATAATTATTAAACTTTTGCAAATAAACCATATTTTTAAAAGGGGATATTTCATTTATTATCAATTGTACTTATTAAGGTTTTTATTTATCAGGAAATCATTCCTCTCACTCTAAGGACAGACTGATGATGGTTGGTTGCTGCGGGTCATGTGACAAACAGGAGAGAGTACACAGTGGCAACCCGCCTGTGACACATAGGAGTGACTAGTGGAAGGCGGGTTAAGCAGGGCATGGACAAAGCACTCATTGCATGTTTATTTTCTTTTATAACCTCTACATTTTTTGTGAGCCACCTAAAATCCTTTGGTGGGCCATGTGTTGTGCAGCCCTGAGTTAGAGGCTCACTAAACATCATTTGTCAGAACTTCCTCAAGAAAATACTTGAAATTTTTAGTTTATTTTATACTAAGAAAAAAATGCCTGCTATGGAAAAGCTCCCTCAGACCCCCAGAGTCAGAGTTATAAAAATTCTATTTTTTTAAGAAACCCTATTCTTATATTCCCAATTTTCTTTGGTTTCCTGTTACTTAACAGATCAAAACATGTTACCCCTAGCCATCATGGTGAACATAAATTGTGGAAATATGAAATTGATGCATTTTGACTTTGACAATTTTTGACACACATTGGTGGGTGTGTCCTCTTGACCCTTGGCCGTTTTCAGGTTTTTCATGGACAATTATCAAAAGGTTTCTTTCATGAGTAAATTTTGAACCCAGGTTCAAGGTGAGTTCAGAATATACTCAAATGAATTCTTCGATCCTTATTTTATATTCAGGGCTGTGCATATTTTAATAATTTTCTTATGTATCTGGTGTTTAATGCTGACAGGATTCCAGTCAATGGAGAGGTTTCATTGCAAGTAGCTGCAGGTGTGTTTCATAGTAGGGATAAAAACTTTCAGTTGAAGCAGACTTTTCTTTTAAAAAACAAAACAAATCATGCCTATGGGAACATAGTTGTAGTAAATTATGAATACATATGTTGATGGGGGTGGAATAGCATTTTTATGTATTTAAGTGCACGTATGCTAAATATTATAATTTTAAACTTTAAAAAGGGTAAGAATGTTAAATCTAAAGGGCACTTATAATTTCAGGAACTATTAATATAATCACTAATATTTTGCAAGAATTGAACAAAATGTGAGTTTTTATGACTTAACAGGAAAGAGTAATAAACAATACCTCATTGCCATCATAGAATATATCCAATAGCATTGTGATGCTTTTCCTAATTTTGCAGTACATTATTTTTGCAAACATTCTGCAGGTTCACATCTAAGAAGATCCACTAGGAAATATGATTTTATATGAGATTACTTTTATGTAGACCTCCCTGCTTACTATATTATGATATTTCAGCTATTGTCCCTCCTTTGTCTCCTTCTAAATAAAATACCATGATTGAACTAAAGAAGTGAACACTGTGGCTGTGGCTTACAAAATAGTTAGAGTTAAACTGAGTTTTCTATTTCTGCAAGTGCATTTGCTGCATAGCATTAGATAATTGATTTTTGAAATAATGCAAAGTATAATTTGCTACTGCGCTTGCTTTGTTACAAGTGCCTATGATTTATTTGTCAAAGTTTGTTTAATTTGTGGACAGCCTTTCTGATTTAAAAGGCCTTTTTAACCCTTATGTTAAAATTTATCCATCAAATCTGGTAAAACCATTTTACTTTCTTACATAAGCACATGCACACAAATAGATGGTTATATTTTACTTTTCCACCAGGGTACAATCAGCAGGCTGGACCCCAACCTCCCCAACAGTTCCAAGGATATGCTCAGCAACCAACTTCTCAGCCCCCAGCTCCTGGCTTTTCTGGACAGCCTCAACAACTGCCTGCTCAACCTCCTCAGCAGTACCAGGCGAGCAATTATCCTGCACAGAATTACACTACTCAAGCTTCTCAGCCTACCACTTACACCCCTTCCTCTCAACCTGGAATGGCTCAAAGTCAACCAGGTGCCTATCAACCAAGACCGGGCTATACACCACCTCCAGGAAGTACTATGACCCCTCCTCCAAGTGGGCCTAACCCTTATTCACGTAACCGCCCTCCCTTTACTCAGGGTTATACCCAGCCTGGACCTGGTTATCGATAGGGAAACTCAGCTGCTTCTTGATTATGTTACAGGTAAATGCAGCTATTAGCTACTTTCCATCCCAACAGACTCAATACTACTTTTAATTTGTATTAAAGTTCAGAAACTCAGAAAAAAGAAGACAGAGCATTCTTTATGATATCACTGTTGCTGTTAATTGAAAGTATAATTTGCTGAAATAAAAGACCAAAATAAATCTTCATTTTCCCCTGCTTTAAATTGTATCAGCTTCCTAGTTTTTTATTTTGAAACACTACCCTAAGTGTGTGTAAAGTGATTGAATTCTAGCTTGCCTTGTCCAGAGGATATTAAAATGCTAGATTGATTGAGATTTAGCCACATTCTCTGAGTTGTTTTTACTATTAACATGATGTACTAAATTAGATCCCTTTGAGATGAAAACTAGGTATTATGTAAAAATGGTAACTTTGGCATTGAATAGCTAATAAAATGATTGAATCCATTACTTGTCTTGTTCTTAATCCAAAAGAGTGGGTAATATTTTAAAGGGAGAGTCAGAAGGATTACCTTTCGTTCATGTACTTTTTGCATGTAATTTGTCTCAAAGTTCTTGAAAAGGTATAAAATTTTCTGTAGAGCAGGGGCTCTAAAAAATGATTTTTTAAATATTTGGAGACCAGTACATCAGTATATTTCCTTTGTAAATTCTGTGCATTTTATTTTATTCATTTGAAAGCATTTTGAAAAGGGATCCATAGGTTTCATCAGAAAACTATGCCAAAGTGTTCCATGACCAAAAAAAAAAAATAGTTGAGAATTCTTGCTGGATCTATTGAAGGGATTTTATTATTCAGAGCCAGAGGGGAACAATCAGTGCATAAAAACTTATTTAAAATAGACCTCAAAGAGAGACAAACTAGGCAGAGGTAAAACTAGTTATCAGTTTAAAAAGTGATGATGAAAGATGATGAAAATGTACTGTGGGGTTAGAGGTATGCAATTCCATGTTAAATTTTAATTAAGGATTCTCATTCATATACATGTACATGTATAATGGAACAGTTAGTTATTCAATGATGCAAACATCTCAGAGACAAACACATTTCTTAAAAAAACTACATCTCTTTATTGCAGAATTCATTAAATTTTGAAAAATTAAAAATGTACGTAGCATTGGAGGGGGAAAATTGAGGCATTTTGGAATAAAGGCAAGAGTATAGAAGACATTAAGCATAGTGAATTACTCCCCTTCCTCCAGGACCAGTTTATTTAACCAAATTTTCTTTACAGTTTGAGTTAAAAAAAACAAAACAGAATTACAACAACTTTTGCATTCATTCATAGATGTCTTTTATACAAAATATATATAGTAAATATCCTGTACATTATTGTAGACCTTGTTCATTTACTCTTTTGTGCTCAAACATCAGAACCAGTGCTTACAGCTTGGCTAGGGACATGACCATGTTAATAGATTAAATGAAGACACACATTTATTTCAAGGGACAGTGGAAATCCTAAGTTTGATGAAAAACATACATCCAGACACTATAGCATAGGTTGCTGGGTAGAGAATAAATCTCTTAAGTAAACAGGATTCTGAATTCTACTGAGCATAGGTGATGCAGAACTGCTAAAATGAAACTTGCCTAACATTCTACTCAAGACTTGACAAATATCTTCACTAAATATCTGATTGTGTGCTGAGACTAGGTGTCAGAACTCTTACAGAAAAGCTTATTCAACTGTTTCTATTTTGAGGACTGTAAATATTGGGTAAATTGTATTTTCAGCTCTGTTTAAGAAGAGTTTGATCCAATAAGTTAAAATTAATTCTAAAGGGAGGGAGAATAGAGGTTTGTAGTTACCTAAGCAGGTAATAAGAGTGAATGTTTAAAATTAATGCATATTATACTTTGTTTACCATAAAAGTGCCTCAAAACATTTATTACATCACTGTGATAAATAACATACAAACTGTATCTCTTAAAATACCATGGGCAGGGAGCCAGCTTCCCAAATTCCTCTTTATGCCTATATCTTACTTTATTTAAATGACTTTGTAGAACCTGATAAATATAGTAAGCAGCCTATTAATAAACAGTTAATATTGCCATTAAGTCCATTTTAGATTTCTATACATAGTAAACAAAAGGTTTAAGTGGGACAAATACTATATTTCCATCTTTTCCTTGGTGGAACAGAAGGCATCTCTCAGCACTACTGCAGCATCTACCATTTTCCAGGTATCGTAGTTCCACATTCGTACCACTGGACATAATTGATCTGTGTATGACCACCTATTTCTCCAAATTGAACTGGTTCTTGGCGAACTGCTCTAAAGTAGCCTAATAAATATTAAAATAAATATTAAAAATTAAGCACATTTTTGTTTCACCACACACTTTCTTACACTTTCTGCAGTATTTCATAGTATTGATTCAAAAAAATTAGTTGGCAGAGTTTTACTTGAAAATGCCTTCAGGGTGTATTTTAAAATTTAGCCACCTAGTATGAAGGATTGATTGACCTGTGTCAAGATAGTTACTGTACCCACACTTGAACATGTCTTTGTTAAAATGTTCCTGTTGTAAATACTGCAAGGGAGCTACTTCTTACTAAATGTTCTACAAAACTTATTTTACTTTATGCAACGAATTTTCCAAAAAAAAATCATGCCCCATAAAAATTATTTGATACTTAAAATAAATTAAAAATATTTTTTATTAAATCTCTTTTCTCCCTTTGGCTCTTCTCCCCTCCTACCTCCCACGCCCTCTCTCAGCTGTACACAGGTTACATTCACAATTTACTACTGATACCTTAGCTATGTAGGTGCTAACAGAAGTTAGTGAATTACTTCAATATGGTTGGTCATGCAAGCACACTTCACACACAGATTTTGTTTTTGAAGAATCATATATATTTTAAGAATTTAAAAATATAGGTTGCTATTTAAAGAAACTGGAGAATCTTGTGAAAATGTGAATACTCTCTAATGTATCTGATTCAAATTTTCTTAAAGTGGTATAACTGTATCTTTTATGGATAATTTCACTTGGCTCTGCTAGAGCCAAGATTTCAGTTACTAAATTGTGGAAGGATGGTGAGAAAACATGGCTGGGGAGTCAATAAATGGAAGAGAAATAGAACTACCCATTTTTTGTTGTTTTCTTTTTATGGTGTTCTGTACTTAATAAATACTTTGTTCAATTGAATTTTGCCCAAGAATCTCATTTGTCCCTGTGAACACAGCAAATTTAATTAGCTTTACTTACCTTTACCCTATTTCATAGACTGTTTGAATTGGAAAGGATATTGGAGAGCAGGTAGTTAGCCAATTCATTTTACAGATGACAAGGAATGTGTCAGATTGGTTCATGGTGATTTAAGTGACTGGGCCAAGATTAAACAAAGCAAACGACAAAGCTAGACCAAGAACTTCTGTTTTCTTAGTTTAGGCCTTTTCCTATGTTTTATCTCTGTACTATGATGATGTACCTTGTGTATATAAAGCTATGCATGTGCTGTGTATTTCAGTTTTTTAATTCTAGCAAAACTTTTTGAGGGCCACTAGACCATTTTAGAAGAATTGAGATTCAATTAAATACCTTCTTTGATGGGAAGCTGATCAGAATTGAGTTGCTGTCCAGTTCGGCCATCTAAAAAGGAATCCACAAACTGGCAGTGATCTTCTCCATGTCCTCTCTGATCTCCTATGTTGTAAAATTTTCCTGAATATACAGAAATTATAAGGACATTGAAAAATAAGCCAAAGATGGTTTATTGAACATGTTATTAATGTAGAGTCTATTGAACTATTAAAATCAAGTCTCTCTCTGTTTTATGTGTGCGCACACACACGCACACACACTACACAAAGTCCGAAAAGAAACAAAAAACTAGGGTGAATGGGAAAGTCTTCCATGGCACAAGATTGATGATTAGGGCTTTAAGTAACTTGAACTGATGTAGTGCTTTTACAACACTTTCTACACAATAATGGTATCCAGGGCCATTATTCAAAGTCAGGTGTCCTGACTGCAAAACACGTTCTCTGACCAGTGCTGTTTCTTGTCCTTGTTCTTTTTCTTCATCTTTCCCCTGAGTTGCTGAGTTACTGTTTTTGTGCCTTTGACATTGTTTTGAAAATTTAGATCCAATTACAGTGGAAGTTTCGTTATCTGGCATGTAGAGGGTATCATTTAATTGGAAAGTCTAGCTAACTAGAAACCACTTTGTAGTGGATTATTACAGGGGCATTCATTTAATTCTTATAACTGAGTTTACAGAGGCAGAAAAATCACTAAATCCTAACAAAAATTTGAAACAACTAGTAGAGGAAAGATAGGTGAAGTAGCTAAGAATGGGCTAGTAGAAAAAATGAGCTGTATAAGAAGCAATTAACTACAAGCATGGACTTTTAATTCACTTATTTCCTTTGGACTCCTTTAGCTTTCACTTTTAATAGATGGAATGTTAATGCCACTCCAAAAAACTGTTTTCAAGTCTGTTAATATTGTGACTGTGACATGACTGACAGTCATGTTAAACATAAACAGCCTCTTTCCAAGCGTGTTTGGTAACTTTGCAGTTACATTTCAGTAGCTTCCATCTTCTAATTCAAAGATTTGTATTTGAGGATATTAGCCCTTTCCAGTTCAGTAAATGGCAAGAGTATTATATTTCATATATGCATATATACATATTATTCAATATAAAGTTAAAATGGGTGGGACAAGGATATTACTTCCTGTTAGTGGTCAACCCAAATATTAATTTTTTTTACAATTGTTTTAAAAGTTTAATTTTCTTTTTATTGAACATTTTTCTTTCAGATGGCTATGGCAAAAATTATAAAATGAACACTACTATTTATTAGGCATAGGACTAGGTCTGTGCCTTTCAAATAGTTCTTTTGCCTTTCAAATAGTTCTGCCAAAAGGTAGAATCAAGACCTCAATCTGTAGTATCAAAAAATGCTTTAGTGACATTTTAATTAAAGATACTATATTTTTATTTGAATAATCCCAGTTACTTGTACTCCATAGTAGAAGAGACCAAAATAAGTCATTAATAGCCAAGCATTAAAAGAAAATGTCTGAGAACTGAAGAACAAAGCTCAGAGAGCTTTTGGTTTGTTTTGTTGCTCTTACCTGTAAGTGAATCACTCAGGTAAATCTTGTATCTTAAAGAATTGCATAGCTGCACACCTACAAACTTCTTATACCAAGTTCTCTTGACATACTGTTTGCCTTTGCATTCTGAATAAGAGTCTGATTTAAAGGGTATTTCAGTCCATATGGCATCTCTTCCTGCTGCATAAGAGAAATACAGAGGGCAAGTTTATTTTCTTGTCCACTATTTTGTGTCCTGTGCAGTGTGTAGCAGACTGCTCTATTTTTAAGAGCTGCCTAAAAACCTACAAAATTGCCACACTTACAAGTTTCAGTATTGGCTTGCTGGCATGTATCTTTTTTACAGTCAAAAGTGTTGAAAAGATTTTTTTTTTAAAAGCGAATTCTATTCAATTATGAAGACATCGTGGAAAGAATGTACATTATTAAAATGTTCAGCATTATAATATAATGCTCAGTATTCAAAATTTTCTGCAATGCTAGATACAGAGGGGTAACATTTTGGTGCTAATCTGGATTTTGTTGCCTTATGTAGCACATAACGTTTCAATAGATTCAATGTGACTTGTAGCTAACTAAAAGTGAGAAATTGTTTATTCTTTGATGATTTGGTGATTTGGATGAGAAAACATGAGTTGGTCAGGCATACTGAAGTACACTTATTTCAAAATATCCCGTTTGCTCCTAGAGCATCACAGATATGAAGTTTGTTATCCATTTTACATAAACATTTAGACTGGCAGGAACTTCTAGAGCTCTAAGTGGGAGATGTGAAGACATGACTAAAGTTATGGTTCATGACTTGTTTCATTAAGGTAGTTTAAATAAAACTTCCAATTTATGCTTACTCAGTGCAATATCCTTACCTGAAATTGGCTCACTCACTCTTGGATCCGCTGGGGAAAAATTTCAAACCATGAGTCAGTCAATGTAAGATAAATAGTGCCCAACATTGTAATCTAACATCACAGTAAAGAAGATGGATTCCACAGTTGCTGCAGAGTATTGTTTATGAAATGTCATTCCGCAACTAAATATCGAACTAAATTTGCTTTTGGAAAGTTTTCTTTGAGTGTTAGTATTCATTTCTACCGTCTCATAGCCATTTCCCTATGACGTGGCTCAGTTGTTCAGTACCAGCTATTAAGGCCACTATAACAGCTGCCAAATTTCTAAGATTGAACCCTAGATCCAGTTTCTAGCTCAGCCCAAAGAGTAGATACTATCAGTCACCAGCATGTTAACAAGCTGCAGTTGGTTGTTTAAGGAATATTGATCACTAATAAATATTAGTTGAATTATTTATTTATAAATATTAGTTGAATATCTTCCGTTCACAGTTCACATTCACAGATCTATACCATCATGACAAAATGGTCACTTAAGTTTAGCGTGTGTGTGTGTTAGTCCTCTGTATTCAGAGGACCATGACTTCAGGGAAATGATGACATGACTTGCAGTTGACTTTGATTTGAGTAAGGGAGGGCTGTGCAAAGCCTCACTTTCTCTTCCAGAGCCATCTGGGTCCAGTGGCCAAATATTCATCAGAACGACTGGAGATGCCCCAGGATGCATACAGTAAGCACTTGATACATGCTGACTGACTGATACCTGGGGCTTCTGCAGCAATGGTTCTAGGAGCCAAGGCTCCATGTGGTGGGCAAAGTTAAAAAAGGTTCTAGATTTCTGAACTGATACTAAGTAGCTATTTTCCCATAGAAATAATGTTTAAAATGGTAATTAGGATCTCATAGTTTACAAGTAGCTGTTAGGAAACTGACCAACTAATAAAATCTGAGTGTCAATATTGGTCAAATCCAATTAGCCTTTTTCATAGTGCATGACCATTCTATTCTGGGTTTGGCAGTGTACACTGGATTGGCCAGGCTATTTGAGCACAGACTCTTCTTTAATGTCACTTAGTCTGACACAAAGGAATTTTCCTGAGTGGAAAAGAAATGAACAAAAGCTTACCTCAGTCTTACGTATTTGCTTCTCCCCATTGATAATTTTAGAACATTGGTCAAAAAGACAGCCCTGGGAGCTTACCCTGGATTCCTTCTGATAATCCTGGTGTTAGACAAAGCAATAAATACTTCCCTGCACTAAATCACTAGGAATCATTAATGTGGTTACCTGATTCAGTACTGAATGCCACAGTTTTGCTAGGTGGGCCTTCACCAAGAGGGTTTCTAGGTGTCACCTGGAATTCATAACTGGGTAAAGAGAAAAGGAAAAAAGTTTATGTTCATTCCTAAGAGGTAAATCACTTATAGCCCCGTCCTCATTTTAAGATCACTGATTTTATTATTGAAACCAGAATCACAGAATCTTAGTGCAAGAAGGAATCTTAGAAATTATGTAGTCTGGCACACTCATTTTACTGAGGAGGAAACAGACCCTGAAAAATGAAGTGACTTGCCCAAGGTCATGCCACAAGTATTTAGCAGAGTCAGTTCCTGAAACTGAAGTCCAATGTTCTTTTCATTATAATGCTGGTTTTCTAGAAGTTCTTTGAAAGCAAGAAGCACATTATATATTCTAAACAATGCTATGATCAGTTATTTCATTTTGCTATCCTAAACACAGTTCTTTGTTTGGCACGTATCGTGTAGTAAATGGGGTTGACTGATCAACTCTGGACAAAAAAATCATAAATGTGATCTGTGGGTTTTGTTTATGTTTTTCATTTTAATCTAGAGCATTGATTTCCTTTGGGAAGGGAACTCTCATTATGGAAACTCCCTTCACCAATGGAGATCAGCACTTCTGCACACATTGGGTTCAGTGACTTATGTAAATGCAGGTGATGGAGTGTCAAATTTGGGGAATAGCTTGTAGTCCAGTTTAGCTGGAATGCAAAGTACACATAGGGAACTAATATGAGATGAAGTAGGCTGTTGTCAGATTGTGGAGAGCTTTTAAATATCAGCTGAAGTGTTTGCATTTTAATCAAAAGGCAATAAAGAGGGAATCACTGGAAATTTGAGCAAATAATGAGTGAAACAATAAACAGCATATTTGAAACACACCATAGATGTTAAAGTATTATTGATATAATTTCATTCATTGCTTCAGCAACTGCATATCAAGTGGCAGCTGTGTCTAAAGCATATCCAATAAGGCTGTGGATAGAAGATAGGAGAGAAGGGAATTGTGGGATCATAGACTAGTAAAGTTAGAAGGGACTTTAGAAGTCACCTGGTCCATCATCTCCCAGGACTACCCTGAAAAATGGATCTCTGGATAAGGCTAAGCATAGAAGTAAACATGTATGGACCAAAGGAGAGGAGCAGAGAACCTTTGTTATGTGTTAACATCTTTACAGTGTTATTGCTGAGTCATCTCTCAGTTGTATAAAACTCTTCATGACCCTATTGGAGATTTTCTTAGCAGAGACAGTATCCTTTACCTTCTCCAGCTCATTTTACAGATAAGAAAACTGAGGCAAATGGAGTTAAGTGACTTGCCTAGGATCACACAGTTAGTGTCTGACGCCAGATTTGGATTCACAAAGATGAGTCTTCTGGGTCCAGGTTTGGCACTTTATCCACTGCACCCCTTAGCTGCCCCTTTACAGTCTTAAAACATTACCATTATGATCTATAGAGTGAGCTCCACAAAGAATAGTCAAAGAGAATTCTTGCCCATTTTGAGGGAAAGAGGATGTTTATTAGTAAAGATCTGCATATGGAAGCCGAATTACCATGGTGACAGGAACTTTGCTCTAGGGTACCTAAATGTACAGAGTCTTGAGAGCACTTTTATAGTATTTTGGCAGGTAGAAAAACTGAGTTTAGCATAAAATTAAGAAGAATAATTAAACTGAGCTAGAGCCCAGTTGAGAGAGATCCTTTCTAGTCCATCCCTCTCATACTTTTCTTCCTCCACATCAGCATCCAGTCTCTATCTTTCTCCCAAAGTAAGAGGTCCCTGATCTTTCCTTGATTTTTCTGAATTATCCCTTCAACTGATTTTTTTTTCAAGGTGATTTCATGGCACCTCATGTGCTACTTGTACCAAGCACCAAAAATATTAGTCACAGCTCTGCCCAGATCTTCCACTGATGTGACTTGTAAAAAAATTCTTTTTTAATTTTAAATTTAACAATCCAACATGAATACATTGGTATATAAGGAAGAACAAAAATGGATTGTATATGAAACTGAACTTTTGTTATATATCACCTTTTTTATATATCACCTTTGTTATATATCACCTATCTTCATAAATTATTTGCAATAAATTATATTGCATAAAAATATTCATTCCCCTCCTCACTGAATTGAAACCCCAAAGAAATGTAATATTTCTCTCAGAGTTTTATTTAAGCAATAGTTGGCAAGGGCACAAGGAATTTTCTAAGGATTAAAGATTTGCTAAGCAGAACTGACAACTCCAAACACAGCCTCTGATCCATTATTGCTATAGTGAACTGAACATGGAAAAAAAAATAATCAAAGGCATATGGACTTTGATTCAAATGGCAACAAACACAGTTTCAACTGGTACATTCTGGGTTGTGCCTGAGACATTTGGGCCCTGTAAATCAGCCAAGTCTGACCATGTTCCCTCCATTTCACTATTATTCTTGGCTTGTTTGTAGTTTTGTTGATGCATTTTTAAATGCTCATGAACTGATTAGATGTTTCTCTTCAACTTCTGCAGAATGCTTGGCAAGCTGACTAGAGAAATTGGTCTGAACGCTATGTTTATTTGGCAGTGCACCCAGAAGTGCCCAGGCAATTGAAGGGGGTTAAAGGGATGCCATGTATTTCTTCCTGATTAGATTACAAAGCTAGACAGGCAGAAAGTGCTTGTGGTAGCAAATCACAGGTCATAGATTTAGAGGACCTTTGAGAGCAAAGTCCAACCCCATCATCATACACAAAAAAGATCAGGGATCAGAGAGATTGAGATTTGATTAAGATCCTATAGCTAGTAAGCAGCATTTCCCTACTCTGCCCTTTCCATGGGAATTTACAGCTGTACTTTCTCCTTGCCTTCACTTATTCATTGTGTGATATATATTGAAGGGTCTCATTCTCTTAGACAATGGCCAATGGTGCAGAGAGCCAGTGGAGGAAGATAGCATTCTCCTTAGCTAATTTTAAGTAGTTCTAAACTCAATTTAGGTCATAAGCACTTTGAACCATGATACTACTAGGTAGTACAGTGGATGGAGTAGTTGCATATGCATGTATATACATAAATAAATGAAGCATTTAGTAAGTACTTACTAGGTGCAAAGCTAGTTATTGTTCAGTTGTGTACAACTTTTCATGACACCATTTCTTGGCAAAGATACTGAAGTGGTTTGCCATTTTCTTTTCCAGATCACTTTGCAGATGAGGAAACTGAGGCAAACAAAGTTTGCTCAGAATCACACAGCTAGGCCAGATTTGAACTCAGGAAGATGTCTTCCTGATGTCAGGTCTGATGCTCTATCCACACTGTTGCCAAACTGACCTCCTAGGCAAAGCACCATGGGATAGAAATAGGAAAACTAAGCCAGTTCCTCCTCTCAAGGAGCTCCCATTCAAACCGGATAAAAGACACATGTGGAAGATTTTAGCTGCAAGTTAGATGGAAGACACACATGGTCCTAAGGGTACAGCAGGAAATCAGATGGTAATGCCTGTCCTTTCTATTTCTCTCATTTCTATTAATGAAACATGTGTCAGGTGTAGAAATATAAAAATATTGTAAGTGCATGTGTACACACAATAAAGACCCTTGCTGGGTTGGAATCCTACCTTCGATATTTGCTAGCTATGTGACCTTGTGAAAATCACAGCCTCTTTGAGCCTCAGTTTCTTCATTTGTAAAATGAATGAAAGAGCTAAACTCATTGACCACACTGAGTGTTATACAGGCTGACGTCAGTGTGATGACCCTACTGAGTGTTATACAGGCTGACGTCAGTGTGATGACCACACTGAGTGTTATACAGGCTGACGTCAGTGTGATGACCCTACTGAGTGTTATA
>CM053771.1:308430909-308518583 GCA_028658325.1 Potorous gilbertii | reverse complement strand
CTGACGTCAGTGTGATGACCACACTGAGTGTTATACAGGCTGACGTCAGTGTGATGACCATACTGAGTGTTATACAGGCTGACGTCAGTGTGATGACCACACTGAGTGTTATACAGGCTGACGTCAGTGTGATGACCCTACTGAGTGTTATACAGGCTGACGTCAGTGTGATGACCGCACTGAGTGTTATACAGGCTGATTGATAAGACGGGGAACTTCAGGTATGTTAAAATAAAGAAGTAATTAAACAAAGCAAAAAATCAGAAGGTTCCATGTCCAAGGTCCTAGAAAATCACATAATGGGAGTCCCCTACTTGACCAGATGACAGGATGAATTCTGTTTAGGGTGATGGTGATTGAATCTGGGATTTTATTGGCAGAGGGAAATCTCAGGTGAGGAAACTACTTCTACAAAGCAAGTTCACATCTGCTCTTCAATTTGTAGACTTAGTAAGTTTCCTAGAGAAGTATCACAAGTAGAAGTTAAATTGAGATGAGCAGACACTATAGAAGGGAGCAGTCAGTCTCTCAAAAGAAAACAAGGCAAGTGAAAATGACATTTTAGAATGTTAAAGCAACTTTGTCCTGAGAGTTAGGTCAACAGAACCATATCTGAAAAGTTTCGTTAGCTTTGGAATCTGTCATTCCCTTAACACGCTGTACAGTTAGAACTCCATAGAAAAACAGACAACTTGGAAGTTGTAGGGAGCTAGATGTCAAAGAAATGTTTCTTCTTATTGCAGAAACTGGGGTTGGTTCAGAATTTTAGAGGGTAGTGATACTCTATGAAAAGATACTTTGATGTCTGGGTTCCTCAAGTTCAGAATCTAACAATCCCTTCTTTATTCACTTTATCTCATGCCCTTCTTTCTCCTTCTGACTACCTTTCTCTTTCTTTCTCTTTCAATAACTCCATTGGTGCCCTTCTGGATGTTAACTGGTTATATATGGAACTGAAATATATTTATATTTGGTGTTTGGTTCCACTTCTTGAAAAGAGTTCTTTGTTTCCTGCTTGTAAGTTTTGAAATAAGTAGAATCTTCCTATACATACATACACACACACACTCACATATGTGTATATATATATATATATATATATATATATATATTTAATCCTCCTAAACTTAAATATACTTTTTATTTGTGTGGGACTTATGAAGCATATGTCACATCCCTCTCCACCCGGCCCCCCCCATTCCCAATTGCCCTCAAAAGAAAAAATGATTTTCCAATTTTCATGTAGGGCTTTCTGAATATATGAGAGAACTCTACCAAGGTTGAGAGAGATAATGGCAGGAGGAGAGAGATGGAATAAGCATTTATATGTATTGTCTAGTATGTTCCAGGCATTATGCTAAATACTTTTTGTAAATATTATCTCATTGGATCCTCATGACAAACCTTATGATCCCCATCTTACAGTTGTGGAAATTGAGGCAAACAGAGATTAAGTGACTTGCCCGGAGTCACACTGCCAGTAAGTGTATGAGGTGAGGCCTTGCTGATTTTGGGCCCAAAGAACTAACCTACTGTGCTACCAGTTACATTAATAATAGCTTGGAATGGTAAGAGTCATTCCAATATATTGATAGAAAACCAACCAATTAATATGGACTAAGATATCTTCATATGATTCTAATTATAAGGGTAGGGTCTGGACCCATGATTTCATTGACATAGAGAGCTCTCCAATGAGTTAACTCACTCTTGTTAATGTAGATTGGTAATTTCTCTGCAATTTATAAAGAGTTATGTAGTTTTAAAGACTCAGAGATCAAGTGACTTGCTCAGGGTTATATAGTGTCAAAGATACGACTTGACTTAGGTCTTCCTGGCTTTGATGCCAACTCTCTATCACATTCTCTCTTTCACCTATATGGTTCCAACAAGTATTTCTTGAGCACCCAGTATAGGAAAGCAGGGATACCTTTAATTTCTTCTGTTATAATGACATATACTTGATGTTAGAGACTGAAAGATGCATAGTGCACCCAAGATCAAACTATTCTTTGCTACCACCTCCACCACCGTCTTTTTTTATTGGTCTCCCATTCTCCCCTTCACAACTGTTTTTGTTTCATGTGAGAGAATTCCTGTGCTGAGGGTTCAATCACTGGATCATGATTCCAGAGCAGGAAAGGACCTGCTGAAGGAGGAATAAGAAGGGGAGAGAAGGGAAACAAACATGAGCACCCATGAACTTTAATCAAATCCCAGTTAGGTCACTGAGAGGGAACTGTGGGAACAGAATGCTGTTCTGTAGCCTTCCTCTTTCCCTTAAGTACTCATGAATTTCAACTATACAACGATGTGAAAGAAGTTCTCTTTATAGTCTAATGAAATTTCATATTGACAATACATTACTAATAGTGAATAATGAACTTAACTTCTCCCCCACCTTCCTTTTCATTAAACCAGGCAAGAATTAGCCTTTTACTAGTAGTATCTACAATAAAAGGCAAACCAAAAATCCTTTGGCATCTTGTATCCTTCCTCCAGGTCTATATGAATTTTGTTGTAATAAAAGGAATATCAAAAAAGCTGATGAAGAATCTTCTTAGGTCAGAACTTCACCAAGAAATGATGAAAAGCCTATAATGGGTATTCCACATGCCTGTCTCTTTTAGCCAGATTCACAGTTCCCAAGAAGTCTCTCTTTCACCTTGTACTTAGTGCCAAAAGATTTTTAATGTACCAATGTAAACAACAGCTTCCAGCTACTTTTATCTTTGACCTCTAAAGGAGACACTATATTTTAGAAAAAATTTGCCCTTCCAAATCCACCAAACTCACGGAGGACAATAAAAAAAACTTGTACAGATTAAGAGAATTTGATTTATCTTAATTACTGTACTGGGTACTTTTTCTGAAGGAAATGGCTATACCACATGGAATTCTGGTGCACACAGTGAATTCCTCATTTTTCCTGTCATGCAAGGAAGAGAAATATGGGATCACAAAGAAAGAATGGTGGACTTAAATGGCTTTCCAGTACACAGGGATTTTGCATGTCCAGACATCCTGGCAAACCAGTCTATCAAGGAAATTTGGCTTAATCAAAAGCTGTTGCTAAAATTTGTGCTTATTGGCACCTTTGTGCTTTGGACAAGATTTATTTGGTATGAATTGGTATGACTCAGGCACACTGGAAAATCATAGAAATGGCACTACAATAGGAAGCAAGATGGGAGTGTGAGTCAGAAGACCTGGGTTTCGCCCTGGGTCTAGTCCTTTCTTTTTTTCCTATTAGTTTCCCAACTCTGTTCTCTTAGACTTACAGAATGTCAGAGCTAAAAGAAATCTTAGACATCATCTATCTAGTGCAAAGCCTTCATTTTTTTTACAGGTGAACAAACTGAGGCTGGGAGATATTAAATGATTTTTCCAAGGTTATTTAACCCAGTTATCTGAATTCTCATTTTAATGCACTATTCCCCTTTCAATTAAAATCATCAAATATATTTGAAGTTCCAAGAATGTACAAGGTGGTCTCTTATCCACTGGTGATACAAAGATGAATAAAAGACTGTCTTAGTCCTCAAGAAGCTTCCAGCCTAGTGGGGATTGCAGAGGCTGAGAGGTAAGACATGTATAAAAGATAAAGAGCTAGAGTGTGGAAACAAAAAAAGAAAAGAGAAGCCTTGCTCTTCTTTTAGACAGTCCAGTTCTCCTAGAACTAAATCTTGTCCTCCTAAATGCCTGGTTGCAGAGCTGAGAATGGGCAGTTCGGTGGTACAGCAGATAGAGCACCAGGTCTGAAGTCAGAAAGATTCATCTTGAGTTCAAATCTGGCCCCAGGCACTTACTGGCTTTGTGACCCTGGGCAAGTCACTTAACCCTATTTTCCTCAGTTTTCTCATATGTAAAATGAGTTGGAGAAGGAAATGGCAAACCACTTTAGTATCTTTGCCAAGAAAACTCCAAATGGGGTCACAGAGAGTCAGGAATGACTGAATATGACTGAACAATAAGGAGTGATGACCACTGCATATTCCAGGAATGAGGCAGCTGGAGGAAAAAGATTAGGGGCAAAGGAAAAGTTCAATTTTGAACATACTAAATCTGAGGTGTTATGGAACATGCTGGTGAAGATGTTATGCAGGGTAGCTAAAAAATGTCAGACTGGAGCTCCATAAAGAGATCGGGGCTAGTTATGTATTTGGATGTCATCAAATGTGATAACTGAAAACAATGAAGTATCCGAGGTCATGGAGAGAAGACAAAAAAGGGCTATGTCTAGAGCTTTGGGGATATTTTCAAACTCAAAAAGTAGATAGACAAGGCTGACTCAGGACAGGGACCCAAGGGAGGAGGAAGACAGGGAGAAAGAAAGAGAACCAAGAGAAAACATTATCAATGAAGCCGAGGGATGACAGTTCATTTAGAAAGAGGAAGAGACTAGTTGATGGTTAGCGAAAAGGTCAAGGAAAATGAGCATTAAGACTGATTAATGAGTTTGACAATAAAGAGGTCATTGGTGACTTGAGAGTGCAGTACAGGGTGAGGAGTAAATGAATGAATGGGTATTGGAAAGTAGAGGCAAGGAATATGGTTGATTTTTTTCCTAGACTTTTTACAAGGGGTAGAAGGGAGCAACAGGGTAGAAGGAAATTGTTTTAGGATGAACAAGGTCTGTGCACAACTTTTCAAACTTCTATATTTGGTGTTACAGGTTGCTGGTACCTAGAGTTACCAGCTTCACTGTGCAGACTTCATGATGGGGCATTGAAATCTCACTTGAGCAATAATTTTCAAAAGCGTGACCATAAAAAAATGATTGTGGCAGAGCTGATCTTATATATATATGTAGAGAAGGTAACAGGCACAGTGAACACGTCCTTGATTCACCAGTAGTAGCTAGGATCTGGACCTATGATTTCATTGGTATAGGGAACACCCTTTACTAATGGAGGCCTTCACTCTCGCTGCAAGTCATAATTTGGAGAGACACACAGAAAATCAGAAACCTTGTGTTCAAATTCTGGCCTTTTTCTCAACTTAGTGACCTGATAGAAATCACTTACCTTCCCTGGATATGATTTGTTGTTTAGTCGTTTTTCAGTCATGTCTGACTCTGTGACCCCATTTGCGGTTTTCTTGGAGTGGTTTGCCATTTCCTTCTCTAGCTTATTTTACAGATGAGCAAACAGGGTTAAATGATTTGCCCAGGACCACACAGCTAGTAAGTGTCTGAGTTCAGATTCGAATTCAAGTCTATCTGACTCCTGGCCCATCCCAAATATAGAATTAGAGGACATCTAGAAGATAGTCTAATTTAACTATCTGACTTGGTTAAATGACAAAGTGGGTAAGTGATAGACCTAGCATTGAAACTCAGTTTTCTTGACAGAAAAGTTTATGTTCTTGATACTGGCCTGCCGGTTCCCTCCTGTGTAGAATGAGAGTCTTGGACTAACACTAGATAACAGGGAGGGCCCTTTCTAGCTCCAAAAGTTTATGATTTTATAATGTGATTCTCTAATTCTCTATTTGATAATCTAATCCAATTTGATTTTGGGAGTTTTGCTACTGTTCTCTCTTCCACGCTCCCTCTGGGAGAAGTCACACTTTAACCTGTTATCAGCTGTTAGGTTTGCTAACAGGGAGCAGAGGATTCTGAGTACCCAAAGGAGAGAGGAGGAAGGAGGGACTCCCACTTAGACCCTAATGTGCTCATTCACTTATTCCTTGGGCTGCATGTATATCAAGTGACAGTCATATGGACTTGGTTCTGCAGAATTATGAAAACAGAAGCCAGAGGAATAGGGAAATAGAATTCTTTGCCAGAGTCAGCAATTTTTTGCTTGCTTAGTCACCCAACCTCTAAATATTTAGTACATAAGACCTGGAGCCAATAAAGAACTAAATTTAAAAGGGTTTCAGAGGGAGAGAATAACTGGAAAGTCATAAATTTGTATTTTTGTAATATAGTGGAACGAGAACTGTAGTTGAAAATCATGTTTGAATCCTGGTTCTTTTAATGACTTGCTATGTTAGCTCAAGCAAGTCACCCTCTTGAGCTTCAGTTTACTCATTTCTAAAGTGGATAGGGTACATTGTTCATCAGATAGAGACCAAAATGGAAAAAAAATGTAGAAGGTATTTTATAATCATAATACACTAAGTAGCTATTAATGTATCTATTTTTCCTTCATTTTCATCAAGGAAGATTATACTTGGCCCAGTGCTACAAATGAATGATTAGTTGGGACAAAAGTGGAGTGGTAGGAGAAAATTGGATTATATTTGAGTCGGAAAATTGTCGTGTTTTCAGTAATTCCAATCGCAAATCTTGAAACATCATTCTCTTCCTTGGAGGTAGTGGGGTAAGCATAATCTTGGACTTGGAGTTAGGGAGACCTGGATTCAAATCCTTTATCTGATGCTTGCTATCGATCTGATCATAGGCCAGTCATTTAATGTTTTTGAGCTTTGGTTTCCTCACCTAAATTCTCTTCCTCCTCTTCCTTTTTCTCTTCCTCCTGCTACCACTGCTGTTACTACTACTGTTACTACAACTACAAAGAAGCTGTGGACCTGCAAAGGTTGAGGAAATTTCCTTACTGAGGAATTCCCTATACCAATCATGAGTCCAATTTCTAACCCTATCTCTAAAATAAGGATAGCAATACCCATAGTACATACTTCATTGGGTTATTGTAAAGATTAAATGAGAACATACATATAGCATTTTATAAATCTTAAAGCACTATATAAATGTCATCTCTAAGAACTATTATCTCAAAAAATTAAAATAAGTAATCTAATGAGAAATGAAAAGATGAATAGCGGGTGTTAAAATATTATAACATGTTCTTGATGACTTTTATCTAGGGAGTGGCATAAAAGACCTTATTGAGACTCATCCTAACTGGAAAAGGGCATGGGTCAGTCATGAAGAAAGAATTTGATACAGCAGATTAGAAGCCTGAAAGTCCCATTAAGATATAGAGGAAATCAGAAGAGGCAGAAGAGGACCTCCAGTATTACAGGAAAATTCTCTATAGAGGACTTTTGGAAAGACAGCAACAAGAATGACACAAGATGAGAAGGTGTGTAGTGGTTCTGATCTGTGTTGGAAGGAGAACCAACACTTAAGTGAAGCCGTCATCATTTCTGGCCAGCAGGAGGCGCTAACAGCAGGGAGTCTGCTTAATTTTTCAGGTCTATGCTAAAGGGTTCCCATATTTTCTGTTACCTGATATTAATAGATTTAGTCAGTGATCGATGTCAGTTCTCAGATCTTACTAAAATTAGCAAGAACCTAGGACCTTATGCTCTTATCATGTGGTACATGTTCTGTAGACCTGAGTCCAGGTAACAGAACCAATCTTTCAGGAGCTGCTATAAACAGGTTTTGTAGTGCGGACTTCCAGAGCCCAGAGGGGAATTTTGACTGCAATAATTCAAAATTTGCCTGTTTTAAAAATCAAATGTTACATTCCAGATGTTTTCAATGTGTTGAAATTTGATTGAAGCCATTCTTTTAAGCTAATAAAAACCATCTGGTAGTTGCATACTGTACATACCTCACCTTTATCTTACAGGGTATTTTTTTTTTATTATGCTCACTCTTAATTTATAGTAGGGATGTGATAGAAATAAACCCTGTTTGGGATAACCTGGAAAAATGAATGACAGGGCTACTAACTTTAACTTATTCTCAATGAAATAACTAAACAGGCATTTTGTTGTGTATCAGTCATGTTCCATTCTAGTGACCCAATTTGGGATTTTCTTGACAAAGATACTGGAGTGGTTTGCCATTGCCTTATCATTTTACAGATGAGGAAACCAAGGCAAGTAGGATTAAAT
Source organism: Potorous gilbertii (assembly GCA_028658325.1). Classification (NCBI taxonomy): domain Eukaryota; kingdom Metazoa; phylum Chordata; class Mammalia; order Diprotodontia; family Potoroidae; genus Potorous; species Potorous gilbertii. The sequence continues at coordinate 308,510,765 of CM053771.1, read as the reverse complement.
CACTTGCTCAGGGTCACACAGCTAGTAAATATCTGAGGCTGGATTTGAACTCAGGAAGAAGAGACTTCCAGGCCTGGCACTCTATCTACTTTATCATCTAGCTGCCCCTTTAAACAAGCACACATTTGGTCTTGTAGAAATGTTTCACCACAGATAGATTTTCCTAGAGAGTCAAATTGGAACCAGTGGTGGAAGACACAGCTCAGTATAAGAAAGCACTTCCTAGTAACTGACATGGACAGGTTTGTGAAAATAATGACATTTATATAGTATTTGAAGGTTTGCAAAAGGGATTAATGTATATTATCTCACTTGATCTTTACAACAAACTTGTGATGTTAATACTAGGAGTGTTATTGCTACTGTTTTACAGGTAAGGAAAGTGAATCAAAGATGGATTCATGCAGCTAGAGAAATGGAGTGTCTAATATGAAAAAAAGCATCAGTGTTATGTAAAGGTTATGTAGAAGGAAGTAAAGTGTAAAAAGTCTAAAAAAGTGTTAAAAGACTGACTAGGTAGGAAAGGGCCAGCTGCTAGCTTCTTGGAGACAGATTTCGACCTTATCCTTCTCTAATTCCTCCTATGACGTTGGGAGAAGGACTTCCCTCACTTGTATTTAATAACTAGTTATTGAATTAGGACCAAAGTGTTCCCCCTTTTCTACTTCCTCATACAGAAATCAATCAGTGTGTGAAATCTGAAGTAAAGACTTAACCAGGTTAAGATCTAATCAAAGACAGTAAAGAAATTCTAAGTTTAGGTGAATGGGTAGATTCTTGCTCATTGTGTTTACTCAGGTCTGAGAAAATGTGGATTCTCCCTTTTGTCGGATGGGTAAAATGAAAATTGATACATCTCTTTGACCAAGATTTGGGTGCTTGGTGTTACACATCCCAAGATCTCAAGAGTCACAAGATCCTCACTGGCATAAGTACACCACTCATTATAATATTTGTCCATGGAAATACTAATGTAAATTATACAAGCATAGGCAGTCTGATTTAGCATCTACCTATACCTAAAAAGGTGCTGTCTGAATTTTCTGGAACCAGGAAATCTAGTTTCATTTTACAGATGAGGAAACAAAGGCAAGCAAGGTTAAATGATAAAGCTAGTAAGTGTCTGAGGTCAGATTTGAACTCAGGAGGATGAATCTTCCAGACTCTATCCCCTGAACCTCCCAGGTCCCCCATGATGTTAACTCTGGGAATGTAAACTTGTGAAATTCTAAAATTTCAGTTTTTCTATGTTATATATGGTGTTTTCTGTCACATGTTCACCTAAAATTATTAGTTTTAAGTTGCACAACAACTTTATGACTACCCTCTGGTTACTATATCTCTATATCTATTTATCTATCTGTCTGTCTGTCTGTCTGTCTATTCATCTATCTATCATATTTAGTCTGTCTGTCTATAATTTATCTATCCATCTGTCTAGTTCTTATTGCCATCAATGGAATGATAGTCTCTTGAAAGGAAGAAAGATTGTTTCATTCTTTGTATTTATATCTCTAGGTCATTAATATATGCTTATTGATTGACTGATTCACTAATTATTTTACTGGCAAAGTAAGATATTTTTCCAGTTTTCTGCATTAGAATTAATGCTGAATTTGCTCATTGAAATGTTGTTATAAATTACAGTTCAGGTGTTAGGTCAAAATAAAGTTTTGTAGAAAATTCTGGGGACCTAACCACCATTTTATAACATTGTTTTTATTTTGTTTTGGCAAGGCAATTGGGGTTAAGTGACTTGCCCAGGGTCACACAGCTAGTACATGTCAAGTGTGTGAGGCTGAATTTAAACTCAGGTATTCCTAATTTCAGGGCTGGTGCTCTATCCACTGTGCCACCCAACTGCCCCTATAACATTGTTTGTCTACGTGGAAGACGCATTTCAGGTTGCAAACACCTAACTCTCAAAAGAATTTTGTGACCACAATCTGTTTTTAAATTAAGAACCACCGATATAATTCTGTCTCTCTTTGAACACTGGTTGGATGGCAATATACTCCAAAAATAACATTTAAGAAATAACATGTATAAAAAGATATTGCCCATTAGGCCAATGGCAGATGGGAAACTGGAGTCAGACTAGAGTATGGATGGGGAAGGCAGGAGGAAAGAAGGCCATGTCCTTTTCACTACAAGATTTTCGAAGTTAAAATCAGCATAATACCCCAAACCATCAGGTGTCTGGGACAGACTTTTCTGGCTTTGGTTAGTTTTTGGTTTGAGAATGAAATGGGGTTTATATTTAGGAGAGTTTCTTCTTGTATCCACATTTCACCCAATTCCTTATGATATCCAAGTAACATCCTTGCTAAAGTATGTTTTTTTAAGGGTACTTGTATATATAAACAAATATTTGTCATTATCAGTAGGGATCTAATTTTGCCCATTAGTTGAACTGAAACAAGGTTAATGAGGATGTCTATTTGGGCCAGAATTTTCATTTTCCTTATTCAGAAAAGAAGCACAAATTACATTTTCTGAGTTTGATGCCACTCAGTGAATATACTGAACCTTACCGATCTTTTTATTCTTTTACTTAAACTTAATAAAAAGCAGGAAATGGAGGGAAAACTTATCCAACATCCCTAAGCTCAAATCTTTCTATTAAAAGGTTAAAGTAAAATAATTTTTTCCCTTTTACACCTATCTAAAAATACATTATAGGATACAGTAGGCTCTCTTCTCTTCTCAATTGCTGTCATTTTTGCCAAGGAAACAGGATGAATTACACCCAAGTAGGCTTTTCCTGAATGATGTGTGTATTTTGACTTTACTCATGGCCATTAAGAAAAATTAATGTTTGTACTTTTTCCTTGTGATAGCTTAAAAATTTCAATATCTTTTCAAGAAAAGGTACTTCTAAGAAACCGATGCATCCTTTTCATAGTCTACAACTAAGGATTTCTAGCACAGAAGGCATGGAAATCTGGTACCAACCATAAATTTTCTTTTCTTTTAAAAACAGATTTTTTTTAAAGCTTAGTATTGCTGGCTAAAGCCCATCTTCTTCTGTCTCTAAACTATGGCCCACAGACAAGCTCTGCTTGGTCAGATTTTGTTTGGGTCTCTTTTACTTGAAAAGGATATCAAGATTTTATGGTAGCAATAAATCAGAAATGGTGGTTGTCCTTAGGCTGGGTAAAGGCTGAACAAATTGTGGTTTATGAAAGAAATGGAGTACTATTGAACATCAAGAGATGATAAATCTGAGGACTTTAGAGTAACATGGGAAGACTTTTGTGTACCAATACAAAGTGAATTAAGCAGAACCATAAAGGACACCTAGATTTTACAAAGGATAAAGTGCTGGGCTTGCAGTGAGGAAGACTCAACTTTAAATCTGGCCTCATACACTTACTAACTCACTGGGTTACGCTGGACAAATCACTTATCACTGGTTTCTTCAGTTTCCTCTTCTATAAAATGAGCTTTAAAAAGAAGTGGCAAAATATTCTGGCATCTTTGCCAAGAAAACCCCAAATAGATCATGAATCGTCAGACACGCCTGAAATGAGTGAATAACAAGGGAACATAGTAACTACGTTAATATAAATGAAAACAATACTAAGAGGCCACTGAACTCTGAATTGTGATGTGATATTAAAATAGATCCCAAAGTACAGATGATGAACTGCAAAGCCTTGCTCTCTTTAGAGTGGTGGAGAAACTATGTATGATGAACATGTATATGATGTCAAACAAAGTCGCTGTTTTTACTTCTGCTTCATTTTTTTCATTGTAAAAAGCCCTTGTTGGGAAAGAGCTATGATATAACATCAAAAAGTATCCATAAGATAAAACAAATGACTTGAAGAAACAGGGGAGGGATCAGAGAAGAGAAACCCACATGACCAAATGGTTCAGAAACAGGTTTTCAAATACTAGTAGGATTAGAAAGATTGGTTTTTACTGATTGATGTACAGGGTCCTTTACTTTTTTGAAATTTGCTTTTAGTTGAACTACAATTTAGTTTGTGATACATACACCTCAGCTGTGAAAATGTTTTAATATTATACGTGGAAAACATGATTTTCATTAAGAAAGGAGTAGTTTTGTTTGTCATTGGATATAATAGTCTTTCCCCTCTTTAATAATGAAATATACAGAGCTCACTTAACTCTCATAGTAATTCTTCCAGGCTGGTACTATGGTTGTTATTATTTGTATTTTGTTGATGAGGAAACAGATTCAAAAAACTTAAATGCCAGACATATACAGTAAGCAAATGAGGGGAGCAGAATTTAAACACAAGTCACTTCCACCCCTAAGATCAGCGCTCTTTCCAATATCCCCAAGATTTCCCCAAGAGTTCACCTGTTATATCACATATTGTCATGCAACATGAAAATGATCCATATTCAAATGCTACCCGACACAAATGTAATCAATTGATGGCTACTAGATTTGCGTAAAAAGTGTTAAATTGACTTACCTGGTGTTTGGTTTTAGATTCTCTATTGTAGAGAAGGTTTGATTTGTAGTTTGAATAGACTCCTTTTTCCCAGTAGGTGCTCCGTTTTCTTTGGATCTGATCTCATATTCTAAAAAAAGGACAAAATTAATCAAATAATAGCAATGTTAACCTGAATATAAAATTTTGAGGTTCCAAAGCAATTTCCTTGCTACAGTCTTGAGGTAGCCAGAGAATGATTATTGTTTCCATTTTACAGCTGAAGAAAGGGAGTCATAGACAGGCTGTCTCACATAAGATAACACAACCAGTGAATGATACTACCAGGACTGTACTCATCTTCGGATGCCAGATGCAAAGTTCTTTACACTATAATACAATAATTAATTGAATAATTACTCCGTAAATTTAAAATGAAGCAATTAATTACCAAATCTAGAATATTTTCCCCCCAGATTTTTGTTATTGAGTCATTTTTCAGTCATGTCTGATTCTTTGTGATACTATTTGGGGCTTTCTTGGCAAAGATAATGGAATGGTTTGCCATTTCCCTCTCCATCTCATTTGACAGGTAAGAAAACTAAAGCAAACATGATTAAGCGACTTGCTCAGGGTCACATATGTAATAGATGTCTGAAGTCAGATGAATGAATCATGAAGTTGAATCTTCCTGATTCCAGGCCTGGTACTCAAACCACTGTGCCACTTAACTGCTCCAACTTATAAATATTTCCAAACGGCTTGTACTTCAAGATTTGCATTTTTCAGGAATATACCCTTGGAAGAACTTTGGGAGTTGCTCGATACATATTTCAAAAATGTTGGCTACTAGTGAAAATTTAAGATGTTGCGATTATTACCTTGGTTCTTGGCAGCTTATGTCTCTGACCATAGATCAGACGGACAATAGCATCTCTTGTACACACACTGTGTGCAGATTGAGGCATTAGGTGCTGTGGGAGGTATTCTCAAGGTGATATTTGCCTCAACAGTTTAGAATCTAGTGGTAGACGGTCCAAGCATACACACATATTGCTACAAAAAAAACTAGTTCTGGCAAATGTTCTTAGTGAAAAATAAATTAACAAAATAAGCCATTCTCTGCTTGCACTCGTTTCTCACAATGATTTTTTAACAACAAGCTCCTGCCTTGATGAATATTCTTGGCTAATAAAAGTATGTCAACATTTCCATGAGTAAACCTGAATTTCATGCCAGAAGCCATTTTTAGGTACTCACAGTTCTAAACAAAACAAAGATGATTCTTCATAACTTAAGCTTTCAGAATGTTATTGTGCTATTTCTGAATTAGCTAATTATTCTTTCCTGCTTTGAACTTTAGCTAGAGCTTTGTCTTGTTAAGTGCTATAAGTAAATAAATAAAGAAGCCAGATAAAATAAAGAAATAAGCAATCACCTCTATATAGAGAACTTGAATATTAGGTGAGGTGGGGAAAGTATGTTAGGTGTCTTGGTAATTTAGTCTAGATTTCTGCTAGCAGTGTTGAGATAAAAATATGTGCTAGGGAGGTTAAGTTAAAGCACAACTTTAAAAGATTAGAAACAAATGTCTATAGTACACATATGTTTTCCAGTTTTAGTCAAGGGAGGTTTTTAAAAGTTACTATGATATTTTATTTTATTAACATGTTAAAATAGTTTATTAAATGTTTCTCATTTTTCCAATTTATATTTTATGTTACATATATGTTTATTTACTTTTATTTTATGTTGTATATACTAGTGTGAACAATATATAATCGTAATTTACAAACTTGAGGCTCACAAAATTCCTGAGAGAAGAAGGAATTAGATAAAAATGCAGTTGGGAAATATTTAACAAAATAAAAATGCAATACAATGTAAATGTTAATTTCTTTTTCTAAGATAATTTGTGCCCTTTAGGAATATGTTCTAATCTGAGTTTGACATTATTTCTCTAGACCAACTCTTCACTACTAATGGTCTTTAAACTTTTGATCAAGCCTAGTTATCAGTAAAAATTTTCTGAGTAAGCACTTCATTACATACATAGGTATATATTATTGTGATATTTTAAACCATTTCTAAAGCAATATTCTTGACCGACTTTAGATACTTTCCTTTAATACAAAACAAAGCACGGTGATATAACTGAATGAACATTCATCTTAAAGGTCAGAAGACCTCTGATCATTTCATTTTTAGTGCTTCAGTTTCTTTACCTAAATGATAATGACAATGATGTTTGCACTATCTTAACCATAAGGTGGTTATGAAGAAAACTCTTTATGAACATTAAAAAGTAGAGAATGGACCTGTTACTTCTCTGTTACAGAGGATTTCCAGATGAGTTAACTCACTCTATCAATGCAGTTTGGAAACTCCTTTGCACCTTAAAGATACCTGGATAGTTGCCTAGAGGTTAAGTGATTTGGTACAAGGGCCACAAACAAGATATGTCATGTGTTGACTACATACAGGATACATATAGGTATCTGACTTGCCCAAGGTCTCAGAGTGAATATCTTCCTGACTTTGATGCCACTATTCCATCTGCTGTGACAGGCTTCTACAGACCTTAACTAGTTATGTAAATGACTTTTTATGTAACTTTGTACTGGCAGCTCTCAATTTATATGGTAGCTACTTACCAACTTCTAAGGTTTTCTATCCTCTTTTTTGGTTTCTTTTATGACTAGACTTTCAACTCTTGGGTTCTCTGTGAGCAGTTCTATCAAGCGGTATTTGGCGAATAGGAAAGAATCCCAAATTGATTATTTCAATGATTCATTTTATCTTTCTTCCAATATCACTCATAATGTAAATTTTAATGTTCACATAAATACCATCATTTAAGTCATATGAGTGTTTTCATGGAGGGCCAAAGTTGCTGATACTTCTGATTTGTTTAAAAGCAAATGAATAATAACAGAAATTATTCAATGACAGTTCACCACAAATATGATTTTTGGAAGAACTTAGTGCAGAGATTCTCAAAATTTTTGGTCTCAGGACCCCCTCATACACTTAAATATTATTGAAGACCCCCTAAAGAACTTTTGTTCATATGGTTTATATATATATATATATATATATATATATATTCTATTAGAAATGGAAACATCTTAGTATTATTATGAAATAATTTTGACCTCACAGGCCCCATGAAAAGGTCTCAGAGACCTTCAAGGATATCTGGACTGTCCTCTGAGAACCCTGCCAGTATATTGAAGGCAACAAAGCAGATATCTTCAGTAAGTGTCTATAGCAGGCATTTTGTAGCATTCCTTATTGACTATGTTCTTAAATATTAAACTGAAGTTTCTCTGACTCTGATGATGTCTCTTTGCATTTGAGGTTTCAAGTTTTTCTTTAGTTCTACAGTTTGGAAGACAAATTTAGAGTATTTTTTTCTTGAAGAATGGAGTTTTAAAAATTGGATTAAAGATTACTTCTACAATTAATGAGGTAGAATTTCTGACATAAAGTTTTCCCTCTTGGAATTTCAACTTTTCAAAATGTTTGCTTCCTGTGCCTTACAAATTCCATATCATACATTACTAAGGACATAAATAGGCAGATTTAGATATGAAACAAACTTTAGATGACATAGAGTCCAACCCCCTCATTTTACAAATGAGGAAACCAAGGCACTGGTTCATACAACTAATCAATGTCTGAGAATGGATTTGAACCTAGCTCTTTCTGATTTCAGGTCTAATGCCACCTCCCTTACATTCTGCTTCTTTTTGGAAGCAACCCCCCCCCAAACAAAACAAAAACCCCAGAGAGATTATGTCCAGGATCACAGTGATAATTAGAGTCTGAGGCAGGATTCTAAGCCAGGTCTTCCTGATTTCAAGTCCAGCACTCTGTCCACTGAATCATGCTGTACATGGTAGTACAATCACCTTGGTTACACTTGACCAAAGCAACACATTCTCGAACCAAGAGCAGGACTTAGGACCTGGCAGTGCCCTACATGAGAGAAGGGCAAGAATAAATAATAAATAAGGTATGCCCCCAGATAGCTAGGTATAACCACAGACTACCAGGCAAGTATTAATACCATCTCACCACATTCTCAGGACAAGATACTTCCTCAATTAGAGGTAAAATCTTTCCCCTGAAACAACAATTTTTAAGTCATTAACTGACCAGTGACTGTGTCATTCTGTGGCTTGTCCCAGTCCAGTATGACGAATGATGAACATCCTTCCACTGTGACCACGGTGACGTTGGTAGGAGGATTCTGGGGTGGGCTTGTGGGGTTCTCCTCTGACACCTCCTCTTTTGGGAACCATTTCATCGAATCAGTGATAGAACATGGCTCATTCTCAGGCTTCGGAATATATTTCACATGAGGAGCTAGGAGAAGAAAATCATTGCTGTTTAGTCCCTGCAGCTCAGAAGGCAGATGTAAAGCTAATGTCCACTTTCAATGCGATTCTAAGTAGCAGGGTACCTGGCCAGATGGAAGAGAATAGGGAGCTTTATTACACATAGGACTGTAGATTTTATGCTTGGACTTTGATTTTACAAATGACAAAACTGAAACCCAGAGATGTCGAATGATCTGCCCATAGTCATGTAGGCAGGAAGTAACATAGATAGGATTTGAACTCAGATTCTCTGTCTCCAAGTTCAGTCCTCTATCCTTCACAGCTAGAGGACACAGTGGACTTGGAACCAGGAGAAACTGAGTCACTAACTCAGTGAAGTCACCTAACCTTAGCTTGCCTCAGTTTCCTCAATTGTAAAATGAGGACAATGATGGCACCCACTTCCCAGGATTATTGCGAGTATCAAATGAGATAACACTCGTAAATTAATTAGCACAGTGCCTGGCACATAGTAGATGATTAAGAAATGCTTATTCCTTTCCCTTTACCTTCTATTCCAATTCAAATAACCGGATATCTTGAAATTAAGTGTTTTGAATGAATTTATTATTATTTTCAGTAGTAGCCATACCTTCATAATACATTTATAATAATAATGTTCTTAGGGTAATATTAAAATTACTTTCTACCTTTTGAGCTAAGATGGCTTGGGAATTTGGGGTAGCAGCAAGAAACCTGTATAGAATCAAAAAACTTGCTATAAATGATTCAGAAACTCAATGATCTATGAGTTGAAAATTACAAATTATTGCAGGGTTTATTGCCTTATGTCAATATATGTGGTACTTTATCTGTATCCCTCTATTTTATGCTTTTCTTTTTTTTTTTAAAGAGCTCATTTTTAAAATCACTTCTCTGCTCCTGTGCTTAGGGACAATGGAAGATTGGATATTTCTGCACCAATCTATTTTAACCCAGAATTTTTTTTTGTCTTCTTTATTCACTTATTCACTCATTCATTCATTCTACACTTTGCCTATGTGCAGAGCACATGCCAGGCAATGTTTAGGATATGAAGATGTAGAAGATATGAGGAGTATAAATTCTAACAGATCCTTCAATAGATTGATTTCTGCCAATAGAGGTGATTTTGGTAAGACACAGAAGAACATTTGAAGAAATTTTAGGATTATAGTCAGGAAATGATAGGAGAAGTAAGAAGAAAGCACTTATATGTCAAAACCCTTTCACAGTTTTGACTAAAATGATCATTTGACTGCATACCATTTTGACAAAAGAAAGATGGAAGAGTAAAAATGATAAAGTCAAGTCCAGTATTATTGAGAATAACCAGATTTCCAATCAGCAAGACCTACCCACAAACCGCTGATTCCCCAGGGAATCGGTCTCTCTTGTGGGGCTTGAGCTAAAGTCAGTCCAGTTACCTGCAAAAAATAGGGTTTAGTATAAACATTTCTGGAAAATGAATGAAATAAAACTTCAAGATGGCATGAAGAAACAAGAAAGTCTCTATTCTGAATCTTCCTCAAGTCCCTTTCCAGTCCATTACTGTGGGGTTTATAGCCATAGAAGTCAATCTGTGCTGAACTCTACCTGCAGCCCGTATACATTTATTACATTACCAAGAGATTTTGTCATTTCTCTGCCCCTGCCCTTGGGGCAGTGGAACATAAGATTCCACTGCACCAATCTATTTTGACCCTGGTACTCAGGATTCTGTTTTATCCATTTTTTCCTCATCATCTTTGGTTCTCATTCCCCCTCCTTTCCAAAAAGAACAATAACCAAAATGAATTCTAAGCAAAAAGAAAGAAAAAGAGAAACTCTGGTACTAATACCCACATTTGATTATAGGGTTCTTTCTTTCCCACCATGGAGTCATCTCTTTATACTTTGCATCCAAACAACCAGTGGTCAACCAGCTTCCATACTTACCATATTCTTCTGAAACAGAGACCGTTGGCCGCTTTTTGTCAGTCTCAGTCTTTTTTGGCATGGTGGGGCCAGTAGGTTTGACCTTTGGAGGAGGGGAGGTTATTCGTGGTAACAAGATGGTTCCTAGTTGGCAAAACATTTAGTTTTATTTTAGCACAACAGAATTTCCCATTTGGAGATACATCAGAAGGGGACTAGGGAAGTATGCTCCACTCTTATTCTCAGAATTATCTTTTCAGGTTACTTTCTGGAAGGTGAGTAAGAAACTTAAAATAATCTTCATCTACTAACTGTTGAAAAACCTGAATAAGTTTTCCCTGCACTGTGCACACTAATATCCAAAGAAAATTATTAGGATCACAACAGTTGATTACAATGATACATAACATGACATGACATGACATGACATGATATAACACAACACAACACAACATAACATAACATAATATACAATAATAGGATTACAAAAGCAACATTATGATACTTACTTGTCTGGTCAGGTGACAAATGACTAAGAGTGGTTATTTATCTAACCTGCCTCAGAGTCAACCTGGGCACAGACAGAATCCATTCAGGTGATGGAGGAGTTTTTAAAGGGTAATTTGACCATGATACTTTTTATATCTCAATCTAAGACACAAAGGACTAGTCTGCTCTGAGTGGATAGACAAATATTTAAAATAAAAGTGGAGGGATAGGGTGGGGTCAAGGTATGAGCCTGACATACCTGTACTTCCTGGCTTGCCAGTCACATTGTTGGGTGGTAGAGGTTTTCTCCTGGTTTGTGTTGGTTTAGGAGGTGGCAAGGTGGGGTGATGACTGCCGGGGGCTGTACCTAGAAGATCATATTGTACACATTGCTGTTCTGAAATATGGCCACATTTTTATCCATCTCCACTAAACAATATATGCAAAAAAGGCCCTGCAAGGATTTTAATAAATGAGGGGATGCCCATCAATTGGGGAATGGCTGAACAACTTGTGGTTTATGATCGGTATATTTTGCTATAAGAAATGATTAGCAACATGAACTAATGCACAGTGAAGTGAACAGAACCAGGAGAATGTTGTACGTTGTACACAGCAATGGCAATATTGTAAGATGAACAACTGTAAATGACTATTCTCAGCCATACAATGATCCAAGACAATTCAGAAAGATTTTAGATGAAATGCTATTGAGGGGGAGGGAAGAAGAAAGGGAGAGAATTTGGAACTCAAAAATTTTGAAAACAAATGTTAAAATTTATTTTTACATGTAAATGGGGGAAATTTTTTTTTAAAAAAGGGAAAACAATTTAAGAACAAAATTATATCTGACTGGTTAAGTATCTATCCTGTATATCCCCTCTACCATCTTACAGATGATGACATCTCATTATTAAATTAAATACAAAAAAGAAAACAATACCAGTAAATGATTAAAAAAAGAATTGAATATAAAATAATTATTAAAGTGATGCAACCTAAGAGCTATTATATACCTAATTGATCAATGAACTGTTTTCATCCCCAAAGGAAATGTTTTGCTAATAATTTTACATCATTTATGTATTCCATTAGCATTGGTTTGGTGGCTTGAGGTGAAGGAATGGATTGTGGTGGAAATTGGGTAGGTGTCCAATTCTGACACTTGCTTTCTGACCATGGACAAATATCACTTAATCTCTTGGTGCTCTAAGGAAACTTTTTAAGCTGTAAGTGGTAGAGAAGTTGCCATTAGAAGGAGCTTCTAGGAATTCTCTTCCTAGAGAATCTAGGTACAATTCTTATCCCTATAGTTGTACAGTGCTCTTCATTATCGATCTTCACAATAACTTTTGTGATAGCTAATACTGGTATTTTTTTAAGCCTCCCATTTACAGAGAAGGAAAACTAAATCTCTAAGAGGTGGTATTGTTTCCATAGGGCCACAAGACGGTATCACATTACATCATATGCGGTAAATGGAGATTCTTTATTGTGCTTCCTTGAAGCATCATTTTCCCATTCTCTTGATGACCTGTTCTTACCTGTTTGTTTTGTAGAATCAAGTGAAATATTTTGGAGGGCATTGAAAGGCTTTTTAAGATCTCCAGATATTGACTTGGTATAACCTATTAAAAAAGGTAATAATGTATATTTAATGTATTATTTTGAAATGAAACTTAAAAAAAACTCTGCCAACAATATGCATTACTTGTATAAATGGGGATGTCGTACTTCCCTTGTTAAGATTATGCAGTTTATTTCTGCCTTTGGTTACATTATATTGAAGTATAAGAAAAATAATTACTTTATATCCATCGGTAGGCTTTAGTCATTGAAATTACATAGTTTTTCCTTACTGCAAATAGCACTTAATTTGTGAACTTTGATCTGGGTAAAAATAAGCTGTTCTTAGGAAATTTTTTTCAAGTTTGGATATCTTTACTGAATTCAAGTTTCTATGAGAATGTTTGATTTTTATAAATATAACTTTTGAAAATAAAATGTCAGATAGTTGAACGAACATAGAACCTGGAGAAATTATCTCAACTAGATAATTACTAACTTTGCTAGCTTTTGGGACCTTAGGTAATTTTCAATTTCCTCAACTACAAAATGGAAATAACAATAGTTGCACTATTATTATACAACACTTTGTGAGGGAAGCACTTTCCAAACTTTAAAACTGATACTGATATCACTGATTTTGTAGTTTTAATTGAATGTTAGTATCTAGAGTACTGATTGTTGTTTAGTTGTTTTTCTGTTTTGTCCAACTCTTCGTGAACTCCATTTGAGGTTTTCTTGGCAAAGATCCTGGAGTGATTTGCCATTTCCTTCTCCAGCTCATTTTACATGTGATGAAACTGAGGTAAACAGGAATAAAATGACTTGCCCAAGGGTCACGCAGCTTGTATGTGTCTGAGGCTTGGTTTGAACTCATGAAGATGAGTCTTCCTGATTCCCGGCCCAGCACTCTATTCACTCTGCCATCTAACTGCCCACACTACTGTGCTGAAGACCAAATGAGATAATTTATGCAGAGTACTTTGGAAACCTTAAAGCACTTTATGAACATTTATTTAGCTGCTATGATGATGTTGGACTGTTGATTTCATATGATTTGTGATCTGTGACATATGACTATTTGGTCAGATGCTCCATGATGCCAGGGAACATGTAAGCTATTCATCTGATTTCCCTGAGGCTCCCCACTACTTTATGTTGTTTATATTGGCCTGTTTTCTTGTCTTGTATTGCCTTATTAAACTGTATTCTCAAGGTTTCATCTGAAGAACTGTGTCATGTTCAGCCAATATGCTGGTTTTTAAAAAAGCTACCACATAACCTTAGAATACCAATAGAATTTATTTGGCACTGATTAAGTCAACTTGAAAATATTCCAAAAGAGACTTTACCTAGTCATGATGCTCAGCCAGCAAATAGAGCCCTTAGCATCAGGGGTTTAAAACCAAGTCTGACAAAGTTCAGAATAGTCAATTATTATTTTGAAAGAAGTTATTTATAAATTTTATAAATTATATAAATTATTCCATGCCAGGCCTTCTAAATGACCACAACAGATCTGTGGTAGGTATTGTTCAACCTCATTCCTAAATACACAAACTGTGATTTGGGGTGGGTGCCCTATGAGTCAACTTTTACTTCACTTTTTGACACATTACAAAACTATCTCCTGTCTTGACATGAAAAGTATGTTTCAAAGATGCCTAAAGGAACCTCTATTGCATTTGTTAAAAAAATAATTCCAGTTCCAAATTAAGAGACCTCTAACATAAACACTAATAAATATGAAAATAATGCATGAAACACAAAAATGAATGGTTCACATATTTGCTGGTACCCTGTGGCAGGGATCATAGCAGAGGGCCCTTGACACTAGGATTCAGAGCCTGTCAAGGACTATACCAACTATTGTTGTTTAGAAGACATGAGTTCAAGTCCTGATTTTGTTACTGCTTATGAACTTGTGTCTTAACTCAATCACAATATTTTTAAGCTTTGATATCTTCATCTCTACAATGTGAATATCTGTCCTTGTGTTATCGTGGGAGTAAAATGAATCTAGGATGTGAAATCAAACCACAATGCAAAATATACAATTATTATTGAAGTCCTACTCAGATGTCTCACTGTAATTTGAAGATAACCCTAGATTCCAAAAGGATAGACCAGTGAAATACAAGATCTGTGAGGTTCTACCATGATGGAAAGGCTCCAAGTACTTGCCGGGTAATAGAACAGCAACTATCAGCCTTGATAAGCCCCAGTAAGACCAATGAGGCTCATCATCAAAGATCTGGTCATCAAATAACTCTTTTTGTAGAGTCATAGCAGCTCATAAGGACTAAGACTTGAAGAGGTTGCTTTCAGTATCAGAGGAAGAAGTATCCACATGCATGTAAACATGGGACCATAGAATGATAGATTTAGAATTGGAAGGAACTATCAGAGGTGATCAAATCTAGTTCCTTCATTTTACAGATGAGGAAACTGAGGTATGGAGAGGTTAAATGACTTGTTGAGTCACACAGTTAGCAAATGACTGAGGCAGGCTTCAAACTTAGGTCTTCCTGACTCCAAATTTTGTATTCTATTCATTATATCACCTAAATTATGGGTCCTCAAATATTGAAATATGCATGAATTAACACTTTACACCAAATTTGAAGACATTCAATTTTCATTTATTTAGTAAGTAAAAAATAAATAAAATAGCAGCAGGGGATGTTTTCCTTGTTGAAATAGTCAAATCAACAAACATTTGTTAATTGCTTATTACGTACCAGGTGGCACAATGGATCATGCAGTGGGCTTGGAATCAAGATTTCTCTTTCTGAGTACAAATCTGGCCTCAGACACTTACTAGCCGTATGACCTTGAGCAAGTTACTTAACCCTCAGTTTTTGATTCAGTTCCTCATCTGCAAAATGAGTTGAAGAAGGAAATGGTAAACCACTCCAGTATCTTTGCCAAGAAAATCCCAAAATGGGGTCATGAAGAGCTGGACACGATTGAAAAGTGACAGAACTGAATATGTACCAGGCACTGTGCTAAGCACTGGGGATGCAAAGAAAGGCAAACAAGCGTCCCTGATCTCAAGGATTTCACAAGGGGTCAACATGTAAGCAAATACAGTATAAACAAGGTATAGACAGGAGAACTTGGAGGTTCTCAGGAGCAAGGTGCATTAAGGGGAGCTGAAAAAGGCTCTTTGTAGAAGTTGAGACTTTAGCTGAGACATGAAGGAAGCCAAATAAGTCAGGAGGTGGAGATGAGGAGGGAGGAAGGCAATGTGGGTGGAGGGTCTGACATGAAGAACACTAAAGGGGCCAGAGTCACTGGATATTAGAATACATGGCAGGGAATAAAATATGAGACGATGGAAAGGTAGGAAGGAGCCAGATTATGAGAAGTTTTAAAGCCCAATGGATGTGTTACTTTTACACATCAGTTTTCTTAAGTAAAATAAAATATTCTTCAAAGTTCACTTTGCCTGAGGAGGCTTTAGAAAAATTTCTTCTACCTAGAAGGCAGAAACTGACTACTATTTCTTTATACCTTGTAACTTTAATACCCAGTGGGGTAGACTGCCTCATACATCAAGCACCTGCATTTTCATCTGTTTGGGTACTTTTTCTACAGACATGGATCATAGCCCTTTTAGAAATGGTAGAGCAGAAAATGTACTGGTAAATGTTCAACAACTGGCTTTCCAGGGCAGTGGGAGGGGAGATATATACTGGACATATATTTAAGTTTAATCTCCCTTATTAACATGTTATTCACTTCTTTCTTAAATTTAGACAATCAACAAGACAGTAAATCACACTCTGATTTGTAACATTTGCTGATTTCTGAGGTATGAATGCTCACCCTGAAAATTTAACAATTGGCTATCCGAGCACATGCCTGTTCTGTACCCAAGTTGGCACTAAAAGTGTCTCCAAAGGTAGTTAGGCTAGTACATGCACAAGGATCATACAGCCCATCACTGGATCTTGCACATAGCAGGCACACAATGAGAGCTGAGTTGAACCGAACATAATAAAACTAGCTCTGATTTTTTCTTATTAGGAAAAATGTAATAACCCATCTTTTTCTGAACTTTGTGGACTTTTCTTTTGCTTTTCTAATAGGGTTAGAGGCAGAAGTGAAATAATTCTCTGCCAGCAATCTTAAGTTCTCATCTACCTGTCTTTGGGGAATGTAATTGGGAATAATAGGAGTATGTAATTGGGAATGTACTTGGAGAAGAAGGCAGTTCTGGAATTATTGAAAGAAAGCAGTGTGAAAAAAAGGCAATACCTCTATGTTTTAATCTGATCATATTCTCAAATTTATCAAAATACTTTGATAACTTAAGCAATTGCCCATCACACCTTTTTTCCTCTGAAATGCTCATCAGTATTGAATGGGACTAGGGTGAGGGGAAGCTCTTTGTTTATGTATTTTAAAAAACATAGTAACACAGAGTCGAAGTGCTTGAAAGCATTCCTTAGAGCAGTGTATTTCTCCTTTACTCTCCAAGAGGACCATGCCATCAGGAAGATGATGCCAGGACTTGCAAGTGAACTGGATTGAAGTGAGGGAGGGCTGTGCAAAGTCACCAACCTCTCTTTTTCCTCCAGAACCAGCTGGGTCCAGTGGCCAGATATAGATCAGGATGACTGGAGATGGCCCCTCACTTTGTGCATAGTAAGTACTTAATAAATGCTTTGTTTATCCAGTCACTGTAAAAGTCTGAGAACGCATTCATCAGGTAACAAAATACAGCAGTCAACCTAATGATTCTTTTCTTTATTAGATAATATATTTATTACTTAGTGTATATTTTTATTATACATTTATTAGATAATAATCATAAAGATAACCTGATCATCTTTAAAAGAACAATTTCAGGGCTGTTGGCGGCGGCATTGATTATTAGCTCGTTGTGTTATTTAATAGGTATCATTTTGCTTTATGGTATTTAAAAGGGTCACATTTTACCAAATTGGACAAGATACCACTCATATTAAATAGAAATGATCACCTACCAATAGCTCTGATTAATATTTAATATGTATATGCATATAACATATACAATATATACATATATACACTTTTTTGTGTATTTATATGTGTATATATGTATGCACACATCTACACATACATATCGCTACAGACATACATACACATAGCACACACACATACACACACACACACACACACACACACACATATATATATATATATATATATATATATATATATATATATATATATATATATCTTTAATGACCCCTTTCAGACCCCATTTCTCTCTAGGCTGCACACTGGACTTCTAAAATTGGAATTCACAGGTTGAACATACCTCCCTACTACCTCTCCCTCTGATTAGATGGCTTTTCCAGAATCTTCATTTAAGTGGGGTACACAGGACAGCCATGTCAAATTTCTCTCCAAGCTATACTATGGAATTCCCCTACCAGGTACCTGTGGGGTCAGATACCTTTGCACCCCCACCTACCTTTTGGATACCATTTTGTGTTTGTCTTCCCCTATTAGACTGTAAGGTTTTTGATGGTTGGCGCTGTCTTTCTTCTTGCATTTCCATTTCCAGAACCTACTAAAGTGTCTGGTAAGTCCTTGAATGTTTGTTGACTGATTGAATACGTGAAAACTTTCAGAAAGAACTTTAAAGTTATTTTTGGAATTATAGACTGAACAAAGGGGGGTTTTTTTGTTCTCACTGTCAAGACCAAATATGATACCTCCATACTTCAAAACAAAGCCATTTGTTATAATTCCTATGTTAAGATAACTTAAAATGTTTCAACATTAGAGGAAATGCTCTTGTTTATTTGGTATAGTAATTTATTCATTTGGGAATGAACATGATCTCTATCATATTGGATTTAATTTCAAAAGTTTTGAGTCTCATTGCTACGATTTCTGAAGTTTCTGTCTCTGATTGGTTTTAGTTTTTACTTCTAGTCATACAAACAACAGCAGATTCTGGGATTCCACCTTGCATAAAGCATATGTGTGTGTGTATGTGTGTGTGTGTATGTGTGGTGTGTGTATTTATTACTCCAAGGAAACTGATGTGGAAATTCAGTAGAATTGTTCAGACTGCTTAGGTTTAAAAGAAAAGCACCATTTGCATCATTACCTGTCTCCTGTGAAATTCCATTGGGTTTAGGCTTAACTGTTCCCGAAATTGTCCTATTTTTGACTGTAAAGAAAATAGGAATTAAACTTCTTAGTGTTCTCTATATATCTATGCATATACATGCTTGTACATATATATGTATATATATATATATATATATATATATATATATAGATATATATGTATTGGATTTGATCTGATTTGGGATAAAATTAGGGAAATGATGAAACTATTTTATTTGATCATTTCCCTCTCAATATTTTTTAAATGAGCATTTATATAGTGCTTTACGTTTTGCAAAATCCTTTATGTATGTTAACTCATTTGATCCTTCCAATAATACTGTCAGGTTGGTGGAATTATTAATTCGACTTTACAGATGAGGAAACCGAGACACAGAGTGGTTAAGTGACTTGCGTAGAAAGTATGGCTAGTAAGTGTCTGAGGGAGGATTTGAACTCAGATAATCCTTCTTCCAAGTCTTATACTTTACCCACTGTCCCAGCTAACTGCTCATAGAATGCCTGTGATTGTCATTGTGTGGAGTGTTAAAATGGAAAATAGAAACTCTACCAGTCAGACAGTTAGGGCATGTACTTTTTTAGATCATTAAAAGAAAATACTACTTACATGAAACCAGATCTAAACAATTGCCTGGTAGCTGATTAACTTTTTGTTTTCTTTTAAGATGGTGCTTTCTTTAGAAGGGAAGGAAAAGAAGTAGACAGAAAATGTGTTCAAAGTGTTTGGTACTTTTGAAAATGGAGTTTGGAGCTCTCTTATGGTGGTGTCCCAAAAGTTTTAATGTAGTATAAACACTGTATGTTCTGATGTTTGCCACTAGAAACTAACTATCTAAGCAGGCTTGGAGTAGTGTTAGTACTGCCATACACATAATACTGTATTTAAAGTTACTCTAAAAGTAAAATAGAAGGGGTCCATTGATTCTCTTTGAGAGGGAAAAGCAATTTAAAAAATCTAGCTCAACTATGAGATAAACAGATACCTACAACAAGAGCATAACAGAATGGAATCAGCATTGGTCTGGGTGAGATCTGGCTTCTAGCCCCACCCCTGACACTAATGATTTGTACAATTTGGGACCCATTTCACTGCTCAGTGCTTCAATTTTACCCATCTGTAAAGGAGTTGGACTGTATGCATTGCTTTTGGAATAACTTGCAAGCATTCATGTAATGGAAAAGAGATGAAGAAAGAAGGGGAAAACAGGAAGGGAGAAAGAGAGGTGAGAAGAGAGGAAAAGGGGGAAAAGGGAGAGGAGGAAGAAAAGGAGAGAGAGAGAGAGAGAGAGAGAGAGAGAGAGAGAGAGAGAGAGAGAGAGAGAATAATCACAACTTACCAGGTTTGACAGGTTGCCTCTTTGTGGTAGTGGTGTACATTTTATTTGGTACTGAAACAGAGAACAGATTTCATATTTAATAGTGAAGTCTCTCATGTAAACCAAAGGGAAGACAGTAAGTCCAAAGAGAGTCATTTGATAGGAATGCTACATGGAAATAGTATGAGATATCGCTTCCTGATGTCCTCCACACTGTAACTATGAATGCATGAAAAAGCATTTGTTATACACTTGGTACGTGACAAGCACTGTGCTGTGTGCTGAGGAAATAAATATAAAAGTCAGTTCATGCTCTCATGTAACTCACATTCAACTATGGATAGATGGCATGCATAGTCTGCAAGTCAGATGGAGAAGCCCCATGGTCCTTAGGGTGCATGGGCCAAGTAGATGGTTGTATATTTTCTTTAACGTTATTTTCATTAATAATACCACATCAATTTTTAATGTTAAACCATTTGACAATGCCAAGGACTTTGGAAATTAGTTTTCTGTGTCTTCAATAGTTTAGTTTCTCTTCTCTCTCCTCCTCTTCTTCACCTCTCCCCTCTTCTCTCTCTCTCTCTCAAAACATATAAATTACAAACACAAATGTGCTAATCCTTATGAGAAAATTTTTTGTACATTAATTCTTAACAACCAGAGATACAGATAGGATGGGTGAGGTAAGCTATTCATGTAATGGATGCAAGAGATTAAGATTCAATTACTGAAATTCTTTGAAAAAACAAAACAAAAATCCCAAGTTATACTAGTGGAGGCTTGATATGTAAATCAAATATTTCATCTATTTCATCAGTATTCTGAATGAGAGACATGGAAAGAATTCCCTTCATAGCAAACAGAGAAAGATATTTTTAGGTAGGCAAGTTCAGATTCATCAGAACATGTGATCTCAGTTAATAGTCTGTCCAGATGTTCGCTGGAATTAGAGAAACGTAATTAGTCAAAGCTGTTTCTAGAATGAAGAAAAATGAATTTCTAGCTCCAAACTATTCTTTGTGTGTATTGCTGAAGAGTCAGACAAACTGGATTGATAACCCTTAAGTGAGTAGAAAAATGGAAATACAAAATAAAGCAATATACCTTGTATTTTGAGTAAATGAAACAGCTATTTTGGAAAATGGCTTTTTTGACTAAGAAAGTTTTCTTCTTTGAACATAGAAAACACATTAGTATGTGCTACTTCAAATTTAAACTTCAAACTGAATCTACTTAAATGAAGGTTTGAATAGTAAGACTTTGGAGTTTCTTCTAGATTCTAATATTTGCAAAAATACATTCTCTTTCTGGCTTGGCCAGAGGTTAGGGTTGATTCCAGGGATGACAAAACATTCTTTCCTAAGAGACACAAACTGGTGGGGAAGTGGGATGAAAACTATAGGTGTATGGTAGTACCTGGAAATGGCTAGGGCTATCCATAGAGGTAGAGGAGAAGTGAAGAAGAGAAAAGCTATTTTTGAAAATGTTTTCTTATTTCACACTTCTGTCTCCAGCTGCCTGATTGCCATTGGGAAAATAAATTGCTGTAACAGCTTGACTATAGGTAGAAAATTCTATCTCATATCTAGCTTCTGTAAAATCTGACTGTGGCTCATAGGTGGCATTATTTTATTTTCAATGAGATCACATTTTATGAATGCAACCTCTATTTGTAGTAATACTATGTTTTATTTTAAAATTAATCCAATTCCATTCAGCTTGTGTTAAGTATGTTCTTTTTTGCAAGGGCAATCCAAAGCTTCCCAGAACTGAAAAACAGATTACTGCTGTATAAATGTATGCTAAATTTTATTTTCTTCCTAGAACAATTTATCAGTTGACTTGACATGGTAAACTCTTTGCTTTTACTTTTTTCCTCCTATTTTAAACTACAATCAGAGAATGGTCGAGCCAGAGAGGATTTTAGAGATCATATTGTCCAGCTTTTTTAGTTGACTTGCTCAAGATCGTGTAGCTGGTTGAACTAGGCCTAGAGCCCAAGTACCCTGATTCCAAAGTCAAATCTTTTCCACCACACTTGGTGCTCCTTCCCACCACCAACTTTGTAAACAAACATTTAGCTAAGATTGGAAAGAATTTTTCTCACAAACTGCATCATCAACTTCCATCAATTGGATGATTTTATTCACATACTCTAAGGTAGTTGTTTATATGTATTCATAAATCAGCAATAGATATGTCAAATGTATACACACAAATAAAACCTGTGAAATAGAATATACTGTGACCCATTTTTTTAAAGTTTCCAATGTAAAGGTTTTGATATGCAGAATTTTGCCACATGTTGGTCCAAAATAAAGTCTTACTGAAATTCTCTGTAGACTTAGCTTGGATCTTCCCAAATGAATGGTAGAAATGAATAGAGGCACTTACACACACACACACACACACACACACACACACACACACACACACACACACCCCTAAAATGCTCCATGATGATTTCACTGGTTTGTACTTCAGCTACTCTTAATGCAATACAAAAATTTGAAGGTCAAAATCTATCATTTCTTTTTGACCCAAATGATCCCATTCCTAAAATGTTATCTTAAAAATTGAGGAGATAGACTAGATTTAAAAAGAGTTTTTAATGAACCTATAAGTACAAAAATATTCACAATTGCTTTATGTATAATAAAAAGCTGAAAAAACCTATATAACTAATTAAATTATGGTATATTGATATTATACCTGTATATTTTTGTCTGGACCTATGATTTCATTAGTGTAGGAGACTCTGGGTAGAGAATTTCTATCAATGTAAATTAGATTTTTTTCTTTCTTCAATATTTTAATAATTTTTGGTTTTTACCTCACCTACATTCCCAAGTGTATTCCTTCCCTTATGCCTCTCTGAATTTGACACCTTTTAAAACAAAGAATGAGGACAACCCCTCACTTTGCAACAGTTCCACTAAGCTTACCAACTCATTGAAAAAATGACATTTGTAGTGTTCCACACTCTGCATATAAAGAATAATTTTAACCAAATGATTATAATTTCACAGCATTCAGTTGCATAGCGTAATAAATTTAAAGCTAGAAGGGACCTCAGAGGTCATATCTCCTCATTTTAAAGATGAGTAAACAGAGGCTCAGGGAAATTAAGTGACTTGCTCAACATAATGTCCCTTTTTCTGCTTACTCTACTCATGAACATGTGTCTTCCCATGGTTCTCATTGTTAACACCAATATTGTATTCCATTAATATACCAGAACTTGTTTAACTATCCCCCAGTCAATGGGCCTTTATTTTGCTTCAGTTTTTTGTTATCGTTTTTTTCAAAAGTGCTATTATAAATATTTTAGTGAATATAGTGCTTTTTTTTTTTTATTTTGGTGGGTGAGTATATGCCTAGAGTGATATCTCTGGGTTAAAAGATAGGGACATTTTTGTCACTTTCTTTCAATGATTCCAAATTGCTCATCCAATCAATAAGCATTTATTAAGCACTTACTAGAAGCCAGCCCCTGGGCTAAGTGCTGAAGAGAGGAAGAAAAAAGCAAAAATAATCTCCACCCCCAAGGAACTTAGACTCTAATAGAGAGAGTTAGAAGGGTAGCAGCAAAATCTGACAAAGAAAGGCCTCCTTGAAGAAAGTCAAGGATTTTAGGAGGTGAGGAGGAGGAGGAAGGTAGCTTAAGCACAGGCATGGAGATGGGAGGAACATTATGGATGGCAAAGAAAAAGTAGGATGGATGTTGGAATAAGTAGAGGAGATATGTGTATGATATATGTATCTAAATTTAACTATACAATTTACAATTTAACTTGTCCATAAGTAGTCCAATCTAGTTATAGAACAGCAAATTATGTTAGTATAAAATATAAATATCAACAATTTAATCAACATATATTTAAATATTTATTTATATAAATTTAAATATAGAATATATAAATATTTAAATATAGAATATATTGATATCATAATATATAATAAATATGTAGTATAATAAATAAATAGAAATATCATATATAATTATAAATAAATATAATAAAATAGATATTTATAACATAAATATTTTTATATATATTATTAAAAGAATGAAAAGGTAGGAAAGAATCGGGTTGTGGAGAGCTTTAAATGACAAAGGAGTTGATCCTAGGGATAATAAGGGACCTCTGGAGTTTATTGAGTGGGGACTTACATTGTCATAACTATACGTAAAGGAATTTGCTTTAGTAGTTGTGTGGAGAATGGTCTATTGTGGGAAGATCCTTGGGGCAAGGAGACAAGTAGAGAGCTCCTTGAAATAGTGCAGGTGAGAGGTAATGAGGGCCTGCATATACAAGAGATATTGTGAAAGTAGAAACTATAAGATTTGCCAGATGACTGGAACCAATTTACATTTCTACCAAGAGTGCACTGGTAAGATATATTTGTATTTCCACAAACCCTCCAGCATTGACTACTGCTATCTTATTTCATCTTTTGATAATTTGCTAGGTATGAGGGGAAGCTTCAGAATTGTTTCGATTTGCATTTTTCTCATTAGTCATTTGGCATATTTTTATGTGTTTTTAAAAATTATCTGTAATTCTCTAAAGGATTCTTTGTCCATATCTTTGGACCATTTATTGGGGAAAGATTTTTATTTTTCATGTATTTCTGTTAGTTGCCTGGATATCTTGTATAATGTGACTCTTCTCAGAGACATTTGATACAGCCCCCCATCCAACACTTTGCTTTTTATCTTTGTCACTTTAATTTTGTTTGTGCAAAGATTTTCAGTTTCATACAGTTAAAATGATTGTTTTTGTCTTTTGTAATTGCCCTATTTATTCCCTGGACATAGTCACACAAATATCTGATCTGATCCTCTTCTAAATTGTTTTATGGTATGATCTTCAATATTCAGATGACATATTCATTTTGAGTTTATTTTTATATATATTGCAAAATGTTAGTCCAAACCTAATTTTTGCCAGGCTACTTTTCTAAGCTTTGCTATTTTTCAGTTATTTTAGTCATGTCTTGTTCTTTGTGACCCCAAAGATACTGGAGTAGTTTGCCATTTCCTTCTGGTCATTTTACAGATGAGGAAGCTCAGGCAAACAGGGTTAGTTGTCCAGTGTCACATAGCTAGTAAGTGTCTGAGGTCAGATTTGAACTCAGGAAGATGAGTCTTTCTTGTTTCAGACCCAGCACTCTATTCTTCCAAGTAGTTCTTGTCAAATATGGAACTGTTTCCTGGGAAATTTATGATTCAAAATTTATCATACAGTGGAAATTGAGTTCAATTATTTCTGATTCTTCCCTGTCCAATATATGTACATTGTACACTTCTGTGCTCTCTAGGGATTTCTCAGTGCAGAGAACTCTGGCAAGTTGGTGATATTTCTTCTGAAAGTACAATAGCTAAAACCATAAATGAACTGTGCCGACTAACGTTGAAAGTGGGATTGAGCTAAAGACAATTAAAGCTCTCACGTGAAGGATTTTAAAAACATGCAATATATTTGATTTTGTCCATTTCAGGTTGGATGGCTATTTTGGATTTAAGTTAGGGAGGCACATTTTAAAAATCTGATATTAAAGTGGGAAAAACCCATGGATATAATTGCCAAATTCTTTATAGAAAACACGCTATGTTTTAGCCCACCTACTTCAAGCCTGCTGTAAGACAACTAAGACAGAAAAAGGGAGGGTGCTAACTAAAACTTCAAAGAGCATAACAAAAGGAAAGCAATGGTTAATATTTGCTCATGTAGTAACACTTTTGAACCAGTTTTCCAAGATGATCTGACAGTCTCAATCTTACAGATAAAAGTAAGATAGGAGATTTGGGGGAAAAGAAGTGCTATTCGCCTATGACTAACCAGATCCAACTCATCCTGTTTGTTAATAATTCAACATTAGCTTTTTTTCTTTCCATTTTTGTGTTCCAGTCTCAAACTCAAAGGTTTGGAATTCTGGAATTTTGACCTTTGTATGGATGATAGTGAGTTTGACATTATTTGGGGTAAATGTCAGGCATTTATGTGAGTATTCTAATGGAAAACATAATTACACTTGTCTTGGAATATGTAGTTGTGGAATGCCAGTGACTTTTCCCCCATAAATTAAGGTAAATGACTGTTTTTATACTTCGGTCCCTCCTGTTCATTGCTCTGTCTTCAAAAAATTTGATGCTGTTTTGCCTTTTATTTACTTAGCTCAAATGAAATCTCTGGAAGGAGACTGGTTTCTCTGAAGTTACAATCTCTTAGCTGCCAAATATTATGGTCTTGGGCCTCTCTGTAGAGTTTGGCATTGTTGACTTTGTGCTTCTCCTGAATATTCTCCGTTCTCTGGGTTTTCAGCACCACTCCTCTCCTAGTTTTTCTCTTTACTTTGTGGTTTCTAAGTGTTTTTTATTGGATCATCATTTTAATACTTCTCCCTGGTGGGCACATGCAGAGCTCTGTTCTTGGCCCTTTTCTCACTCTATACTCTCTCAGTGACCTCTTTAGCTTCTATGGATTTATTCCTATTTCTAGATAGAAGAGTTCCAGATCTGTACATTCTGCCCAATTTCTCTCCTCTTCTCTCTCTTTACTCACTCTGTCTGTAGGAAATTTCAAAAAGGATATTCCAGAGAATTCTTAAAGTCATTATGTCCAAAGCAAAATTCATTATCTTTTCCCCCAAACCTACTCCTCTATCCTACTTCCGTCTTTTTTTGCAAGGGTACTACATTCTTCTAGCATCTCATGTCCATAACTGATACTATCCTCAACTTTTTATACTTTACAAATCTTGGCTGTGTCCACATTTTTTGTATCTGCCCCTTTCTCCATGTAACTACTATCTTCATTCTGGCCCTTGTCCCCTCTCGCTTGGACTATTGCAATGGGTCCCATTAGTCTCCCTGACTCATTTCTCCATATTCCAATCCACACAGCTGTTAAAGTGATTTTCCTCAAGATATGACTACAGCACTCCCCTATTCACTAAACTCTTCTTTAAAAGTTTTTTCAAAACCTTACCCTAATTTATCCTTCCAGTCTCATTATACAGTTGTTCTTGTCCCACATTCTATAGCATATTTAGTCAAACTGACCTTCTCTCTGTTCCTCAGACATGGTATTCCAGTTTTCAGTGCCTCACGTTCACATTGGTCATTCCCCAAATCCAGAAGGCACTCCCTTCTCATCTCCCCCTCACTGAATCTCATTTCCTTCAAGATGAGTTCTTTCCTGATGCCAGCTGTAAGTGCCCTTCTTTACTAAAGGTCTTAGATTGAACTATTTTGTATTTCTCATTATTTACCTTAAGTTATTGATTATTCCATGTATATTCATTTTCTATGTGCACATGTGTATATATAACATATATATATATATATGTGTGTGTGTGTGTGTGTGTGTGTGTGTATTATGGATATATACGTATCATATCCTAACTTGGTATTAAATGTAAATTGTTTGAATGAAGTGATGATTTCATATTTTTTATGATCTTGTAACCCCAGAGCCTTGCCTAGTACCTGAAACACAGCAGATATTTAATAAATGCCACTCACTGATTGAGAGAAATCATTTTACAAATGGTAAATCTGTACATTATAGCAACATCAAAGTATCTTTTGTTGGGGGGGAAGAGGGAGGCAGGGTAGAAAAGATGAAAGAGGAGAGAAAGAAAAAGGAGAAAGAGTGGGGTAGGGAGAAAGGGAGAGAAAGAGGAGAGAGAGAAAGAGAGGAAGAGAGAGATGGAGAGAGAGAAAGAGGGGGAGAGTGAGGGAGGGAGGGAAGGAGGTGGGGAGGGAGAGAGAGAAAGATCCTATAAATGGAAGAATTTAGATAACATTTTTCCAGGAATAGACACTAGAAAATCATGAGAAAAAACCTCACTGCAAATCTATCATCCACCTTGAATGAATACTAAGGTTCAATCTGGGCTCTACTTACTTCAATGAAATCTTATCTCTCTCCTGCGGTATGCCTTTCATTCCCACCACCCCACTGAAATTGTTTCATTGAGCAACAGAAAGAATGTTTTCTTGCTGGCTTTTGTTAAGGACTTGAGTTTTTTCACTTTTCTTTGACACTTGGCACTCTTGGCCATCTCCATTCCTGAAAATAGGTTCTTCTCCTATTACTATAGCTATTTATTATTCGTCTCCTATTCCCAGTCATGTGATTTGAACAAGGATCAATCATTAGCTCTTGTTCTCTCTCTTCATTCTCTCCTTTACAGATCTCCAAAACTAATTATTTTGGAATTCAAGGTCTTTCTTCCACATAAACTTGTTCTATGGCTTAGTGGAAAGAATTCTGGATTTAGGGTAAGTGGAATAGGGTAACAATTCCAATTCTTCTTAGTACTATTGATGTAACCTTGGACATTTTACTTCAACTGTTTGAGTCTGTTTCATCTGTAAAGTAAAAGAGTTTGACTCGATGATCTTGAAGGTATTTTCCAGTGCTAAATTCCATGATCCTATCCATCTAACCTAATATCCAAGTGCTCCTTAGCATGAATTCTCCATTCCACGTAAGTTGGAATCCTCAGTCAATAAATACGCCATTTTGCTTTTTACTCACATTGCTTTTATGTGTACTTCACTCTTACTTGCAATGTCCTATCTCCTCCCTCATGACCTAAATTCATTTAAAGCTACATTCAAGTTTTGCATTCTCTCCAAATACTTCTCTTAGTCTCTGGTCCACTTTGCCTTCTCCCTTTCCTGTACTCCTGTAACATTAGCTCTTTGTACCAATTATGTGGACATCTAATTGCACACTCTTTTATTTGGTTATACCTAACTGGCATATGTTAGATCTTTTCCCACCAATAAGTGTGTAAGCTCTTTGTGGATGGGATTCTTTTGTCTAGTGTGGTCTTGGTTGTATAGAAAGTATTCAATAAACAGGGCATATGAAAAGGATATGTGATTTTCATTATTATAGGGAACGCCCAGGTAGGGAAATTCTCTACCACAGCAGGTTGGCACCTTCTCTGTAATTTATATCTTCAAGTTGCCTAGCACAGAGGTGCCAAACAACATTCCCACAACACTCCTGAGTAATAAGTACCAGATTCAAATGCAGTTGGGAAAGATTTAACAAAATGAAAAAATTCATTGAACCTAGATAACGGCACATTTTAAAACTAAATTAATATTTTGCCTATATAGGCAACTAGATGGCATAGTGGATGTAGAGTACTGGGCCTCAAGTCTGAAAGATTCATCTTCCTGAGTTCAAATCTAGTCCTAGACACTTTTTAGCTGTGTAACCATGGGAAAGTCACTTAACTCTGTTTTCCTATACAATAACAAACAAGAGATCCTTATATATAGATTTTGTTGTTGTTCAGTTGTTTCAGCCATGTCTTACTCTTTGTGATCCCATTTGGGATTTTATTGGCAAAGAAACTGGAGTGGTTTGCCATTTCTTTCTCCAGTTCATTTTACAGATGAGGAAACTGAGAGAAACAGGGTTAAGTGAATTGACCAGGGTCACACAACTTGTAAGTGTTTGAAGTCAGATTTGAACTCCAGATGATTGCCCTTCTAAACTCCAGGCCTAGCACTCTATCCTTTGTACCACCTAGCTATCCTTATGTATAGGTCACTATATAGTGTACAGATCAATGTGAGTTTGACATTTCTGGCCTAGAGTACTAATTGATTTGCCCAGACTCACAGAGTCATGGGTTTGACCTCTGTATCAGAGAAAGAACTTTAATCCAGGACTTCCTGGCTAGATCTCTCCTCCTACACCACACTGCTCCTAGAAAGTGGCTAGAGTAGCTGACTTTTAATTGTAGATTAAAAACCATGTTATAAAAAAATGACTACGTTTGAGAAATGGCATAGTAGACTAAGTTTGAGAAAATCAGAGATGAGACAGATATGAGAGAACTGGCCTGGAATTAAGAGGACCTGTGTTCTTTGAGACTGAGTTTTCTTATTTGTTGAAAAGGTGGGTTGGACTAAGAGATCTCCAGAAATGTTTCAGTTCAGATAGAGAAATGGAGTAGCAGGTAAAGAAGAAAGACAAGGAAGCAGAGTGATAAACAAACGAACCAAGGCAGAGATTCTTTTTGTAGGACAGATGGGGGAAAATGAGACAGAAAGTGAAGTGTCTGGTAGAAAAGATGAAGATAACCTTCATTTTCAATTCCTTACAGAGGAAATTTCTTCCTTGATCTAAAATGAAAAGATGACTATCTGGTGATGAGAAAAATTGGTATTACCCTGAGTTGTCTTCATATGTTTATATGTGCGAGGATCCTTGGTGGTCACTGGTTGCTGAGTTGATCGACTTGTTTCTGCTGAGAGGTGGAAAAAGGCATACATTGAGAGGTCTAAAGAGAAAATTAAGAGAATAGCACCAATTGATTGTAGTTAATAAAACTTTCCTTAAATAGAATTGACAACGGTATAAATATTTCTCTCCGTGGACAACAAAGTCAATTGTAGAAGATATATACATAAAATAGGAACTTTTAGCTTTTTTTACTGTCATATAATTAATTACATAGTGTGGGAGAACCTAAGGGAAAGGGTACAAATATTTATATAGTGGTTACTATGTGCCAGGCACTGTGCCAAGCACTTTACAAATTTTATCTCATTTGATTTCCACAAAGCCCTGTGAGTTAGGTACTGCTAATCACTTAACCATAAACTTGTACTAAGCACCTACTATGTGCCAAGCATTGCTATTTTCCCCATTTTACAGCTGAGGCAACTGAGGCAAACAGTGGTTAAGTGAGTTGCCCAGGGTCATACAACTAGTAAATATCTAAGGTCTGATTTGAACTCAGTTTTCTTGATTCCAGGCCCTCTGTGTCATCTGGCTGCCTATAGATCAACATAATAAAAATAATTATATATTATATATTTCTGATCAAAATGATCTCCCAAAATGTGTATAAATGGACAGATTTAATAAATATTACTATTTTAGATACTCAATTTTCTCTTTAGAC
The DNA here is from genome assembly GCA_028658325.1 of Potorous gilbertii. Taxonomy (NCBI): domain Eukaryota; kingdom Metazoa; phylum Chordata; class Mammalia; order Diprotodontia; family Potoroidae; genus Potorous; species Potorous gilbertii. The sequence goes on along the minus strand of CM053771.1, from coordinate 308,479,622 downwards.
TATTTGAGTGATACTATTTTTAAAGGCAAAATTGTCGGAAAGTTTTGTGATCTCTTTCAATATGTTGATTTCTCTGCTCCCAAGATATAACAAAACAACCTGGGAATGAAAGAATTAAGAACATGTTTCTATCTAATAAAATAAACATCTTATCTTCCTTTCAGGTTGGAAAAAGGCAATTTTCTGTTATTTGAAAGATACTCCAGATTACTTGAAATAAATTCATCGTCTACTACTATAATGCAGTTATTAAGAGACTCATAATTCAACAGAAGTATCAAAGCAAGAATTTACCCCATGTGGTTTGCAGTGCATCTTGACTTGGACTTGGTGAAGTTTTAGGTTTAAGAGGAATGCCCTTTGTCCCTGTGGGAGCTGGAAAAAAAGTCAAAAGTTATAAGCTAGTAAGATATCCATATAACCAGGTCAAATGCAAAGCATATGCAGCATACCATGGACTGAAACAGAAAATTATGACCTTTACATGAAAAATGGAGAAAAAAAGTAATGAAATGAATTTTCAGGAAAACAATTTAAGAACTTGAAAATGAGTATTAAAATATCAACGACTTTGAAGTATGCAGCTTATAATTTGGCAAGAATTGAGAATGCTAATAGACCCGGCGATAGATCTTTCACAATCACAGTTCAGTGCAAAACATCTTAATTGTAGTGAAAACACTTTTTTTTCTATTTCAAACAGTAAAAATGCAGCAATGTCTTCTCTGCCAAAGGACAAAGGAACCTAGTAAAAATAGAATGAAAAGAGAATGGGATAGAATAGTATATAAAAAAATGGTGACATAAGATGATCATTCCAAGGAGAACTTGTAGTAAAGAGAAAACAGAAAATTAGAATTTCTTAACAAGGGAAAATAAACATTACCAATCGTTGGTTTTGATGGCTCCATTCTAAATGTAACAGGTTCCAGGACTATGTCAAAAGCAAAACAAACACACAGACACATAAACATTTGTGATAATCATTACCTGTTCAACAGAAATTTCTTTATTTCTAGATATAGACAAACAACAAATGACATTTTATAGTTTTTTTATCCTGAGAAAATTTTTATAGTAGGAAACTCAAGGGCCCTCTCTTAAGGGGCATTGCTCAGATGACTTAGATTAGCATGCGAACTCTCAATTACTTACCTTCTGTCATGCAGGAAAATGTTGGTGGGTGCACAGATGACTACCTTAAGAGCAGACACAACTCTAAGTTCATCTGATCAATATGTTGTCATTTTTGAGGTATTTGAGAGCTCAATCTGTAATAATTTCTGATATTTTTAGCATATCCCCTTTCTTGAAAAGTGATTTGGTACTCTGCTCAAGGCGATGATCAATTAGGAATGATTAGAAAGCCTTTTTACCCACCTCCTGAAGGGAGCAATGAACTCAAGATGCAAATTGAGTTTTAGACCTGGCCAATGCAGGAATTCATCTGGTTCTACTATGAATGTTTGTTACAAAGATTTAGCTTTCTTCTCTATCTTTTTATTTGGATGAGGGGAAGTAACAGGGAAAGAAAATAAATGTTTGTTAATTGAAAAAAGTTACATTTTAAAAAATCATTCTGGTACAAAGAAAATAGTGAAAAATGGTGGGATTTTGGCTTACTTGCTTGTTTTCATCCACACCATCCACATTTTCCAGTAAGATAGCAGTGTGATTTAATCTTAAAACACACACATATTTATAGTTTATGCAAGTTTCTCTTAACATTATTTTCAATGATAACAAAAACACCTGTACTCATCTCAAGAAATAAGTTTTGAAAGAGCCATCTCACTGTCTTGAAAAACAAAATAATGCATTTACCAGGTTTGATCTGAGAGACATCTGGGCCTGGTTTATGTACATCTCTGTGAGCTGAAAGAAAAAGTCCGGGTTATAAGACATTGTATTGTTAAGACATCACACCTGGTATCTAACAAAACAGGGACATGAAATCCCTCAAGTATGAATGATGGAATGAATAATCTTTTGTTAGTCATGGGGGAAAAGGCAGGCCATGAAAGAATTGTTTTAAATGGAAAAAATGGAATTGCTTTGGAAAGGGTTTTGACAGTCAGACAAAAATATGGAATTCACATTTTGAAATTGTTAGGAAAGAGAGAGGGAAACAGCTATCATAATTTTAAGAGGATGTATTTGCCTTGAGTTTTACTTCATGGCAGACAGTCTTCTATCTGAAGTATAACACTTTCTTAACATGCATGTCTATCTTTATAGGCAGTTATGGAAGATCTCTATTATATAAGACAGAAAAGTATAATGAAAGATGTTATGGTAAGAAAAACTAATGAAGGGTGACAGATTTGCCAAGTGCCTTGGAGAAGAGGGCACATAAGGTAAAGATGAATAATAAAAGGTAGCGACAGAAGATAAGCTCCAGATTATAGTGATGAGATGCCAAAGTAGACACATCATTCCTTGGTCAAGTGGTACCTATTGTTGTTGATGTTGCTGTTCTCAGAGTGATGGTTGTTGGGACTGTTATAGGTAAACAAAACAAAGATGAGAAAGGTCAGTTTGCAAAACATTTTAATAACCTGATGCCTAATAACTGTTGTGCATTTCACAAAATAATTTTCATAGAAGAAAAAATGAAACATCAACAACAAAAATTTATTAAATGCAAACCACTGAAGATAAAATTTGAAAAGTAATATGGTTCTTGTCATAAGCAATAGCCTGGAATGCCACTATCTCATTTTTTATTGCTAAAATGTCTGTAGTCAGTGTAAAGTTCTCACAAAACAAAATCAACTACTTAAATCAGAATTTCTCTCCCTGAGCCCTCATAATATTGGGGGATTTTTATAATGCAAGATGGTAAAGCAAAATAAAAGACGTTCTGTTAAGGAAAGCTAAGTAAGGGTGTCAGATTTGTTGTGACAATTTTGCCTTACAACTTTGGCCAACTTTACCAAAAGGTGGTTTCCTTACTTTTGCTCTCCTTTCTGGTTTGTCCCCTCCCTTCTTACTGAACTGAAAAATCTCATGAACTTTAGAATCTCTATGGTAGCTAGCTGAAGACTCCACATGTTGTTGGAATAGAATTAAGTTTGGGCCTGTTTGAGGAAGTAAAAAAAAGCCCTGTTTTAGAGAGGCATTGTTGTTGTTTTCATCATTGTTTAGTACAACACCATTTTGCCTTTGAGTGTAGAAAAGGGATACATGAAAGCTTTGTATCTACAGAGGGGAGAATGTATTGTGAAGATCAATCCAATCAAAAGGAACATCAAAGAGTATGTGTTAAAACACTGAAAAAGACCCCTGCCTATTTGCATTAATGGGCAAAAGTCATAGTATGAATCATCCCTATTGCCTGGCAGAGTATGTGGTGGGTCTTCATCAGTCCTGCCCACTTTAGGAGTGGTCACATAGTCCTGGGCCATTTTCCCCCACCTCACAGACCAACTCTTCCCAATCGTGCTCCATTCCTCCTTCTTTCCATTTGTTTGGGCAAATACAGGAAGTTGCTAGCTAGTTTTCCACTCAGTGCTACCTATTTCAGTGCTATACAGTCCTCTGAATATCACATGGCCTAATGGATAAGGCATCAGATTCGGAGTCAGGGGAGAATAGTATCCTGGAAACTCAAGAAAGAGAGAATATCCAGGAGGAAGGAGGTAGTCAACAGTATTAAAAGCTGTAGAGAAGTCAAGAATTATGAGGACAGAGGAAAAGTCATTAGATTTGTCCATTAAAAGATTGTTGGTAACCTTGGAGGGAGAAGTTTTAGTTGGTGATGAGATCAGAAGCCAAACTAAAAAGTGAGAATGAGAAGTGAGGGAAACATTGAATATGAACAGCCTTTTTCCCCTAGTAATTTGACGAAGAAAAATGAAGAGATATAAAAGGAAAGCTTGAGGGGATGTTAGGGTCAAAGAAAGAGTTTTTAAGTACAGGAGAGCTTATTTGTATAAGGTTGTATAAGGAAGTTATCATTTAAAGTCTGACATATTTGTAAGCAGTAGTGCAGGAGTCAGTAAAAAGTGAGAGACTGAAAATTAGGGAGCAAGAGGAAATGATTGTGGGGACAAGCTACCAGAGAAGGTGGTAGAGCATGGAAATTGAGGGCACAAATGCAGGTGCTGGCCTTGACTGGAAGGTCTTTATCAGAGAACAGAGAAAAGGTAGAGAGGACAGAGAATAATGCTCATGTCAATGATTTTTAAAATTCATATTAGTGGAGAAGAGAGAATTTATAGAGAATAATTTTTCTTTTTTTTTCCAGTGAAGTATGAAATGTGGTTTTGTGCTGAGAAGGAAAGGGAAGAGGAGAGTGTGTGAAGCTTGAGGAGAGAATAAAACTTTTGGAAGATCCACTGTATGGAGAGCAATAGGAAGGACAAGTAGGGAAGGCTAAAAAGGATTACCTTGCTACATTGAGGGTTCTGTTGATATTGGATGAAACAAATTTATAGTGAAACCCCTCGGTATTCTTGTGCAATATTTCCTCCAATACCATTTAGCGGTACAAGTAAAAGCAGAGATAGTATATGGTTGAAATTTGATAATGCATTAGTGGTAATAGGCAAGGAGGTCAGGGGTCTGAATAGAAGAAAGAATCATAGTGAAATGGATAGTTACAGTATCAAGATTAGGAAGGGAGAAGGGTGAAGCCAGAGCAAAGACACTGGCCTGGTTTGAAAGCACTGAGGGACCCAGAAACATTGTGAGGATGAAGTTTAAGGAAGATTAGTAATATGGAAAATTCAAGGGCAAGTGAGAAACATTTTACTTTAGGATCCTGGAGTTTATGGGAAATTACAAAGGCAAAACTGAGGAATTTCCAGTTGCAAATTCAATTTATTGTTTATCTGGAACTTGAAGGAGAAAGCATTTTGATTTACCTCTGCAAATGTAATGAGTACAATTAAGCAACAAAGTTTATAGATATTTTGTTTGGTTATAGAAATAGACTATACAAAGAAAAGCTAGGATTAAGGAAGTAGAATCTGAAAAGAGATCTGTTGCTAATAAATTCTCCACACTATAAGTATGATGCTTTTTGCTTATATTTTTTTCTGAGATGGGATTTAGTTCTCTGGAAGAGTTTGACTTTCTGTGGCTACACATAACATTCTCTCTCTCTCTCTCTCTCTCTCTCTCTCTCTCTCTCTCTCTCTCTCTCTCTCTCTCTCCATTCCTCCTTCTGTCTTTCCATTTTTCCTTCCTTTTCTTTCTCTCTCCATCCCCCATCCATACTTCTTTTTCATGAATTGTTGATTTAAAACACATTATCCAATGAGTAAAGACAAGGAGAGAAATGGAATTGCCCATAAGAACAGGCTATAAATAAACTCCCTTTTTCCATATCACAAGCAAAATTTCTTTCCGGTACTTAGAAGATAGTGGGACTGAGGTGTTCAATGAACTCAGGGTTCTTGTGTAGTTAAAAATTAATGAATTTAAGTAAATTGTAACTTTTATTTCCTCATAAGAAAACTTGTCATTCTTGTTTCTCAGACTTACAACAGAAGTATAAATAAACTTTAACATGTGCATGCATTGTACACATGAAAATAAAATGTTAAAATCAAAAGTCAGATTTTAACGATAACTTCCTTATACAACCATACCAAGGAATAGGTAGAGTGTTTCTATCTGGCAGAAATGCAATGCTAATTTTTGGTTTATGATAGAGAAATAATGCTCACAATGATAAGTGTGTAATATAGTTCAGATTGTAGGCACTGTATAAAAGTCACCTCAGAATTTAAAAAAACCCCTGGAATTATGATGTAATTGGTGTAGAAAATGTCTCATTGATGGGGTGCCTCCCTTACCAATACCTATTGGTGTCCATTGGAATTAAGCTCCTTGAGGGCAGGGACTGTCTTTCTACTTATATTCCCAGTTTAGCACAGTGCCCGATACATAGTAAGCACTTAATGTATCCTTCTTGGTGTTGCTTGTTGGCATTGGCTTTGCAATTTATAGTTTCCTGGTTTATTGACAAGCAAATGACTTGCCCAAGGTCATATAGCTAGTATATTTTGAGGGCAGGATTTGACGTCATATCTTCTTGACTCGAAGGCCAGCCGTCTATCCACTATACCCATGCTGCCACTCATAATACAGTGACAAACACTCCAAGATATGAGAAAATGACATTCATCTATTTTTAAAATGTTTAAAATTGGAAAAAATTGCATTGAAAACAATGTATAGAGAAAAACTACTTCTTGGTCTTTGAAATAGACTACTAAGTACTATCAAGGTACTGAAAAAGTATTTTGTTAAATGGTATGTAGGGTTTTGAATAAACAGCATCATAAAGTGTATAACTTAATTCTTAGGGAACAGCAAACTGTCAGAATCTGTCACATTAAGCACATTTTAAAGAATGCTTTTGCTAAAGAAGAATTAGAGAATCAGTTTAAGAATTCATGATCAACTGATCTGAGTTTTTTATTTGTTGTTGAAGAAAGGAAGATGCTAAGTCAGTAGCTCTTTTGACCAAGAATTGAAAAAAATGCCTTGGTGATTAAAGTCCTCAAAAGAAATACTGCAAGATTATTAACATTTATTTTAGTTCCGATATGAAATGGACATGGAAAGGAAACCTTTATCTGGGAGCATGAACAAAGGAAGTGTGATCAAGTATGCATAGTCATCTAAAGCAAACTGTGGTCTTACTAGAAAGCGTATGTGATAGAAAATCAGATCAATTTAATTTGATTAATCTAAAAAAATACGCTATTAATTATTATTTGGTTTCCTGCCTCTCCAGGAATGTAACAGAATGTAGTAAAGTGGTTATGCTACAAGAATTCAATGAGATATTGATTCAAATATTCCCTTAAGCATGTTTGCGTGTGAGAGCACAGTATCGTCAATAGAGATTTATATTCGCAACTACTAAAACAGTATCAGCGGGCTTTAGGAAAACAGGCAAAAGTGGATGACTCAGGAGCAAAGAACATCATGCCTAGAAGAAAATAGTAATGCTAAAAATTATGGCAAGAAATGATGTTACTATTGTAGGTACTTAAAAGTGGATACTGCCTTCCCTTACCCCAGTACTGGGATGAGGGAAATGGACAATCCAGGAGATATTATTACCTATAGTCGTCTTTGGTTGCTTGATTCTAATCGTATTTTCTTCTGGGACTGCATTAAAACAAACACATACATTACATTTCATTCCATTCCATTCAGAGTTTTCTTTGACTTAGATGTATGAATTACTATTTATTATTTAATTTAAACAAGAATTTATAGAAAATGTGACTAACATTACAATTTTTATAAAATTATAACTGTAAACAAGGGTCCATATGTTAACAAGTGTTTAGGATAAATTATACTTTTTTAAATTGTGCTTACAAAATACACAAGCACTGATTTGTCACGTGTACCTGAAAACAGAAATTGAGCTATAAAATTATAAAATACACTAATAAAAATAAAAGGTTTATAGCAATTGAATTAAATTATTGAGAAGATTGTACAGATGTATACAGATTGCTGAAAGCACGATGATATCCTTGCATTCGTACACAAACCACTCACTAATCCAAAGCAGGAAAGTGCTAATTATCTCTTCCCTTATTTCAGATTTCATATAATCAAAAGAACAATAAAGTCTAGACTAACTCTTAGTCATTGGATACAAGGGAAAAAGATATTTCTATAGTGACAAAACTTCAAATAAGGTTTGAGTTTCAACCAGGCCTGTTTTTTATGTTTGTTTATTTATTTTTATGAGGGTCTTTTGCTCTAGAACATTCGTCTAGGAGGGTCTGGGGGTTAGGGTGGGGAAGTCTGAGTTGACTTTAGCTCAGGGTATAATAAGGATAACCACAGTTATATATAATGTTAATATAATGACTTAAAGTTTGCAAAGTATTTTACATAAGCAATCTAATTTGATCCTCAAAAAAGCCTCATGAGGTAAGAGTTATTAAATTATGGACGAGAAATATGAAAGAAATATAAATGACTTGTCCAACTAGTAGTGTCTGAGGCAGGATTCAAACTGACATCTTCTTGACTACGAACACTTTCCTCTATCAATAACATCAAAGCTCAGTTTAAGACTTTACATTGGGCCTACCAGATGAACCAACTGGTTGGCTAGATATACGGGCTAGAATTTCTTTAGAAAAGTATTAGCATGAAGCACATGATACATCTCAGAACAATGGAATTGTATCCTAGAAAAAATTTCCATGAGGTTATTTTGGTGGAACTTAAAATTAATATTATTTTTTTCCATAATTTTTTTGAGATTAGCTTCCTGAGAAGAGAAAATCAGGTTTTTATCTAATTTGGCCATTTGGTAGATTTTGCACTCCATAATAATGAAGGCTAAAAGAAAATGTGATTTTTCTTAAGTTTCTTTGCTAGATAAAAGATCTCTGCTCATTCAATTCATAGCATGCAAATATTTTACCATATGTGATTGGAGATATAATAGGACCCAGGGATGGTTGAGGTGGGGAAGAGATGGGTCTTTCTGTGGGAGCTGAAAAATAAGATTAAAGGTTACATTCTTTAGATTGCAAATGAGACTTCAAGTTTGATATGTAGATTCAAAGAATCTGAGAGATTCTGTTTTACAGATGAGGAAACGGCAGCTCTGAGAGTTTAAGTGGCTGCATGGTCACCAAGCTAATAGGTTTCAGAGATAGGAAATAAAAATCAAGTGTCCTTGTTCTCAGTATTTATCATTACACTAGGCTATATCCTCAAGTCTGCACGAAAAATTAAATTATTTCATACTATTCGTGTACACACTACTCCTCTGGGACAGTAAAGTAGGGGTCATTCTCAAGGACACAATGATGTTGCCAAAGCAATGGAATAAAGAAAAAAGAGGCAGCTTCAGCTGTAATCTTATCCTCACAACAGAAAAATCAGTTGAGAAAGTCTACAGGAGAAACCTAAGTGTAGGGATTCTTGACCTTGTTCGTGTCACAGACCGTTTGGGCAATCATGTAAAGCCTATGGACTCCTCCCCTCAGGATGATGTTTTTAAATGCATACGTAGTAATTCAAAGAAAACTAATTCTATCCAGTACACTTATCAAAATATTACAAAGCAAATCCTTAGACCCCAGCTTAAGAATGCCAGTTTAGAGTAATTTTATTATGTTTATTTTCTGGTTAGTCACACAACATAGTAACTACATTTATGGTTGAACTAAGAGTCTTCACAGGGGAAAAAAAGCATGTTTTAGTGCAAATAATGAATTTCAAGGAATAAAAATGTCAGTGTTGAGATGAGATGGCAGGAACTTTGCTTTTGGAGAATGGCAGTCATTTTTCCAATGAGTAAAGAAAACCAATAAAGGCATTCACTTAGGTTAGCATTGTTATCTACGGTCATACATGACAACATGATTTTAGTGAACTGCATCATATCATTGCTAAATGCAAAAGATAAGCATTGACATATATGATTTCCACTACTTTGCTCCTTTCTTACTTATCTATTAAATTTAGCTCTGTGAACAACCTTCAGTGTAATAAATAGTTTGCACTCTGAAACTAGAAAAGGCAAAAACAAACTTGCTACCTTACTTTGCCCTTAAAATTTTCTACTTGTGTCTGGTTTACAAATCAGTTACTGTGCAGCAGAGGGAGAGCAGCAAGTATTCCAGCATGGGTCCTGTCAGTCTGTCCGCTCAATCCTTCCTTATTTCTCAAAAAGCCACAGACTTACACTCTTGCTGTATAAACTTGAAGAGGCCTTCTCTTGACAGGCCTGAGGTTCCTTTCACTCACAAGGGCTGACTGTGTTTAAGATTCTTTTCTTCCCATAGTCTTAGAAAATGAGGCCACACTGGAAAACCTGAATTCTGCAATACAATTTTCAGAACTCAAGGGAGAGATTTGGCATCATTTTCTTCTTTATTTGTGAAAACAGCTGGTCCTTGGTGGAAAGACCCAAATTTTGGATTCCGGTCTTCTATTTTGTTAAAAGGAGAGAGACACATGAAGTAATGCTAGGTTCATTCCCTTTATATAAGGACAGGGACTGGACCTTTCCTCCCTCATAAGGAAGCTCCCCCTATCAGTGTGGGACAGCATCTTCTGTAACATAAAGTTCTTAACATGGGGTAGAGGATTGAGATCGTTAAATGACTTTGCCCAACATCATTGTGACAGGATTTGTCAAAGGAGGGTCTTTCAAAGCTTTTGTGTTAGCTCATTTTCCATACTGACTCTCACTATACTATTGGAGCAAAAGTATTTTTTGTGTGTGTTCATCCTTCATTGCTGAAAAAGACCATGTCATCAGAGAAATAATGACATGATTTGCATTTGATTTTGTTTTGAGTGAGGGAGGGTTGTGCAGGTCACCAGCCTCACTTCTCATGCAGAGCCATCTGAATCCAGTGACCAGATATTCATCAGGATGAATGGAGATGACCCAGGATGAGGCAATTGGGGTTAAGTGACTTGCCCAAGGTCACACAGCTAGTGAGTGTCAAGTGCCTGAGGTAAGATTTGAACTCAGGTCCTCCTGACTCTTGCCCTGGTGCTTTATGCACTGCACCACCTAACTGCCCCTTAAAGTATTTCTTTAATCCTAAGAGAAATACTATTAATTGAAGAGTTCTAAATGCTTTAATGTACTCCCCAGCTGCATGATGTTAGTAAATATATAACTGTTATCAAACATCTATATCAGACTAACGTGATCTTTGAGAAGTACTAAAAGTAAAGGCTTCCAATTTATCTTCCAACCATTAATTCCCATATTACATTTCAGTCGAGAGTGAAATCAAATGCATTTGACTTAAATACAAGACAAGGCATTTACCAGGTATAGTCGATGACACATGTGGTCTTGGTGATATTTTCGGTTTCGAAGTGACAGCTTGGGAACCCTTAGGAGCTGAAAAAATGAACTTTATCATGAATTGTCTTGAAATCAGGATATAGTATTCATGTTTAACACACAAACATGTCATGCCTTAAACCTAAAATGGGTTTTAAAAAAGTGTTACTAATGTGAAATTTAGATGATGAAAGAAAACCTAAGCCTTGGTGGGAAAAAACATTTGGAGGTAGCATAGATGTAATTCAGATGCTCAGGGAAAACAAAGTCTGAGAAGCTACAAAACTGGGTTAAACATTATGGAAGGATAAAGAATGTCTAGTTGGTTTTGTTTCAGAGCATAGAGAAACTGATTTTGAAAGAGTGACCGTTTTATCTCTGGATAGGAATGCCAGTCTCCTCACATCCACCCACATTTCCCATTGACTGTAGATGTCAAGTAGTTAAGAGCCATTTTCAGCTAAAGAAGAAAGTTAAGTCTTAGAAAACCAATATTATGTGAAAGTTCACAATTTATAATATTATACAATTCTTGGAACAGTAAAAGGTAAAGCCATCTCTACACATTAAAATGATCTTCCATTATGGCTCTCATTTTGTGGGGATTCATTTGCTTGGTGTAGGGCAGAAACTTCATCCACTAAGGGATTCTTGGAGAACCTCCCTGGGGGCACTGAGATATTAAGTGATTTTCCTCAGGTTACCACCTCTATTAGGTGTTGGAATCTTCTAAAGCTATCCTGCTACTACTCTCTAGTCCAGGCTGCCTCTAATTATTAATAATAATTAATAATGTATGTTAAATCATACATTATTACAACGATGAAAGAAATGGACAGATAAAATTTTGGCTGTCCATCAAGTTTTAAAGGTAATATAACTTTCAATTTACAGATGATATACTTCAAGAGACAGGACGGTTTAATGTTTAGAGAGCTTACCTTGAGATTGGGAAGATCTGAGATTCTGGGTTCAAATACACATCTGACACATACTAGCCATATAACTCTAGACAATTCAATTAACCTTTTAGGGTACCATGCAACTTTCTAAGGCTTTAAATTGCCAACCATTTGATTTGTGTTGAGACAAAGAAAGTTTATTAAATTTATATAATCCTGGGTCAGATCAAAAAACAAAATAAAGCAACTTACTTTGAAGTGGATAGATACTTAGTTAACACAGAGGATTTCCTTGTTATACCTGCTTCAATCATGCATAGACACACATGCACACGCACAGCTAGAACATTTGGGCTGTTTAGTATAATTTCCTGAATGCTTGATTCACTGAAAGTTATGCTTATATGTACCTTTGATAATAGGATTTCCAAGTGCCAAAGTGATAACAGATTTATTTTCTATCCGTTTCCCAGGCTAGTATGCAAATAGGAGCACTGATGAATGAGACAAATGAATGCCTTCCCCCTTTGCCTCATACATCCAATAGCAACAATTTATATTACTTGATTGAAATTTAGCCTTTGGGTCTAATTCTTCCTGGAAATACTAGCAGACAATTGACTTCAAATTTCTCTTAGTAATTCTATTGATTAATCCTTTTTATTTAAATATAATATTTTCTTAGTTCACCTAGGTCCAAGATACAACTGTAATGGTAACTAATATTTATACAATGTTGTCAGGTTTGTAAAATAACTTACAGAAATTATCTCATTTGATCTGCAAAATTATCCTACTAGGCAGGGGCTGCTGTTATTCCTATTATACAAATGAGGAGATTGGGGCTAAGAGAAGTTAAAGGACTTACTCAGGAAGACTAAGTGTCTGAGATGGAGTTTGAACTTAAGTTTTTCTGACTCCAAACTCATGATTCTATCTGTTGCACTAAATGCATCTACATAAATGAAAGCTTCTGATTAGCAGGGCTCGTGAAGGTAGTGATGGATTGTAGTTTGCATTTATTTTTGTAAGATGTTGTTTAGGCTATTTATTATAGGAATATAAATGTGAATTATAGAATATATTTTTGTTATAAACATAGGACATTAGCCCACCCTCTCCATAGAATGCACTGCCAAAGAAACATGTTGTAGAGTGCCTATTTGTGAAGTCCAGTTAGAAATATGAAAAGGAGGTTAACAGAATTCCAATATTAGATAATTCTGTTTATATATAATTTATACAATGGTCTAATTCCAGATAGAAATGGGCTATATTCTTCTTCTGTATGGTCACATACACATGCTGATCTTTCCTAGACTGTACCTTGCCTCCTGAATATGCCCTCATAATTGAAACTTTTTATAATATATGATATTGAGGGTTGTCAGTTTCAAACTGATGATGCTATTTATTCTCCTTGAATGAATTGAAGAGGCCTTAATTCTACCAATCATTTTTCAACAAATAACATGGTTATATTTTTGTTTCCATAAACTGATGGAGAAAGTCAATTGTGGTATAGTGGCCTGTAGAAAGAAAACATGTGAGTCACTTAGGGGCAGGCAGTCTCTGTAAATCACTCAATAGCATTTAGCAAAGCTGCCAAGCTCAGAAAGTTTTGACATTGCAAAGATTTTCCATAGTAGATTCTAGGGGTACTTGTGGTGTCAGGATGGGTAAAGTCTCAGAAAAGCTCCATCGTTACAGTCTGGCAGTCACTGTGATGTTTCAGAGCCAGACCCTTAAAATAAACCTCACCTTATTCATTGTCCAGTGGAGCTGCTTAAGGCTGTTTCAGAAATTTGAATGATAATTTATTAGAATTTATTGGAAATCTGCTAAAGAAGGATCAAATCAGTCTGGAACTGAATCAAGTATGCTGTTTCAGAGACAATACAAAAATGGAAAATAATTGACAAGGTCTTGATTTACTCGTCTAAGCTTTTTGAGACTAGAAAGTTGTGTATCTCATTTATTTTCATGTTATTGAACATGAAACTTTGTTGCCTACTAGCCTGAACTTTCCTCAGTGGTTTGTCTTTTCTTCTCATCTTCTAGTAGGCAATCATAATATTTGATCATTTCCATTCTGCTCCTTTCCTTTTATCTGGAAGCTAATCTCATTTCTACTTTGATATGTTATGCTGCATCCTTTATTTCTTTTTTATTTATTTTCTCTCATCTCATTTTCCTCATTTATAAAATTAGGGATTTGGGCTAGGTAATAGCTAAGTTCTCTCCCAGTTCAAATATTTTGTAATTCTATTTACTTGGCCAAACTACTTTAGCGATTTTTTCCAGTATTTTATTGATACAGTATTTCTTATCTTTTATCTTTTTTATTCCTTGTTGTTTTCCTAGTAAAATTTTAAAAATGTATTGGAATACTTTCCAAATTAACTATATAACTCTGGAGCCATTAAGAATCACTAGCCAGAAGAGTTGTCTAAAATATTATTTTCTACTCTGATCACATGGCAAAAAAAGCTGTTTTACCAAAAGGCTAATTATTCATAACAAATTTCTTTCAGAAATTGCTGCACCTTATGATCAGAAGTACCATATTCTGTTTGTGGATCTGAGATTAGGGCAACACAGCGAAGGCACTTGCAAATGGGGATTAGCCATGGAAGGGCCAAGTTCATAATGCTGCCAACTTCCTGGGGTGTATTTAGGATTAAATAAGATAACTGACATAAAGAACTTTGCAGACCTTAAAGTGCTATATAAATGGCAACTATTACTTTCTTTATTATTAACCTATACTTAATAGACCTCCAGTCTGGCAATGACTTCATTCCTTAAGCCTGCTACTGCACTTTTGCTGAGCTCAAATAATGTTTATAGAGCAAATAGAATTGTGCTGGTAAAGGTTTAACAACTATGTTCTTTGGGGTGAGGAGTGGGGAAGAAAGTATGCATCCACCTTTTAAAGCTTCATTTGCATACTCAACATTTTCTTAAATCTTGATACTCAATAAAAAACCACGGACAAAAGTCCTCAGGTAAAGACCTAATGTGAGATGATTCCATGGCAAACTGGTTAATCAGGTCCTGATGTGTATCTACTCTTCAGTTTTTGAGTTGAAAGTCTTGAGACGGAAAATTTAGCAATTCACTATCCTAAATGGCTTAGAGCTGATTCCAGTGCACCCTTGGCCCCATCTTTCACCCCTTTAGTCTAGATTTGTCAATGAATGAAAATGAGAGGTTTAGTTGTTTTAGGACAAAGGTTAAGTGTACTTAGTCTAGAGCGGGAAATTATAAAAAAAGAAGAAATAGGAACAAAATATCCTCTGCGTAGGCAAGGATAATCCTAGTTCTTCTATCAATTTCTACTTGACTTCAAATCTACCTTCCAAGGAAACCAATAATAATTGTGTATTAACTTTGAACAACAAAGAGATTGAATAATAGCTTTCATTGTCCCTGAAAATCAAGACTTCTTGGGGTACTGAGAAAAAAAAATTTGTTCAAAGGGCAAAAAATATCATAAATAAACCTCCTCTACCCTCATTTAATTCAGTAGAAGAGAATACATAATATATTCACTGACCCAAACCCTGCTGAAATATGAAATCATACATTTACCAGGTTTGACTGAGCTTGGTGTTGTTTTCATTTTGGGTGGAGCACGTGTTGTCTGTTTTGGAGCTGAAAAGAAAAAGACATAGGTTGAACCTTTCTATGTTCAGAAACTACTAAATTAGAAGGGACCTTCACATCACCATCCTACAGTGGATGAAAGATTTTTGTGGGTAACAAAAATGGAAGAAAAATAAACACATACAGAAGTTACATTTTGAGTGACACATGAGTAGCTGACCTGAGGGAAGTAAAGTTGGTGGAATTCCAGAAGAGTCCACTTGAAACTTAGCTTAAGGAAACACAAGAGATGGGTTGGTAATAGTGGAGATATCAGGATTTCCCTTGCACAGCTTTCATGCTTTCAAATTATAGAGTTGAGTTATTTGAAGTATGGTTAAGTTCTTAATGAGAATTCAACTTGCCAAGCTTTATTCCCAGAATAAATGCCAATGGTGCAAATGAATATTATTGAGCATCTGCAGTTCTGAATATTTGTCATGGAAAAAGAGGGGGAAAAAAGCCTCTGAGAGAGTATTGTTACACTGTGTTGACTTTCATTATCCAAGTACTAAAATGTTCCAGGGAAAATTCTGTGAAAAACGAAGCTAAGTCTTTAATAATAAAATCAATTGTAAATATCCCATTGGAGAAGGTGGAAAAAAGGCTGGTGTTTCTGCTACTTTTACAAAAAAATCTCTTTAATATGTGTATGTTGGACCTCAGTAGGGTCAAACAGTAGTAATCATATTTATTAAGCTTCAGAAAATACATTTTTCTTTGAGACTTATTTTGAGTAAGTGGGGATTATCTTGCCTAGGCCATTTATGGTCCAATCCCACTGCTGATCAGCTCTAAAACTGACTCACTTTGCTTCTAACCTGGACTGGTTTGTCCCTCCTTAGGCAGCCTGGTTGTCCTTATTCCTGGGGGTTCTAAACTAAACTTAGTGATGAACTCTGGGCTTTATTGCAGCTTAGAACTGAACTCAAGCCATCCACTAGTCTCAGCCTTCCTAGTAGGAAGGATCACAAACATACCATCATATCTAGCCTTGTTGTTCAGTTGTTTCAATCATGTCCAACTCTTCATGACTACATTTGGGGTTTTCTTGGCATTCATTTCCTTCTCCAGCTCATTTACAGATGAAGACACTGAGGCAAACAGGGTTAAATGACTTGCCCAAAGTCACATAGCTAGTAAACTTTCAAGGCCATATTTGAACTCAGGAAGACGAATCTTCCAGCACTCTACTCACTACCACCTAGCTGCCAATTTCCTAGCTTCAGAAAATACATCTTAAAGTTTTTTGAAAATGAGTTGTTAAACCTTGGAATTGGTTACTGAAAAGATCTGTACTAATTTCTTTGAGGTCTTTAAGGTCTTACTCAGTGTGGTGTATAAAAGGTTCAGGAGACATAGTTTCTGTGTAATTAATCATTTTATTAATCATGCAGCCAGATAATTAATAAAAGGTGTGATTCTCTTGAATGTCAAAGACTCCCTCATGGAATCCATTCAGTGGTTAAATGCCCATGGAAGAATGGGTGTTCCTGAGGGTGGTAGTTGACTCTGGTTAACCAGTGATGAGAGAATGAATGTTATAATTAGAGGTGGTTCTATTCTAATGAAGGGCTGAGGGACATGACTTTGATCACTTAGATCTGTCTGACACAATGGTTGAATTTCACCCAGATTAAATTCCTTGTAAGGTTCTGTCGTTGAGTTTGAGCTCTATCACTCATCATTGAATTGGTCAAGAGATAGCAGGATAGAAAAATAAGAGGTTCTAAGGATGTGGGTAATCACAAACCACTTGGTTCTACATATATTCTTCTGATTCACTGAAGAATGGAGCCTGCTTAAGGAAATCACAAGGAAGTTATATTTTAGGGAGTTGTTAGTTGCATAATACCCTCAAAGTTTTTAAAATCTTAAATCATGGGTTTCACAGGATTTTAGAACTTCTCCCTGCATTCTTTCTAATGGTTTCATTAACACTATAGAATAAGGAAAGATACTGTTTTGTTAGAATACATTATTAGCAAGAACCTGTATTTTTGAGTGATCACACCTGACAAGAATCCTTCCCATTTCCTCATTATTAAACATTTCAACAGTTAATGAAAAGCTCTTCAAAACCACTTTTTAATTCATTTCCACAGTGTATTTGTGATGGGTTAGTGGCTAAAGTATATGCATGGACAGAAGAAATATTTACATAGTGGATAGATATAGATGCAGATACAGAAAACGATAACATCTATTGTTACCCCTATGTGGGACATATTGTTTTTATATCCCCATGAATTGCCTCAAAGACTCACCTCACATGCTGAAATACAACATAAAATATTTACCAGGTTGTGTCTGTGGTGCTTCTGGCCTGGGCAGTGCTAAAGTTTTGGAAGGCACAGGTGTTGTCTCTATGGAAGCTGCAAAAAAGTACCCTATGTCATTGGAAGGCATAACATTACAAATAATGTAATGGTGAGGAATTTGTGGAATGACAGGTGAATTTTCACAAAGTAGCAGCTTAACTCCTCTCAAACAACTCCCAAATTAACTCAGGACAAGTTACTTAATGTCCGAGGGTCTCAGTTTCCTGATCTATAACTCTCTGTCTTCTAAAGCCCTTCACGACTTGGTATCTTCTTCCTTTCCAGGGGTTCTTATCTTTATACAGC
The DNA here is from genome assembly GCA_028658325.1 of Potorous gilbertii. NCBI lineage: Eukaryota > Metazoa > Chordata > Mammalia > Diprotodontia > Potoroidae > Potorous > Potorous gilbertii. The sequence continues at coordinate 308,461,635 of CM053771.1, read as the reverse complement.
TCCATACACTATACAATCCAGTGACTCCAAATTGTTATTTCTTATGTTCTTTGCCCAAGACACTATCTCCCAACTCTGTGCTATATTTGGCTAGATTCTTTCCTTCCTCCTCTCCACCTCCTGGAAGCCCTGGTTTCCTTTAAGTCTTCACTAAAATCCCACTTTCTGCTAACAGTCTTTCCAAAATCTCTCTTTATCCTACTGTCTTCCCTCTGTTGATTATTTAGTATTTATTCTGGGCCCTAATGCCTGGCACACATAGTGGGTGCTTAATAAATGCTTGTTGATTTGTAAAATAACTAGAGAATCTTTAAGATATCTTCCAAGTCTAAATTTATGACGCGCACACCTAAGTGTTCAGAGGGAACACTTCATTTTCTATTCTCCCTACCCACTACAACATAAAACATTTAATTTTTTTTTTAAAAAAAGAGAAATAGAAAAACAAATAATTAAGCAAACACAACTTAGGATGAGGTAGTCATGCATATGACTGAGAAGTATAACATTTTATGAAGTTCAGGAAGAAAAAAATGAAAGACACCATCAGGCCTGTAAATGAGTTTGAATGCAAAGGAGTGAGGAAGGATAACAGCATTACCCCCAACAAAAGATGGAAGCCCCAGAGTAGCAGTGGCTCAGGTATTCAGGCTAGACAGCTGAGCTGCCTTAAGGCAAAATCAAGGCTTTATTAAGTCTTTGAGGAGAGAGGAACTAGTTAATAATGGTGTGATGATGATGTCATGATTATGAAACCTACAAAGAAAATGAAGTTTTAGAGAAAAGGGTGATGCCACAAGTTGGATTGACAATGAGAAAGAACCTGTAATGGCAATGGTGATGATGAAAAAGAAGGGGAAGGAGAAGCACATGGGAATCAGTCACTGAAAATACCTCATTACCTATTGTTTCCATGGGTGGCTCAGATACATATGTAATAGATTCCAGGACTGTATGAAAAACAAAGAATAGCAATTAAATATGATAATGCCAAGAAGCACACCTTCAAAGAATAACAACCCTTACTTCCCAAAAGAATCACTAACAGTTTTATCTACTGGAATTTTTTTAAATCTTGGACATTTATTTTCTTCTCATGAACTAAAGGAAGAAAAATTCACTTTAAATTATTAGTTTTTGGACAAATATGTGACTTTCTTTATTGTCCCTTTCCTCAAGGAGCTTATGATCTGATCTTGTAGGGAAGACTATGGGAGCAAATTTTCCAATGTAATTAGATTTTGAAAATTGTGTTTGATGTTTACTCAAAATTTGAATAGGGGAATAATATATGTCTCTCCTTCATTTCAACAACTATGATAATTTTGGATTCATATTAGCAGATTCTTCCTATTTTACTCCAATACTTTGTAAGTAGGGAAAAAATACAAAGTCTTGCTATTTGAAATTCATGTCATGAATGGACATCGTTACTATCAAACACATAGATCCAAGTGCATTGGAAGATCATTGTTTTTGCCTCTTGTAGTAGACTACATACTCCTTCAAGGGCATGTTTCACACCTCAAGAGTAGTGGCATCTACATGTAACTGAGAAAAAAACAGAAAAATTAAATGAAAAAGAAGAGTATTCGTGTCAAATTAAAAAAGAAACAGGGGCCGCTACTCGGTATATCCTTTGTTTTACATTGCAATGTTGTCTAAAATGTTTTATTTTATTTTTATTTATTTTGTTAAATATTTTCCAATTATATTTTAATTTAGTTCACCAAATGTTTTATACCTCTGCCTAAAAGCAGATGTAATAGCACATGTAATAGGCTCCCAATAAATACTTGTTGAACAAATGAAAACAATTCATTTACCAGCTTTGGTTTCTTGCTCATCGGGGCTCTGTGATGTTTGAGGTATAGGATGTACATAATATGTTTCTGCTGGAGCTAGAGAGAAAAGTCTTGTGTTATTCCAGTGTTAATCATGAGAGTTCATCACTTAATGGGAGGAGGGGATACCAAACATATCCTCATTATTTCCACCATGTATTTAAATTAAAATCATCATTTCGTAGACATTAAAAACAAGTAAGGACAATGGCCATTTATGCACCATATGAAGAAGCAAAAGAATGTGCAGGAAGCTATGGTGCTGTGAAGGACAGTGAGAGAGCAATCTCAAACTTGTATTTACAGAACCATAGATACAGATTTGGAACAGATCTCAGAGGCCATCTAGTTCAATGCCTTCCTTTTATAGAGCAGTCATTTTCAAACTTTTTATTCTCTGCATCTCTTTACCCCACTCCTTGCTAAAGAGCTTCTGTTTCTGTTTATTTATAAATCTATTGATATTTACCATATTCTAGATAAAAATATCCACATATCATTATGAAGGTAGTTTTGTAGATTTCCTAAGAGGGTCATGGGACTTCAGAGGTCTTTGTATTCCACTTTGAGAACCATTGTTCATGCGGAAATCAAGGCTTATGGAGGGTAAATGGCTTGTCCAAGATCATTTGAACCACTGCTCTCTAACTCTAGACCCAGGGCTCTTTCCCCTGTACAATACCATCTCCTCATTGGAGTAAAAGAGATAACATCATTAACTTATGTAGAGTTTTACTTTTGACTTACAATTTAAAATAGAGTACATAGAGTAAGGTCAAACTTTATTGAAGAAAATAATTGGTAAAAGCTTTGGTGCTTAATGCATAAACAGTATCTTATATGTATTTATATTAAGTATCTGTTATTTTTGCAAGACGGAAAACTTTCTCAAACATAATAGATTTCACCAAGCCATGTATAACTGAATAGATAAATATTATACACCTGCCTGTAGCATGTTAAGTAACTTGCTCAGAGTCACATAGCTAGTAAATGACAAGGGCAGGATTTGAACTCAGCTTCCTGAGTCCAAGTTTGGCATTTTATGGATTATGACATGCACCTCTGGATGGGATTCTTTTTTACCTATTAGAAAGAGTTGAGAGAATAAAAATAATTGTGTGTCCACCATGTTAATTAAAATTTTAAGTGAATTCAATACCAACTGATGTAACTTTAAAAATCCAATTATACTTGAAGATACAATATTGAAATTACTCTAAATATTGGACATAAAGTGAGGGTGGAATAAGCTAGAAACAGTGAATCTTATCCAGCAACAGAGAAGACCCTATCGGTGTTATATGAGTTACAACTCTCCAGATTTATTGGACTAGCAGGGATATAATGTGAAAAGCAAGACATTATAATGGATGAAAATGTCACAAAGCACAAGGACTTGTAGCAATGAGATGGAAAAGCAGAAACTCGCATGATCACCCTTCGAGGGAGCATCATTACCTATAGTTGCCTTTGGTGACTCAGTGCTAAATGCAATGGATTCCAGTTCTACTTTAGAAACTAGCAAAAAATAACAACAAAACACAGCACAAAACAATCAGAAATGAAAAAGACATCACTCTAACTTGGGGATTCTTAAATTTTTGTGTGTGTCATTGACCCTTTAGTCAGTCTGGTAAAGCCTATAGACCACCATCCCAGGATAGTATTTTTCAATGCACAAAATAAAAACATAGGATTACAAAGGAAATCAAGTGTAAGGAATCACCATTACCAAAACACTTTTTTAAAAAACATTCACAGAATCCAGATTAAGAACCAAAGTGCACAAATTCATTGGAGTAAGAAAAAAAAAACCCAGAAATTCTATAGTGAAAGAAAAATGAAACTCTTGATTTAATAGCTAATCATCTCAATTTTGTAGTGATTAGGAATCTTTTTCCTCTTGCTGTCAGTATATTGGTTTTTTATCTCTTAACTGGACCACATTCTCCTCAAGGAAGAAGAGATGCTAAACTGACACATAATGAACACCACTATATCAGTTGCCTTGAAATTCTCCACCAGTATCATTCTACTCGCTCTCTCAATATGCCTCTGAAAAATAGACACATTGCTGGTTCCACAATTCTCACAGACTAAAAGAGAGAAACTACGATCAACTGTAAAGTGATGAGCTTTACAATATCCAATCGACTATATTCAAGAGCAATTGTCCAAAACTCCAACCCTGAAGAGCAGACTTACTAAGTACAGCAATTTCTTACAAATGCAGAAACACGCACAGACACATAGACACACACACATTTACCAGGTTTGGTTTGAGGTACAGGTAGACTTGGAGTTGTTTTAAGCTTGGGATGTGAAGGTGACTTTGTTCGATTTTGTATGATTGGTTTGTGAGCTAAGGGAAGAAAGGACGGCATTACCATCAGTGTCATGACAGAGAACACTGCAGCTGAATGCTATGCAATATTGCTATCTACTATCCACTCTACAGACTTTACCTGTAAAATGTTGTTTTAAAATATTCTTTTCAACCTGAAGATTTTTTTCCCCATCCTTAATGTTTCTTTTCAGAATGTTGAGGCAAAATTATATTAGAAACTTCATTTGAATTCTCTTTGAACTTATTTCTCAGCCCCCCCCCCACCACTTACAACCTTAAACAAAGTAAAGAAATTGGCAAATCTGTCCCTTTCCATTTACTTTCACATGTTGAATAAAATAATTCAGCTGATTTTAAAAATCAAAGTAATAAGCTAAACTTAATAGTCAGTCATTAATGTTGGATAGTTATGTCAGACATTTTACATTTGAGTATTTCTAGTTCAAAGAAGATCTAAGTTATGAGCTGAAATTTGCAATAACATAGGTTGATACAATAGTTTCCTCTATTTATAACTCTCACTATATTGTGTTCCCATACTTTTCTCAATAAGGGAGCCATGAACTCAGCTGAATCATTAAATATAATTTTTAAAACAAAATACAATTAATGAAAAATAAGTCAAAGGGGAAAAAAGTCAAATTTACTTGAAGAGTACATCTAACCATTCTCTAAAAATACCACCCATGGTTTATCTGGAGCCACATAAATTAAGAATAATTCTTTCTATCTATATTTAAACATGTTTGTAGATTTCATATTTTTTGTGTGAGTGGGAGTCATACAATAGATCATGATCTTCAGGAAAATACATTAATATGAAAGTGCAATCCAGAACAATTTTCACTAGATTACTTAGAGACAGCTATTAAACATATAATTCTTTTTCATTTTTACACTTGTGAAATTTTTTAAGCTTCAAGAGAAATTCATAATTAAGTTCAGTTAGAGAATCCTACCCTAAAAAAATTTAAAAATCTATTTACCAGATGTAATTGGTGGCTTTTCTAGGAGTGGTGATGTTGTTTGGGAAAGATTAGTTTGCACATCAATGGGAGCTGAAAGAAAATACCTATATTGTTAAAACGATCATGAGTGTCATGTTCTATATAAATAAGTGGGCATAATGCCATCAGTAGGTGTTATATGAGTAGCCAAGGTAACCCTTGCCAAGCTTGTTAAGAAGTCAGCTTGGGGAATATGCTATCTTCAGACACAGCATCAGACTATCAGAATTGCAAGCTACAGAATGCTTCTCTCTTCTGAGCAGGAAGAAATCATGTCATGAACTGATGGAAAACAAAACAATGCTGAAAGTCATTAGAATTAAGACCAAATGCAATGACCAATCTTGAATCCTGATGATGAAATACGGAAAACAACACTAAAGGAAGAAGATGACTTCTCTTAAGAGACTTCAATGTTCTTAAGATGGATAACATAGCTGAATGCCATAAAATGGAAAGACCTATGAAGATGATGATGATGGTGGATATGGATCTGACAATGAATGAGTGGGAAAAGCATATGCAATTTTATTCACTGAGAGACATCAATTACCTAATGTTGTTCCTGGAGTCACAGGTCTAAGGGTGGCAGGTTCTAAAGCTGCAGTAGGAACTGATATAAATAGATAAATTAATTTAAAAAACTTGAAATAGAGCCATCTAAAAGCTTACAACAGGTCAGACATTTTACTTGAATATCAATTTCTCTTCTTGGTAGGAGAATCATACGTGTGGAACAAAGGCCAGTGATGTCAGACATCCTCGGTTTGTCTGGTTGTTTTGTTTAAATACTTCATTGTTACAAGGAAGGGAGTATTGGGAAGGGATAGTGATATTAGAAACAACAATAAAATAATTTTTAAAGGAAGGAAAGAAGAAAAAGAAAGGGGGAAGATCAGAAAAGGAGATAGAAAGAAGGGCAATGACTTCTCCCCATCCTCCACTAATTCAATTGCTATAGTTTAAGGCCTACCTCTTCTATGATTTTCCACACCATAATGTGTTCTGCCTTTTCTAATTACTAATACATTTTCACCTTTTAAATTTTGTGTTGTATCTATTTGTATATTCTTATTGGAATATGCTATCATCCTTATTGGAATATAAGTTTCTCAATGAAGGAACTACATTTATCCTTGCTGTATATTCCTCTGAACACCCTGTAGAGGAGTAGGGCTTATTAAATATTTGTTAAATGAATCAATATTAATTAGGTGCCTAGAACTTGAGTTTAAAGCATACAATCCACAACCTTGCTTATGGACGTATGTTACTTTATATTATTACTTCATGTATGCGAAACTGATTTCCATAAATAGATTACAAACTCCCTAAGGCCAAAGAATAAGTCTACTGTTTCTTTTGTATCCTCCAACAGCTTTTCACAGCTTCAAGAAAAATGATAAATAATGAAGAAATGCTTTAAGGATTAAATTAATCTTTTGGCTATATACTTTTGATACCTGGTCATGGAAACATTTTCACAATGTACAAAGGGAAGATATCAGTTAATTTTGAGACAGGTAAATAAAAGATACAGTCACAGAGAATGATTTAAAAACAACAACATAAATCTAAATATAAGCAGGGCACCAAGTATGGGCAATTCATCTAAGATATAAGACCCCATCTAACCCTAATGCAGATTGGTCTTATTCAACCTTGGGGTCTGGGATTGACTCTGACCCTATTTTTCAGCTGGAAGCACCTGTCTACCATGCTGTGCGTCACTGATTTTCCTAAGAAGTACAGTATTAGTGAGGACCACCTCATATACTCCTCACTAGCTATTTGCTACTGACCTGAACTGCTACTCACTCTGCTCCAATACCAAATAACACATTTACCAGGTTTGGTTTGAGGTGCTTCAGGTCTTGGTGTAGTAGTTTGGGGTAGCTTTGAGTGTGGGCGTGGGCGTGGGTGTGGATGTGGGCGAGAGCCTGGCTGTGGACGCGGGCGTGGACGCCTTGTTGTAGATACTTTGGGTGCTAGAGAAAGAAAATGCTTAGTTATTTAAGTTATTATGTTCCTAGAAACTGTGGATAGGGTCACACATAAGCCTGCATTTCCCAGTGCTCATTAGATAACATAAAATTCATGCAGTTTTTAAGAAGATGGAGAGTGAGAGGCCTAAAAGGGCCTTCAAGGATTCTCCTTACCGTAGAATGAAAAAAGTTTGTTGGTCTAAATATGTAAGGAAGAGACAGATACATCCCTAATCTTATATGGAATTCACCTTTCAAAGAGTATATTGTATAAATAAAAACACAAGAGCAGAAAAAGATATTGAGCACTTGTAAGCATAGGGACGGCTAAGATAGATTTCCTGAAAATACCTATCACCTCAGCTCTATCAAAAACAACACTAAAGGCAGAACATGACTTATCTTAAGAGACTTCAGTATTCTTAAAATGAGCAACATAGTTGAAGGATAACACATACAAAGGCATGGCAGCTTCATCAAATTGGTGAACCTATGAAGATGATGACGATGGTGGTGGTGGTGATGAAGATGGGTCTGACAATAAATGAATGGGAAAAGCACATTTGATTTTATTCACTGAAAGACATCAATTACCTAATGCTGTTCCTGGAGTCACAGGTCTAAGGGTGGCAGTTTCTAAAGCTGCAGTAGGAACTGATATAAATAGATAAATTAATTTAAAAAGATGAAATAGACACATCTAGAAGCTTACAAGAGGCTAGACATTTCACTTGAATATCAGTTTCTTTTCTTGGTAGGAGAATCATATGTGTGGAACAAAGTCCAATGATGTCAGACATCTTTGGTTTGTCTGGTTGTTTTGTTTAAGTATTTCATTGTTACAAGGAAGGGAGTATTGGGAAGGGACAGTGATATTAGAAACAACAATAAAATAATTTTTAAAGGAAGGAAAGAAGAAAAAGGGGGAAGATTGTAAAAGGAGATAGAAAGAAGGGTAATGACTTCTCCCCATCCTCAACTAATTCAAATACTACAGTTTAAGGCCTACCTCTTCTATGATTTTCCAGACTACAACGGGTTCTGCCTTTTCTAATCACCAATACATTTTTACCTTTTAAATTTTGTGTTGTGTCAGTATATGTGTCCTGTCATCCTTACCAGAATATAAGTTTCTCAAGGAAGGAATTACATTTATCCTTGCTGTATATTCCTTTAAACACCTTGTACAGGAGTAGAGCTTATTAAATATTTGTTAAATGAATGAATATTAATTAGGTGCCTAGAACAACAACATAAATCTAAATACAAGCAGGGCACCAAGTATGGGCAATTCATCTAAGATATAAGACCCCATCTAACCCTAATGCAGATTGGTCTTATTCAACCTTGGGGTCTGGGATTGACTCTGACCCTATTTTTCAGCTGGAAGCAGCTGTCTACTGTGCTATGTGTCACCGATTTTCCTAAGAAGTATAGTATTAGTGAGGACCACCTCATATACTCCTCACTAGCTATTTGCTACTGACCTCAAAGCATTGAACTGCTACTCACTCTGCTCCAATACCAAATAACATATTTACCAGGTTTGGTTTGAGGTGCTTCAGGTCTTGGTGTAGTAGTTTGGGGTAGCTTTGAGTGTGGGCGTGGGCGTGGGTGTGGATGTGGGCGAGAGCCTGGCTGTGGACGCGGGCGTGGACGCCTTGTTGTAGATACTTTGGGTGCTAGAGAAAGAAAATGCTTAGTTATTCAAGTTATTATGTTTCTAGAAACTGTGGATAGGGTCACACATAAGCCTGCATTTCCCAGTGCTCATTAGATAACATAAAATTCATGCAGTTTTTAAGAAGATGGAGAGTGAGAGGCCTAAAGGGCCTTCAAGAATTCTCCTGGTAGTAGAATGAAAAAAGTTTGTTGGTCTAAATATGTAAGGAAGAGACAGATATGTCCCTAATCTTGTATGGAACTCACCTTTCAAAGAGAATATTGTATAAATAAAAACACAAGAGCAGAAAAAGATATTGAGCACTTGTAAGCATAGGGACGGCTAAGATAGATTTCCTGAAAATACCTCTTCCCCCATCTCCATTAAAAGCAACACTAAAGGCAGAAGGTGACATCTTAAGAGACTTCAGTATTCTTAAAATGAGTAACATAGTTGAAGGATGGCATATACAAAAGCATGGCAGCTTCATCAAATTGGTGAACCTATGAAGATGATGATGATGATGGTGGTGGTGATGAAGATGGGTCTGACAATAAATGAATGGGAAAAGCACATTTGATTTTATTCACTGAAAGACATCAATTACCTAATGTTGCTCCTGGAGTCACAGGTCTAAGGGTGGCAGTTTCTAAAGCTGCAGTAGGAACTGATATAAATAGATAAATTAATTTAAAAAGATGAAATAGACACATCTAGAAGCTTACAAGAAACTAGACATTTCACTTGAATATCAATCTTATTAGAGTATAATGCTAATCCTATCTTTCTTTATACTTCAGACCTGAGTAAAAGCCGACATCTGGTCTCTAAAGATATGAATAAACTGTACCTAGGTACCAATTCATCTCATAAAAGAACCACATCCCCTGGGATGTGTTAAACAGCCCTATAAGGTCAAGTAGAACTTTTTCCAGATTTCTAGTCATCTGACGCCAGCTGATATGGAAAACTTATGAAAAAATCCTTTTAATTTTCACTCATTAAATACTCTGGAAGAGAAAATGATACATTATGATGAACAATTACATAATGAAATATTGTATTAATGTTTCTAATTGGTATTTTAGTCTCTGAAGGATTTTATTACATTAATTTTTTTTGCTTGTGGAGTAGGGTGTTTGTTCCATCCACTAACTATTGAACATATCAGGGATAAAGGCAAATATTTGCTTTGCTTTCATAAATAACCTGGCACAATTTCTTATTTATTCTTTTACATTATGTTGCCAGTTTCACAATTTGTAGAGGTTTTGTGAAACACTGGGATATGGCAACTGAGGAAGAAAAGAATAGAAATAGGTCTTCACCAATTATGAATTTCAGTTCCCCAAATTATGTAAGGGAGAAAGGAGGAAAAGAAAAAAGAGGTAATAAGGAATAATGGGCCAGGAAGGGGAAGCAGAGATGAGTAGACTAAGTACAATAAGTTTGCTACTTCTCAGAAATGCTATAATGCTTAAGAAATAGCCAGCCATTATAACCATTTCCCCGTTCCCCCTTTCCTTAGGAAGTTCAGAAAAGTCATCAAGTGTCCAGAAATTTAATCAAATGAACTGATTACAAATGTCAACTATATAAAACAAAGATTCATTTTTGCTCAAAACACTGAAGACTTTTTACCAGATTTCGTCTGTGGTTTCTCTGGTTTTTCTGTGGTTTTATGTCTATGACGCTTTGGATGAGTAGGCTTTGTTTTTATTTGAGCTGAAGAAAGAAAGTAGTTGGATTATTACACTACTCAAAGTTAAGAATGATATGACTAAGATTACACAGAAACCTCCATCATGCAGGAATTGATCACAGCTTTCATATATATATATATATATATATAATAAGGAGGGACAGATTCTTTTTTAGGTTTAATTTCTTTATTCTAGTTATGTTTAAAAACATCTCTGGACTGCTTTTGGGTAAGGAAAAAGAAAGAAGAAATGAATTTTTAAAATTGATTTATCCTTTTGATATTTGGTAGATAACTTTTTTTTTGGAGGGAGAAGGTAGGTTTTTTTTAATTTTTCTTTTTGATTTGAAGAATATCAACATAATTGTAGAAGAATGAAATAGAAGTTTTAGTTTAAAACTGAGATTTCAGATTTAGGTAACTATTAAACATTGTCTCAAATGTAAATAGCTGCAATGCTTAATTTTTTGCATAAGCTGCAATTAGATTGAAAATCAGGGGAAAAAAACTAGATCAAGAAGCAGGAAAATATGTGAAACGGAAATAAAGTTAAAAGGAATAAAGCACACAGTTAGCCTGTATAATCATGTGCTTCCTAAAGTTTTCAGTTAATTTTCCATTTGTATAATAACTAGGCAGAACGCAAAAGACCTTGCTTTCAAGTCACTTGTTGGAAGTATAAAATTGAACTCAACAGTGAAAGCAAGGTAGATAAAACATGTGAACAATGGTAGTTAAGGCATAGAGGCACAGCAGATAGAACACTCAATTTGCAGTTGGGAAGATGTGTTCAAATCCAGCCTCAGGTGCTGACTAATCATACGATCCTGGGCAAGTCACTTAACCTCAATTTATCTGTTTCTTCATCTGCAAAATAGCCTCTACCTCTCAGGGTTGTTGTGAGGACCAAATAAGATAATATTTGTAAAGTACTTAAAACTCCATCTAAATGCAGGATGAAATTGAAACTTATTCAATGAAAGGTCACATAAAGCATCACCCTTTCAAAAAAAGGTACCAATTGACCAGCTTTGTTTGGAACTCAGTTTTAGGGAGCATTTTTTTTTGGTCTCAGACGGATATAATTTTGATGACTTGATCTAATGTCTAGGGAATGAAGATGTGTGATTGCATCAAGTTCTTTTTAAATGACAGGTATATTAAATCTTCCTCTCCAACAGCCATTTTAAAATGCCTCTTGGAGAAGATGAAATTTTATGGGAAGAAAAAAATTGTCTGGCAACTTCCCATAAAAAAACTATCAGGAATGCAGGAATGAGTAGAAGTATGTGAGACCAACTGGGAAGGAGTTGCAATGTATAATTACCTAATGTTGTTGGAGAATGAGTTATAACTGTCCGTAGTCCTGGGGCTGTGATAGGAACAAATAGATATAGATGGTTTTTTACAAAGCACAGAAGCTCAATTTTCCGTTGAGTTGCTTTTACTTTATATTTGAGCTCTCAGTGGAGGTCACTGGAGAGCTTTAGAATGAACATTCAATGCAGTGGCAAAGTGAATGCAATTCATTAAAATTACACCCTCCAGTTTTTGAGGAACGATTTTCAGTCATAGTTCTCATTCATCACAGGGATACAGCCCAACAAAATGTAAAAAAAAAAACATAAAATGAGGATGCCAAGATGAAGAGAATTCAGAGTATGAATAGCACAAATGATACATGATTGTCCAAAATTACTTTCCATATAAGATTTATCCAAGCAGATAATAATGATGTTAAGACAAAGGTATATGTTGTAGCAGGATGATAGAGAGAAATTTCTAACCAGGTCATGGAACTTTACAGAATAGTCTTCCTTTAATTATTAGTTATCATTACCAAGAAATACTCCTAAGGATGATGCAAAGCCAGAATGGTGGGGGGTGGACCCCACCTATGAACTATGATTGCAGAGATGAAAAGGAAAAGTTGTGACAGACAGTGAATCATGTTTTACCTATTGTTGCTATGATGGTTTCAGTTTTGAATGTTGCAGATTCCACGACTTCCCCAGAAACAAGAAAAATACAAAAGAAAACCAAAAATACTCACATGAATATTATAGAACGCTGGAAAACTGCCCTATGTCTACAATCTTCCTTAGTACGTATGGCCAAAGAACATTTAACTTATGCTTAATGTAAAATAGGTCAAATGAACCTTTTTATCTAAATCTGAGGAGCTAAGTTAAAAAACAGATTCCAATGTGGAGCTCAGGAACCTTCCTTCCTTTTCAAATATGTTCTCTTGATCTCTTTGTCCTAAAATAAGGCCTATTTTAAGTGGTTTAAAGTTATGAAACAAATACATTTACAATATAACTTAACAAACTACATAACATTTTCAGGTGCACTTTGATTTTCTGATAATCTTTGGAACTGGGAAGTTATATCTGTCTCTTAAAGTTGAGGGATTTTCCCTTTCATAATATACTTCTTTTTTCTAAGATCAACCTGTGTATTTCTATATCTATATAGAAAAATAGATGGAGCTTTAAAAAGGCACATATATGTGCTCACGTGCTCACACACACACACACAAAATTTGGAATTTAAATAGTAAGACAGAGGAAATGGACCATATCTTAGGTGATGAGTAGTAGGCATGCAACCTAGTAATGGGTGGGTTTGAATGGGAGTTCCCTCATGATAGTAGTAAAAATTGATTTTATTACCTCCCCTATGTCCCTTAATCATCACAATGGAGTGTATGGGAATGGAGAAAGAGAAACTTAGTCCTTATCAATTTTTTTATTTAAATAGGACTTGTGACTTCATTGCTATAGGGAACTCCTGATGAGGACTCTCCCTTCACCCATACAGATTAATACCTGCTCTGTAACTTGAGGCTAAGTGATTTATAGAGAGCCATAGAGACAGTATGTTTTAGAGGCAGGATTTGAACCCAGGACCACTTCTCCCCTAGTTCTTTAATGACATCTCCTAATTTGTAACCTACAGGTTATAACTCATACTCTTAACTCTGCTAACTACTAAAGAATACATTTACCAGGTTTGATCTCTGGTACATCTGGACTTAGTGTTGCTTTAAGTTGGGGACCTGCATATGGTGGTGATTTGTCCACCTGTGGAGCTAAAGAAAAAAGGCACCTATGTTATTGTAGTAATCACAAATGAAAATAGCATACTATTACTTAACCATTTCAGGTGCATATGTCTTACCTTCCTATTTAAATTAAAGGGTCATGGAGTTTATGGTTAATGTCATATACTTCTTTACATGGTTCTAAGCCTAATACCAACCACACAGTATGCAGCTATTGAATGTTGAATTATGACTGCTAAGGTTGAATGCAGAATTTCATTAAAATTAGAGGTTATTTTAAATGCAGAAGACATTTAAAAGTTTATTATTTTAAACTGAAACATTTTGTAGTGTCTCCAAATATGATTGATATTATAATTTTTAAGTTCCAAGATCAAATGTATATAAAAAGATTGTAAGCAATTCTAAAGCAATGATGCTACTTAAACTGCTCTGTTCATTTGTAGGAGACAATTCTTCAAGTAAGAAAATAGACCTTTAAGAGAAAAAAGTTTGAATATTCATAACTTATCTTCAGATTATGTAAAATAAGAAACTGCCTTCTTATGAAGTCTACTATATTATGCTCCAAAATTATATAACTTTTGATGGAAATTGACAACTAGATCAATGAATAACTGGCCAAAGTTATTTTTTCTTTTTTCCTTAAAAACTAGAAATTTAAACCCAAGATAATTAAAATACAATTTTGACACCAAAAGTCTTTCTAGCATTTATGTAATATGTGGCTCAGTACTCATTGTGAGAGGCACTGAGCATGATGTCTGGAGCCTGGAAAATTTATTGAACATTTTTTGGTAAGCCAAAATTTATTGTGAAAGAGGTGAAGGAGAATCAAAGAACACTCTGTGACAAAAACAAAACCAAACCATTCACAGCTTATTTCTGATGAATAATTTCAAAGGTGGGAAATCTCATCAATAACTCATACTCAGTCTTGGAAGAAATTTTGCTGACAGATACAAAGACCCATTTGGAAAGTAGAAGAGGGTAAAAGAAGAGGCAGGGAACAGTGGAGAGAGACACATACCAAGGTTGTCTGGACTCAGAAATTACCAGGTACATTTGATCGCTTGAGAATCTTATCCATCATTTTTATAAGCAGAAATAAGATGACATCCTTAAATAAACGTACTCCATTGATAACTCCTCTCATCCTTTTATAGCACATATATAGGTATAAATCATATATATGTGTTAATACATTAATAAATTTAAGCACTCAATAAGTCTTACACAAAAAAACTTGTTATTCTTGACATCTTAAGACTCTACAAACTGAAAATGACTCAAACCATGCATGAAATTAAAGGAAAATACAGAGGTGTGAACTATATAGAAGATGGTGCTATGGGGCATTACTTGATGAAGTTCCTTTAGTAGTGGGTAGCAAAAACACAGCTTTGGGAGATGAATGAATAATGATGGTAGGAGGGAAGAGGGAAGAGAATTTAGGACTCCAACAATAAAGATCAAAAGGAACAGTCAAAAGAAGCATCAACTAAGGGGACACAAATCTATTATTACCCAGAGTTGTCATTGATGTCTCTGTCCTGCGTGTAACAGGTTCATATGCTGCATCGTAAACAAAAACATGAAAATAAACTGACATGCATAATTAAGACCAGAATATCTAAATAATTCTTCTAAATAATGTTTGCATATGTCCTTAACCCTTCTGGATTTACAGAGAATCTTACAGACCTTATTTCAGTTAAACAAACTGGTACTTAAATCAGAAAAAAATGAAGAGTTATTAAATTAGAATTTATTCTAATCTTCTAGGTAATGGATAAACTGAAAACTAGTTCTACTGGACCTCAGGAACTTCCTTGAAACCTGGTTTATTACAAGTGTATTATTACAAGACTCCACTCACAGAAAATTAGAATTGTATTCATTTTTTGCCCCTGGTTTACCTGTTTATTACAAGACTCCACTCAGAGCAAATTAGAATCTTATTTGTCTTTTCCTGAATAAAATTCTTTCAAAGTCTGTTGCACCTAATTCTGATAAATGGCAACTACTATTAAAATGACATCATTAGAATGTCAGAAAGAATTGTCATCCCTTTTATGGAAGATAAAAACTTCCCCCAACCCCATTATGTCTACAAATACATAATGTTAGCCCATTGTGGACATGAAGTATCAAATAGTAATGAACATTAAATAGCCACTTTCAGGAATGGATCTGAAAAATGCGAAGTCCAGATTTAATAAAAACCAAAGAGATTCTTTGATAGGGGCTCACATTGTAAAAAGGTATACATCTTAGGACAACAGCCCGACATTTTCTTTCTGAAGGCTATGCTTAGCATAGTATAGGCATTCCAAAAGTAACTTACCATTTTTCACACCTATTAGATCATTTGACATTTGTCAAATCAATATGGGGGATTTTAAGAAGATACTGAACAAAGTCATAGCAGTTAGGTAAGTGCACACATCTACTCTTCAGATTGGAAACACCTAGGCAGAGATTAAGATTCCTAGAACAAAAGCATTGGAAATGAAGTTTACCAGATATGGTCTGTGTTGTAGATGTACTTGGCGTGGTTTTAGTCTTAGGACGTTTAGTTTTGGGCCTGGATAGTTTGGAAGCTAAAGAAAAAATAGCACTGATGTTAGTGTTAAAAATCACAGGTTGGAATTTTAAGAGTTTACTTATAGTTCTCCTTCCTATTTCTAGATTAAGGTATGGAAAAAACATGCCAATCACATCTCATCTCTGGAACATCTGGACTAGGTGTGGTCTTTGCTTATTTTGATGGTTTTGAAACTAAGACAAAAAATTTTCTAGGATACAACCAAAAAAAAAATCAAATTAGAGCTACATTAAAACACTCCTTCAAAAATATTCTATAAATTCAGTGAATATATTGATATAAATGCACAAAAGAGATGGGCTCAACTAATTTTTGACCCAGTAACACATTTTAACTGAGTATTTTCATTTTTAACTTCTACCTGAAGGCAAATCTTTTAAAATATTCTATTATATAGGGTTGGATCCAGAAACATCGAAAAGACATGAAATGATTTTTATCCATAAATAACCCAAAGAACATTGAAGTATACAAGTTTCTTGTTCAGTTTTTAAATGTGATGATAAAATTGAAAAATAGGAGTGAAAAATTTACTAATTAGATCTCCTAGAATAAATATCTGAAAACACTTGTTATTACATATAGCTGACTACTTAGTTATGATTTCCTGCAGTTTTCTAAAATAGAGTTATGGCATATCAATTTGGAGTTGATGGGAAATAATAAAAGAACAACTACAGTAATATGGCATTAATGCCATTCCTCCCCAACCCTACTCCTCCTCCAGCTTTTGGAGCCTTTCTGATCTCCTGTTAACTCAGTCCAGGGAAATCTTTTTATTTGACTCATTATTGAGGTTCAAGATTCATGAAAATGGAGGAATGTCATTCCTCAGAAAAACATAGATGAAAAGCATGGAACTTCATGCAAATAAAAGAAGGAAGTGAGTAAAACAACTCAGTGGAATCCACAATGCTGCATAAATCTAGCATTAGAAAGGCACTGTCAAAGCTATGGTGCATATGATGGGAGGATGATATGTTAGTGATAGCAATAAATTCATAACTTCCTAGAATTTATCACAATATAATTCTTCTTTGAAGACAGTTATTTTCAGATGAAGAGTAGTAAACTTCCATCAGAAGCATGAAATGACTTTGTGAAAGAAGATTCTGCTAGGGTAGCAACAGCCTATGGGTTTGCCTGAAAGGATGAAGAAGAAAAGAGGATGTAGCCATTCACTGAATCAGTAACAGGAGAGTACAATTACCTATTGTAGTCTTTGTTCTTTTAGTTGTTAGTGTAACAGGTTCCAGGGCTATAGCACAGGAACAAACCAAAGAAACAAAACAAAACAAAAACCACAACACTGAGGAAGAAGGAATTATGGGAAGGATATTTTCTTTAAAATTAGTCATTTGTACACAAATAATAAATATCTCTATTTTATTCAAAGTCACTTTTGTTTCTCCTATAAGAAGTTTCCTCAAGACCTCCAGGAAAGAGAGAACCTTTGAACACTAAGTTTAATACTTATAAGCAAGAGGGAAAATGGGGACACAGGGCAGTGTTCTTTTCCTTTCCAAGAACACAATTCTACCTTTTGCACAATTTTCCTCTCTTCTTTACCTGTTAATAGGTTTGTATTAAATTTGTTAGATGGTCTGCTCCTAGATAGTGAGTCTTAGTCTTGGATAAGAGATATTAAAAAATACCTTATCTACATCCTGAGAATTGGTTGCCACCATGAGTGTTTAATCAGTACAAAGAAGAGTCATAATTGTGAGTATATTGAATCGGATGCCTAAATCAACGAATCACACTCTTCTACACAACAACAATCATTCAGCTAAAACACTGACAACACATTTTTACCAGGTTTGGTGGGGGGTGCTTTGGGAGCAGGTGTGGTTTTAGCACGCTGCCAGCTGGGCCGTTTTGGTTTCAGTGGAGCTGAAGAAAAAAAATGTCTGATTATTTTAACTGGCAGAACTCTGGAAACTTGCCAAGGCTATCTACGGAATATTTAAGTCTTCCTTTTACTTAATGTGAGAACATCTCAACCTATGTGGTTGCTTTTAATCAATAGATTCCCAACAAAATAGGATCTTTCATAATGGGTGATTGGTTTATCTCAATGAAAAACCAGGGACTTTTTAAATCATTAAAGGAAAAATAAAATTAGGTATAGATGAAATAGAAGCAAAAAGAATTTGAAAGTGGTATAGTTTATGTGGAATTTTTAGGAATAAAGGCTCACATTCTGTTTGGAACACAGTTTTGGGAGAAGAAACCTTTTTTAGTTTGTTTTATTTTCTAAACTTTAAACCACAGGTACATCTTCAAGCTTTATTTGAAAGCAGTTAATTTTTTTTTTAATACTTGAAATGCTATTTGAGCTAACTTTAATTAAAAAGAAAGGAAAAATAAGATGTTTTTCTGGCAATGAGATGGAAGTGATAATGAATTAATGCTAAAGGCATTAATGAGTCATTCAAATAGCTGAGATATGTCCTATAAAAGATAATTTAGAACAATGGATTGAAAAGATGAGATGGTGGTTGTGAGTGAATTTTAAGACATTATAAACAAAAATAATATTAAAGGAAGCCAACAGAGAAATTCACAATGAGGAGAAAAAAGGTGCAGTAATCCCAGTGCAAGACCGACAGCTGATGAGAAAGATGGAATGGTACAATGGAAGGAGCATTAGATTTGGAATGAGTACTTGATCTCTAATCTCTATGTGAAACACTCTGAGAAAATTATGGTTTCTTGTGTGAAAAAAATAAAGGAGGTTATATGGCCTTAAAGGTCTTTTCCAGGGCAAAATCTCTGAGTCTATGAGAATATGGACAGCCTGCATCCTGTGGCATCTTGTGAAGAAAATGTGAAGAAAGCATGAGCAAGCACTTTAAGTAGAGCCCTTGTGGGAAACTTATGGGAGACCATTTATGAGAGATGTATAGGATGGACAGGTGTCTATTGTGACTTTCATGGCTGAATGGGAATATCACCATAGAAGAAATCACAATACATTTGTGTACTGGAGTAAATATACAGTTTTCCCTTTCTGCTTTCATTTTTTAAATCAATCACAAAATTAGAAGAGGCAGTTAAAGATGTAGTTAATTTGCAAAAGATCTGGTACTATTGTTCAACAGCAAGCTTACTGAGTCAATAATGTAATGAGTGCTTAAAAATTTACAAGGTTTACATGGACATTGAGGTATTTTCTGCCATAGTCACCCATGTTTTGGAACTATTAATTTCTGCATTTTCCTTTCAGGGGACAATAAACAATCTGATATTGTAACTGGAAGCTTCAAGAATGGACACAAAAAAAGATTCAAACATGAATTGCACCCATGTATTTCAGGGAAATCATGGTACTCTTCTAGAGTACCTAGATTAGAGCAATAAGCAAAGGACTTCATTCTAATTTTGCAATGAAAACAAAGGCAAAGAATGAGTAATGAAAGAAAAACACATTTTTAAGGAGAATGAGAGCAAGGTTTGGATGGACTTGTATGATCTTAAAAGATATTGGAAAGAGAGGAGGAAAGAAGATCTGGAGAACTGAGGTGACAAACTTAGAAACCTATCTATAGTTAATGGGTATAAAGTTGAACATAAGGGGAAATGAGGAGAGATATTTTTATGCCCTCCCAAAGACAGACAACTGCTCACTAAAGGAAATTCCATTACCTATTCTCATTGGTGACAGTGGTAAAGGTGGTGCTGGTGAAGTTTTGATACTAACCGACTCCAGGGCCATAATAAAAATAGGCAAAACCAGAAAAATATTGAATAGCAGTATCCAACTGGAAAATGAGATTTCATGTTAAATTTAAGAGTGTTACATCACTGATGAATATTGAGTGCAACTCAGTAGAGTGAATCACTGGTTGTTCTATTACACTGTCAGAAAACTACAAAGAAAGTAAGATATAAGAATAATTTTTTTGTTTTTCTCTGATGAACATTCACATTCTGACAACCATTCATATCTCTTACAGCTCTGGGGATGTACTACTCATACAAATGTCTTGTCTTTGAGACTGAGACATTTGAGAGTACAATGTCATGTCTTTGAACTGAGGGAAACTGGACTGAATAGTCTTCACCTATTACTTGCCATCTCAGGGTTTTGAAGTATTTATAGCAAATATGTAGTTTGTTTTGAAGAGGTTAGTGGGGTTACATCTTTTTAAGAGCTACCTGCTAATACTCTAAAGATGATACCTGCTTTCCCAACAGTGATAATCTCTGCCACTTCAGAATCTACATCAAAAACCAAACCAACTTCTCTTGAACTTGAGAGTCCACCAGCAACACTGGGTAACAATATTATCTCTATCAACCATTGCTTTATTTTTTGATATGTTATTAAATTTTAGCAGGCAGGTCATCAAATTCTTTCTTGAAGCACATTAGTTGAACTTTCCCTGTTCCTTTATTGCAGACATTCCATAGGTGCTGATTTTCTGGATTTTTTGAAAAGCAACAATGACAACTTGGTGTAGATTCTGAAGTGGTTGCTATAAATACTTCAAAACCCTGAGATGGCAAGAGGATGATCTACTCTTATTTATAACCACAAATAAATTTCCTCATAGAAACCCATTTTCGGGATGCACCACAATAAAAAATAAATGGTGCTGACATCATATATGTACCACATCCAAAATTCAGGGGAAAACCATTTTTAAAACTTTTCAAATTTCATCTTGTAATCACAGAAAAATGACCTCAGAAAGACTTTTCATTCAAGTTAACAACCTAGATAGTCACTGACATTCTGTATTCTGCCTAATAGCTGGTCCCTATCCACAACACTATGCCAATGTCATTGTTGCAACACAACATAATTTCAAAGCTCTCTAAGCATGAGGTTGCAAGAAGCTTGTGCCTCCACCCCTCCCCTACCCACCCTCTGCCTCCCTTCTCATACACAGTTCCTTTGAGGATTCTGATTCATGTGATTTGGGATTTTCAGTGTTGTTGACTATGCTACCCAAAATTTAATCTTTTATGATTATTCCATTCCTTTTCACTGACTTGGAGACCTCGCCCACTCTCATAAGAGATCATTCACCAACGTGCTGCTGTCCTTCGGTATAACTCCTCATTGCCAATGGCCCAACACCTATGTATACTCGAAAGTCTTACTATCACATCCAATTGAAAGTGGGGGAAATTAAAATTTTTGAACATCTGACAAACTTTTTCTCCTTCTTTGGTGTCACTCTCAGTATGCTTTGACAAGCCTTGACAATTTTTACAGATTTCTGCCACCGTCATCTCTACAATTGCTGAAAGAGAAATTTCCTGATGATTGCAGAAGAGTCTGCGTATGTTGAGATCATTCTATTGCATCATTTTGATTTCTGTTAGGAAAAAAATCACCACACCAAAATACTTGTTTTGAAAATTATTTTAGTCTAAGAACTTGGAAACTAAGGAAAAATCAAGCAATTTTCAAATTCGGTGTGTGATGCTTCTGGTTTAATACTTTGAGTTTTGAAGAAACAAATGGAAAAAGAAGAGAATCAATTTATGGATATTTAGGGCTTTAGGGACTTGCACTAGATTGGGAGAAACAAAAAAGATACATCTTCATTAGGAAAGTTGGAAATATTCTCTTGCCCTCTAATGATAGTATCATTTGTAATAGTATAGCAGCAAAGCACTTTTCAAATAATGATACATTCAAATAGTAGCACAAATAATTTTCACATGTGGCTGATGAGATCTGATTCTACTTTAAGGCCACACTGTGTATTTTCAACCTAGGCTTTTATACCATAGTCTCAGGTACAAGAAAAATAATTTTTAAAGTTATTACAAATGCAGGATACAACAAATTACTGTTGAGCTGAGGCATAATAAAAATTCTAACAAAGTTTGCCTTGATTAATCTTCTGAAAATAAAGCTGTACACTAAGCTTGGGTACCAGTATCATTCAAGAAACCAAAGTGTACATGACTTGGTTTTACTTATGGTACTTGAAACTGACATGACATCAGTTCCTTGTTCCATATCAGTATGTTTTTTGATCAATTCATAACTGAGCCCTTCAAAGGAGAATACAACTTGCCTAGACCTAAGAACTTAGTCATTAGATCATATGTTAAGATTGGAAAAGAAAATGTAGCACTATAAAATATAGTAAATGCGGTACTTTAATTTTTTTGCTTATTTCATATCATTTGCATAATGAGCAAGTTATCTATAACTGTGGAATAGTACTAGTTATTTATATGAGATCCCTAACATTGTCCAAGTGGAACATTTGGAGTATCTAGTCATATCACATATTACCTACAATACTGGATTTCCCCTGGACAAATTCACTAAGTAAATATCATTACTATCCAGGTTTGTCCATATGTCAGTTGTCCATATGGTCAGTTTAAAGGTAAGGGTTTCCATGCTTTTCTTTTCTTCTGGTAATAGAAAGCAAAAAATATTTAGAGACTCGATTAAGAATAACAAGATATTCCAAAGAGGACCTGAACAACATTTTAAAACTCTTAACTATTTAATAAGCAAGCAAGGTTAAATAGTGGGGGTCATTTAAAGATAAATTTAGACTAAGTTGGGCAAATAATAAATGCAATTATATTAAGTTTAATTAGTAATAATGAACTATAATATTCTAAGCTAACAAAGAAATGTAAAATTTCCCCTAGCTAGTGGCACCCCAGTAAAGCTCACCTCTTCCTCCTGGGGTCCCTGACTTCCTTCAAGTCTCAGATAAAATGTCATTATATAAAATATTTCTTGGTCTGACTTAATATTAGTGACTTCCTTCTGAGAATAACTACAATTTTTCCTGCATTTATCTTGTTTGTACATTGTTTGAATGTTGTGTCCCTGATTAGATCATGAGCTCCTTGGGAGTAGAAACTGTTTTAACCTTTCTCTGAATTCTCAGTGCTTAACACAGTTTCTGGCACACAGTAGGTGCTTAATAAATGCTTATGGACGACCTACTGCAGAGAAAGAATCTAATCTATATTAAGCTTAGATATATATCTATATAAAGCACAGGTATATGCCTAAGGAAATATAATATATAAAAATCCAGACCTATGAAACAAAGTAGGCGTAAGCACCTAAACCATATTGTCAAGGCTTTGGGGTTGACTCTCCACCTTACTTTCCTGTGTCTTGCTGAAGAAAAGCTTAAATTAATGGACACATGAAATATACACAGTAGTAACTGATATCTACCTTTACATCACATTCCATTATGTTATCATAGAATGTCGTTTCTAGGTTTATGCCTTAATTTACATAAATTCAGTATTTCAAGTCAATAAAAGATTTGGATTATCATTAGAGCTTCAAGCTATCAGTTTTCCAACTTTAGGTAGAGTAAACCATGCCACTTTCCTTTTAATAGGAGGATTCATAAGATACTGTTGAAATTCAAAATGTTGGATTGTAAAAGTCTTAGTTACCATATTTGGTTCCTGCTGGTCTGCTCTTGGGGCGTTGTCGCTTAGATGTAGAAGGAATGGATGTGGTTTGTGTGGAAGCTGAAAGAAGCAGATTCTATTTCATAATTTTTCATTAAACGATCTTTCTTTAGCTGGCAATCATGTTGCACCACGACCATAAATTCACAATGGCAAAGGACTACGTATGTATCAGCAGATCCTTTCTGTCACCTAGGGCTTAGTATATACTAGGTACTCAACAAACACTGTTCATAGAATCATATTGAACTGAACTGCAGAAAGAACACTGTATTTAGCCATATCTTGTGGGGATAAACGTATTTTAGAAAAAAAATCACAGAATTCTGTTTAATTCCGCAAACATTTATTGCTTACTTGCTGCATGCTAGACATCAGGGGATATAAAAATGAAAAAGGACACAGCTCCTACCATTTAGGCTTTATGAAAGAGAGAGAGCCTCACCTAAGCCACAAAGAAAGAAAGTTTTAACAGAGAACTATAGCGAGTGACATTGCTAATTATGGGCGACTGTATGCAAATGCATGAAAGCAGGAGAAGGCAGGTCAAATGCTTAAAGTCTGGATTATCTATGTATAGGGTAGTAGGCAGCATAGATAATTTGAGTTTGGGAATCAGGAAGAGAGGAACTCTTTGAATTCTGCAAGCTCTCTCTTCTTCAGAAGTAGAAATAAATTTCTAGTGCTATGGTTCTTTAGTATTGAGTTAGCATACCTTGTGCCTTCTAAAATTTCTACTACAAACAATTGCTGTTGTCTTTCATCCTCCCCCTTTCCTTTTTTCAGCATGATATAATCCACAGATAGTGCCTGATAGTATTTGTACTTACATCAGAGGGAAAGTATTCTGTATTAAACTGAATTCAATTTAACTGAACTAAAAGGAATAAAGTGTAATTCTCAATTATGTTTCTGGATTTTTCTATTGGGAAAATAGGAAAGAAATAATTTGTTGTAATAAAGAGATCTTGAAATCATGTATATTCTTTATATTTGATCATTGACACTCTATTTTATACTGTTTCATTGAAGCCAATGACTATTAAAGAATTCATGATATTGGTAAGGAGAAAAATTGGAAATGCTGACTATGATAAAAATCACAGTTAATAATTATGTTGTGCTAGCAAGATCTGTAAACACTTTACATATACAGGGTGCCCCAAAAGTCTTGGCACATTTTTAAGCTAGCTTAAAACTGCATTATGATTTTTCAGATACTTTATATTGTCTCATTTGATAGCACCACCTTATGAAATTGACTGAATTTTTCTTAGGTGCAACATGATTAATTTTTGCCACTTTGCTACTTTAAAAGAATATAAAATTGCTTAAGTATTAGTAGTTACCAAGTGAAGTGTGTTGCTGTTCAGGACTGGCAGATATTTTCGGTTTTTGAGGAAGCGGCGTTTCATTTGGAGCTGAAATAAAATAGTTCCCGCCCCAACCCAATTTAGTTAATATAAGGAGCTCCTAGAGTACGAACATGCTTTTAGCTGATAAGAAAGACAAGTTACAAGTCAGTGATGAAAAATGAATAGCTCATAGATTTGTGAAAGTTGGTGGATAGAATGATAATTGATCATTTGATCACCAAAATTAGGGTAAGTGCATCCAAGTGTGCTGGAATGACTACAAAGACAAAGGGAGGTGAAAGAGAAATGGTGAGGGTGAGGATGTCGCTTTCACATGCAGATTTCCTAGTGTATTGTCTTACTCCTTTTAAGGCAATGAAAACACCATCCACTATGTCTTCTAAGCAAAGTCAGCTAGAGTATGAAATCATTAATGATACAGAGAAAAAAAACAACAGCTATGTATTCAGAAGCAGGAAAGAGATACATGATTAGATTTTGTGCTGGAATGGGATGGTTCTTTGGAAGAAAGCCATTCACAGTGGGCTTTCCTTTGATGAAAAATGAAGTGAGAGTATTTGCTTTTAAAAACATTACCCAGTGTTGCCCTTGGCTGTTCAATTGTTCTAGAAGTTTTAGATGGGGCAGAATCCAGAGTAGAATCACTTGTTGCTGCTGGAATAAATGTCAACCAGTTATAAGGGAGCAAAGAGTCTCAGGAATTGATGCTAATTCATGAATAGCAAGTTATATCTAGGAGGAGGAAAGGGGTCATTCAAAGGGGCCCAGTGGAAAGAGTATTCAACTCAGAGTCACAGTTTCTGAATTCTAATCTTCTTTTTGTCACTTTGTCATCTGTGTGACTTTAGGCAAGTCATTTATCTCCCAAAACCTCCATTTCTTCATCAGTATAATGAGGGAGTTGGACAGATGACCTCTAAGGTCCCTTCCAGCTCTAGAACTATGAACTACTTGAAAGACTGTTGATGAGCAGTATTAATGAAGTCACTGGAAGTTAGAGATGGAGTCATATTGGAAAAATACACACAATTTGAAAAACTAGGAATGAGGATAAAACAAGTTGCAAGATAGAAATATATTTGATAGGATCATAGCTATAGCGTATAAAGGATCTTAGCTGTCATTTACTCCAATCCCCTCACTTTGCAAATATGGAAACTGTATCGGTTAAATGGCTTACCCAATGTAACATAGGTAGTGAAAAGGATTCACATTCACGTCCTATGATTCCAAGCTTATCTCTTTGTATTTTGTAATCACTAGTGGAATCCATACTAAGTATTCTACTTCACAGTTTTGTATTTTATATTACTTATAACTGTCCTCCATTTTGAAAGACCATATCAAGTATACGTTGAAGGGAATTTTCTAAAATTTCATGAACTCCAAACCCTCTGGAATCCCTTCCAATTCCACAATTCTATAGAGCATATTATGACATAGAATAAAATATAGCAATTTGTAACCATGCACTTAAAATGAGTCAGATTTTGGAAACATAGTTGGTACCCAGTCAGAAATTACTTTTAATACTCCCATGAGGTAGCTGGTAAAAGAACTGTTATCACCATTGTACAGATGAAGGGACTATGTTTCAGAGAGATTAAGTGATTGGCACATTATTAAATAGGTAACAATTGGCAAAAGTGAGACTTGAGTTTGTCTTCTAAGGAAGTCCAATGGCCTTAATTTTAACACCATGCTGTCTCAACCAAATCTCTAGCATTATGATCCTTGATGAACAATGTCTGATTCTCCAACTCTTGGATCAGCCATAAACACACCAAAGAAAAGTCATTGTGGGATTGGAGAGAGGGAGAGAAGAGAAAGTAATGAAGAGCATTTGTTTTTCCTTCTTTCTCAAAGAAGAGGACCAGATTCAGAGTCTGTAGAAAACTCAGGATCAAAAATCAGGATAAAAAGATTTATGAAAGGATGAGTAAGTGTACCTGCTTGAGCTGTGGATATTTCAGGTTCATCTGTTGTTGGAGGGTTTGAGGAAAGAGGCTGCATGTCATAGGTTGCTAAAAAAAAGTTTGAACAAGAATAGAAATTAGTTTTTAAAGATGGCACTATATATTTCTAAACAATGTTGGCTTTCTATGGTGCTGTTCCTGTTAGATAGCTTCTTCTCTTGATTTGAACTTGTGAGTTTTATAAATTCAGAACTGAAGCTGTCCTCAAGTGTGATTCATGTTGTTCATTTGAATGGAGCAGTGCCAATTCAGGACAAAATATATACTTAAAAATAAACCAAATAATGGAGTTAGATTTGATTCTGCATGTAGGCTGTACAAAGGAACAGAACAACTGATTTTTATACATTCATTTTCTCTCTCTCTCTCCTTCTCTCTCTCTCTCTGTGTCTCTCTCTCTCACACACACCCCCTTCTCTCTCTTTCTCCCTCTCTCTCTTGGTCTCTCCCCTATGCACACCCCCATTGGATTCTCCTCAGGTCCTTCAAACAAGATTATTCAGTTTCCATTTCTTATTCACCCAGAAGCAGCTATTCTTCAAATCTAGGAACTAACTGCTAGAAAAGCATATCATTAGTGGTATCTGACCTCCAGATAATTTATTCAATTGAAGGCCACATTTTGCATTACGTATAAAAAAAAGTGGAATCACTTTCCAAATGAAAATGAAGGCTGTGTATTTTATACTTCAGAATTTTTCATCAACCAAAGATGTGAAAACATTTCTTTAGTGAGCTGTTCCTGTAAGTTGGGGAAAAGAAAAACAAAACAAAACAAAAAATAATGAAAGAGTAAATGGGGTAGGGAATAAAGATGCAACTAAGAGGAGAAATGATTGATAAATAGAAGAAATAAGTGGAAAGTCATATGAAGCTTAAGAATAAAACAGAAAAACAAATTTTCCAAAAATGTGTAGTTAGTTGGCAGTCTTGAGAATCATGAGACTACATTGCTTTGTCACAGATCCTTGATACCAACAGACTTTGGTCATTTAAAACAGAGAAAAAATTCCTTTGAAATGAAAAACATTGTTTATTTCTTCTATACAATGCATATGTCTTTCTACATTAGACAGAAATAGTTGTCAGTGACTAAAATTATAAAGCTTCGTTCCAGTAGTCATAAAATATAAATTTAATTAGCAGAAGAGCATACATCATGGTTTTAAACACTTTTACTGACACAGTGCTTTAAGGTCTATAAAACTCTCTCTAGCAATCCATGAGCAGATGTATGATATATGTATGATATATTGGAGTTGTCAAATATATAGACAAGGCTTAATAGTGTCATAGGTGGTTATGACCTGAGGTTTGGGCTACCTATAATAGACTTGGAAGGGTGCCTTGTCACATTGCCAATAAACTAGCTGGGGGCAAGAGACCAAAAGGGTCTAGATTATCCAAAACAGAGCAATTTTCCCTGAAGTTTCCAAAAGGGCTAAAGTCATATCTATCTGCTACCCCTCAAATATCTCTGGGCCAGGTGTTTAAAAGACAGATTCAGAATACAAAAAGACCCCACATGACATCTTTCAGTCAATCAAGAGTCATGCCTCTCTTTAATATTCAACACGCAAAATAGGGTTATCCCTCCCTCATTCTACTATGATAGGATCTATGCTACATTATTATGCCCACTTCAGATAAGAAAACTGAGGCTCAGAGAAGTTCCTCATAATCATACAGTGAATAAGTCTGGGTTGGGTCCCTAACTTCGAATCCAATGTTCTTCTAACCATAATATACTCTACTCTCTGGATTCAAATAGTCACCTATATTATATTATACTGTCCTTTGAAGGTGAGCTAGCCAACATGCTTTCATACATATATGGAGACATATTCAAGCACACACATATGTATATAATGTTTTGATGGATACAACTCCCAAGGGATTTGTCATAAAACAGTACAGATAGCCATATATTCATAGAAGCTGTTGGCATAAAAAAAAAGGATTCATAAGAGAAAGGTCATATGAAATGTAACTCCTGGATGGATGGAAGTAAAGCACCAACATTATCTGCTTTCAGAAAATAAAAATTGACCTTCTGATCATGGCAATTTAATCTTGTTTTAGAAGCCCATGAGGGAGAAGATAATGGTAACAGGGAGTAAGTTACACTCCTGGTTGTACTTGTATTTTTAGTATCAGAGAATTAAATGACATCAAATTATTAAATTAAATGTGATAATTATTTCCAAAGATTAAGAGGCAAGTATATTTTTCCCTTACAATTTAAATATAGCATGCAATCATGCCTCCATTGAAGTCCTAATCCAGTACCTCAGCGTGCTGTAGGGGTGATCCTGTGTTCTTGAAGCATTTATCAGTAGAGTGTAACCTAAGAAGCTTAAAAGACTTTCATTAAGTACCCAGTGATTGGTCATGTTCCAGGACCTTAGAGATCATTTGGCCCAATCTCTTCATTTTATAGATGGGAAACTGAGGCCCATCAAGTTTAAGTAACTAGTGCAAAATCACAGGACTATTGTGAGTGATGAGATTTAAACCCAGGTCACCTGAGTTTGTTGTTTGAGGGCCAACTTAACTTTGAGGAGATAAGTATGAGTACTGCAGATTTGGTCATCAAGTAATGAATTATATATTTTTTGTCTATAGGAATTCAGTAAAATGGTCTTCTGACTGTCATTGGATGAAGGAGTCACTATTTTTTGCAAAGTGTATCAAATGCGAATATTCTGCAACTTTTTGGAACAAAAGAAGGTAATTGGAATTGGAAATTGACTGAAAATTTCATTTAATTTTCCTAAAAGCAGATAATTATGTGAAAGAATTCCCTTTAATATTAACATAGGAATTCCCCATCTGATATCAAATAGCTGCATAGTAGCAGTATTCACAGTGTGTCATCAAATAAACACCTTCTCTCCATATTTTATAGAAATCTTTCTAGTGATATATTTCTCAGGGTTTAGGTACCACCACTTGCTACCAAAGTGGTAATCCAGAAACCACATATAAATGAATGATGAAGGTGAGATGGGTAGAAAATTCAATAAATGGCTAAAATACTGTTCCTTTTGCTAATATGAGAATACACCATGAACACATACAACTCAGGGAATTCTCAGTACTATTTGCATAAATGAATAAATGCTTTCCTCAGGTTGGTTTTGAATGTTATAAACTTATTATTTGGAAGAAAACATTCATGAAGCAAAATAAAGTCTTGGGCTATAAATCTCTAACAGGCAACAACATAATAACAAAAATCTGTAAACCATCTGGTGAACTTTATTTTTACTCTTGTGCTCTCATAAGCATCCCCACTTCTTCATCTAGCTTTCTTTCTCTCTAGGGTTTATTCCAATTGAGTGGATGAGTTCAGTTGGAATCAGCTGCTCACAGGGCAGGTATAGTCCTCCGTGTGGAAGCTGACCCCTTTAAAATACTCTTGGTAAACTATCTAATGCCCAAACAATTTATTTCTAAGTATAGCACTCCTTAAGTTTGTTCATCACTGGTGATACTCAATTTCTGATTTTGACAGTTCTTTATAGAATGTAGACAATTTTTGAAGCATTTTTCATATTTCTGTCTCTTATGGATTTTCCATCTTTTTTCTGATGCCATAAATGTGATTTCTTTTATTTTATTTTATTTATTTATAAATGTTCTACAATCACTTCCTTAAAATTAAGATTTTATACCCCCACACCTTCCCCCCCTACCCCCCTCCCTCCCCATGACAGC
>CM053771.1:308374818-308430409 GCA_028658325.1 Potorous gilbertii | reverse complement strand
GAGAATGGTTTGGAACTATGCCCAAAGGGCTACAAAAATGTGCATACCCTTTGACCCAGAAATATCACTACTAGGACTGTATCCCCAAGAGATTATAAAAATGGGAAAGGGACCCACATGTACAAAAATATTTATAGCGGCACTCATAAATGTGATTTCTAATTGGGAAAAATAGAATGTCCTGTTATTCTTTCAGGAAAAACTGCTAAATGTAATTGTTTATTGTCCCAAGATAGCACCCAAGCAATCTTATACAATAGGAAACCTAAAAATATTTCTATGATATCTGGAATAGTTCAGGGCCACTGAGTCAGATGGCCTCGTTATCATGAGTTGAGAAAGAAAGTAAAATGAAGGTTCTTTAGGATTGAAAAAAAACATTAACTGGACCATAACCTTGGGATCACAATCAGTTACTTCTCTTTGTTTAACCTGCAATTGCCACATGGTACTTAATTCAAATGGCTATCTTCCATTCCAACAACAATGACTCATTAACCTCCATTGGATGAAACTCCACTGGAGTTTTTCTGTAGTGAGAAAAAGTCAGAAGGTTCACCCCAGAAGAAGAAAATAATTTTTGATAAGAGAAATCAGATTAAAATGAACATCTTATTGCTCACATGTTTATACATATGTGTATATATACATATATGTATATATGCATATGTATATGTATGTATATGTGTATATATATGTGTGTATGTGTGTGTGTGTGTGTGTGTGTGTGTGTGTGTGTGTGTGTATCTGAGCCTGGGTTATTTCTTTTCCTTTCCAAGATTATTTAGATAAATTAGTGTGATGGCCAAAAAATTAGGGTCTTTTGCTGTTTTTATTTTACTAAAATGCTTCTGATTGAATAAAATGATTAAGGAAGATCTTTGTTACCCATTGATGGGCCTGTCAATTGTGGGAAGCTTGATTAGGGGAGCTGTTTTATAGGAGAGTCCCAAGTACCTTTTTTTTCTTTTATTGTGGCAATGGGTCAGAGGGTTATACCCTCTGACTCTAAAAAGTTTATAAATACTCTGAGGGTGAGATTTTACTTTGGGACTTAGTTGTTATAAGAAGGTTTGAGTGCCAGACAAGGACTCTTGAAAACCCTTTTAAGGAGCCCCTTGGATTTGAAAATCTAGATGTTGGTGCCTCCCTCTCTGGTAACTATGATCGGACAGTTGGACCTGTCTGTTAAATTATGATCAGGCAGAGGAAACCATGTTTGTTGACTTTTTGATTTCTCTGTGTTTTCCTTGAAGTTCAAGGTGCTGACTCCCCTGAACTAGGTGAATGACATATATGCTTGATTAAAGGAATGATACATAGTGATTGTTAACCCCTCAAAAGTTGCCTTTCCTTTTATAAATGCAGATCTAAGGCCTCTGATAGAAGACTCCCTTGTGTATGTTGGGGTGCTTACTGATACAGTTGGAAAGTCAGACTTTTTTTGGTCCAACGTAAGGAAGAACCTCCTAAACAATTAGAGTTGTCTAAAAATGGAACAGGCTAGAGTTCCCCATGACTGGAGCTGTTTTAACAGAGGCCAGATGATCACTAGATGAGGGAATTCATCTTTCTAGTATGTATTCTATTATAAGACCACCAAATCTCTTCTAGTTTGGAAATTCTATTACACAAAGCATTATTCCCTATTAGTCACCACCCAGTTACAGTACTGTAGAGTGGGTTGTTCAAAACTCTGGACCTATTTTTACCAGCCTGTTTTGAAATATCACACGCATTAGACTTCCTTTTATATATTAGAGAAATTAACAAATTTCCATCCAAAGCTCAATATCACAACTGTATTTGCTTAACAAATTGACCAATTAGGGATCAAAATATACCTTTCAGATAGGAAATCCATTTAAAAATGAAAAGCATTCCAATCAGTTCACTAATTATATGTTTGAATGAGTAAACACTAATTTGAGACTTATAGGTAGGACATCTATAATATACTTCTTGTATTAATTTGATAATTTGATTTATTTATGTATACTTCTTTTATTTAAATGTTGTTTTTAAGGCTTTGTTTCCATAAATAAAACATTTCAAAATTTACTAGGGGGAACATTTAAGTGTTAGCTGGGAGGAAATATACTATTGATTTTCCTTTCCTTTTTCAATGGCAGGGTTTTTTTTTAGTGGCATCTAAAATACCTATATATAGTTTTC
This sequence comes from Potorous gilbertii, assembly GCA_028658325.1. NCBI lineage: Eukaryota > Metazoa > Chordata > Mammalia > Diprotodontia > Potoroidae > Potorous > Potorous gilbertii. Next base: position 308,428,234 of record CM053771.1, on the reverse strand, counting down.
AACAGCAGCTATATCCCCCCTAGAAGCCATATGTAGATAGAAATGTTGATGTTACTGAATTGAAGGATCTATTTTAAAAAATCATACATCTTGTTTTGATATATTCAAGTAACTGTCCCCCCAATTCTAAAAAACATTAAAAAGTATCTAATTAGCCCTTGTGACAGACAGTGTCTATATTTTGTACTCATAATTTTCTGCTTCCTAACAGAATTGGTCAACTTTATTTCTTTAAAAAGTGTAATTTTCAAATAAATGTCACCACAATATAAAAAGCTAAGAATCTTTGCATTAATCATCTACTAAGAAGAATAAGAAATACAAATTTGAATTTAGAATCTAATTTGAATCTAAGAGTGATAAGGAATATTTTCAAGAAAATCTCTAACTTTGATTAGCAATGCCTATTTATGGAATCTCAAAAGAAACAAAGCCAACCAATATTTTTTCAAGAACTGAATTAAAAAGAAATTTAATTAAAAGAGAGACTGATGCAAACCTTATATGACATTCAGCTTTTAAAATTAGCAAAAGGTAGAAGTGAATCTTCAAATTTAATTATGCTATTAGAGAGTAAACAGAATGACAAGAAAACTACAATAATGGAGGAGAGGAAGAAAGAAAGAAAAGGAAAAAGAAAAAGAAGGAAGGAAAGAAGGAGGGAAGAAAGGAAAAAAGAGGAAGGGAAAGAATGAGACAGGGAAGAAGGGAAGGAAGGAGAGAAGGAATGAAAAGGGGAGGAAAGCAGAGAAGAAAAGAAGGAAGGAGAAAAAGAAGGAAAGAAGGAAGAGAAGGGAGGAGGGAAGGAAGAAGGGGAAAGAAAGAAAAGAAGAGAAGAAATAAGGGAGGGAAGGAAGGGAAAAAAGAGGGAAAGAAACAGGAAAAGAAGAAAGGAAGAAGGGAAGGAGGAGGGAGGGAAGAAAGGTAGAAGGAAGGAAAGGGAGGGCGAGAAAGGGAGAAGGAAGCAAAAGAAGGGAATGAAGGAAGAAATGAGGGAGGGAAAGAAGAAGGAGAAGTAGGAGGAGGAAGGGAGGGAGGAAGGATGAAAATTAAGATAGACATCCCAAAGCCATGAAAATAAAGGTGAATGAATTGCTAGGCTGTATGTGGCAACAGAAGCTTGGAGAAGGTAGTGAGGAGAGTTGTATTAACTACAGGAATGTGTCTGAGCTTCTGGTAGCCTTTATAAAAGATAACTCACCATGAACTGCTATTTGCATAAAAAATTTGGTTTTGATGAAATGTTTGTACTTTCTTCTGATGTTTTGGGGAAAACATCTTCAAATTCCTAGTAGTTTCTGACATGAATTGGAGGTATTTTTATTGATTAGAAAACAAAGCATAAGGATTTCGGAGAACAAGGGTCTCCTGGTAGCTTCTCCACTGATGTAGGGCTTAGTCCTTATCTAAAAACCAAGAGTAGTTCCTTTCCTATCTCCTGGGACACCTAAGAGAAATTAATAAGATTATAAATGCAAATTATCTTGAGTTCCATGAGAGAAAGGTGTTCTATAAATATAAGATGGTATTGTTCTACCCTCAGAAAGCCCTAGCTAGTATATACATGCTTTCTTACCCATGATTCACTGATAGATGGAAGATATCAAGAATTTTAGCAGAAACTGTTCCATAACAATATTGAAATCATAGTGAACTGGCCACCTTCCAACAATGTCTAAAACCAATACTGTTTCACGTCAGAAACTGACTGTTTTATTTAAAATGCTTCTCTTAAATGGTTAAATATTTTCAACCCCTCTTCTCTTCATTTAAATATAGAATTTAGATCTAATTTGACTTACTGGTGTGTAACTATAGGTTAGGTCTTTGTTAATTCCATTTATATATATTAATAACTATCCTGATTTTGCCCAAGGAATCAATATATCCATTTAAGCATACTTTGCAGAAGTTGTCATTTAGATGATAATTAGAGACCATAGTTGTATAAGAAAGAATACACTCTCTCAAATGAAGGATATAGGCATTTAGAAATTTTAAAATGCCATAGGTAAAAGATATATGTTTATTTTTCAACCAAGACTGTCATTAACATAAACTAAACTCAGTTCTTTTTTTTTAAGGAAGTAGAACGTGAGATCAGTAATTCTATAGACTCTGGTCTAAAGAGTTAACAAAGAATTAACAAATTTAGAAAGCATCTTGCTCGTGTTCCTATTCTCTCTCTCTCTCTCTCTCTCTCTCTCTCTCTCTCTCTCTCTCTCTCTCTCTCTCGTGTGTGTGTGTGTGTGTGTGTGTGTGTGTGTGTGTGTGTGTGAGAGAGAGAGAGAGAGAGAGAGAGAGAGAGAGAGAGAGAGAGAGAGAGAGAGAGGTAGTCTGAATATAAGGACCCCTTCTCAGAATAATGTTCCAATCCCCTCATTTTACAAATAAGGAAACTGAGACCCAGAGAAGTTAAGGAATAAATGGCAGAATTTTGAATCAAATGCAGGTCCTCTGAATACTATAAATACTTTTCCCATTGCAGCAAGAGAGTACTTTTATTTTTATTTCTCTATTTTCCTGAGTAGGTAGACTGAAGTTATCTGAGTTAACTGAGAAATTTTTAAAAATCAGATACTTTTAACCTATAGAAAAATTTGAGAGAACATCAACGTACAAATAAATGCAAAAATCATTTAAAAATCTTTAAGAAGGGATAAAAATGAACACATTTATGTTAGAGATGAGTTTATGAGACATGACTTATAATTTTTATGTTTAAAGCTTTCTTTATCAGCGGGAAGACTGAAATAAGCATCTACAGGACATAAAACAGTGCCATTTAGAAGAGAGAAGAGTTGGATCCATCCATAGGATTTGAGAAACTAATCTCACTTGTATTTTCAGTTATATTATCCTGTTTGGACCATCCTTCATTGACATGACATAAGATACATGAAAAGGGATCTCATTGACAGGCAATATAGGGAGCACACTGGTATATTTGATGCCCTTAGTAGGGGCATTTCATATTTACATTTATCAATGTGTTAATAAGTAATCATATTTGTCCTTTTGTACATGTTCTTATATTTAATAAATTAAAATTTAATACAAATGAAAGTAATATTGTGATCAACATGGTGGAATTTAATTTTTAAAAAGTTGTTACTAAGGTTATATTTTCAATGTCTGGAAGGCCACACTTTATCAATATATAGCAAATATTTTTAAAGCATTTAACATAGTATCATAGCTTAATAAATGATTATTTCCTTTTAGCCTTCTGTTGAACTGGAAAAATGCTTTAAGGAGATATTCCTACAGTTTACTTAACCATATAATTTATTTTTATATGAAGATAGTCTAAGACACCAGTAAAATATAAGTAGACTATTTGTTTTGGAAAGGGAATTTGTAACCAGAAGAAACCTGAACAATCATTTATCCAATTCAGTTCTCTCATTTTTGTCTGAGGGAAGAAAATTGAACCCATGGAAGTCATGTGATTTGGTCAAAAGTCAACTTAGTGATTGACACAGGAGGGGAAATTAGGAGGCCTGATGACAATTTTTAAAGTGGTTTAATATTTTCTATGTTTGAGGTAGAAACAACTAGCAAGTATCTACCTGCAAAGGAAACATGTTGTTAGGAATTCAGCTCCAGACTACAATTTTATTATAGTATGGAATATTTAGTTCATCTTTTGGTGCTGCTGACATGAATTTGAAGAGGTCTCTGGAATAGGAAAAACATCAAAGTGACTCATAATTCATTAGAAAACACAGACTTTCAACAATATGTCCAGAAATTACAACAGATATCTTTAAAAACAAATATAAGGCAGCTGAATTTCTGCAACAGTAAAGAAAAGTTCACAGATAATAAATGATATAAAATCAGTCATTATCACAGAGGGTTTTTGTGTGATAGAGCAGTCATAATCTACTAGTCAATCCCTCAAAACCTTACAGAAGTGACTTAGTGTTATTCTTATGAATTACTTAAAAAGAGCAATTACCAGTGTACGACTGTAGAACCTTCAGACCATCAGATGTTTTGACTGTAGGAGCAATCCATTGAATCTCATCTGAGGCTATGGTAAAAAAGAAACAATATTTGTGAGAGGATATTGGAGGATGAAAATTGTATATTCCCATTTTGAACAAATGACTGCACAAAGACTGTAGTGAAAACACTGTTCAAGTAATGGTTCACTAGTCTGAGCAAGAAATCTAGACCCATCCATCTGCAGTCCTTCCAGAAAACCCATTTGGTTTTCAACTAGAGTAGCCAGATTTGCTTCCATTAAATCAACATTTCACAGAATATGATGCAATGAATTAGTCACTGCAAGGGGAGAAGGAATAATATGATATTTTGAGTGAATTTATGCGTTAAATAATTATTCTCTCTATATCCCCTGACTGAATTGAATAAATCCTTGTGACTATTACTGTATAAACAGTAAATTTTCCTGACTAGCTTTCCCTCACTCATATAATATTTGCTACCAAACTTCAAATACTGCCATTACCCAATGTCACCCTAGGTTTTGCCAGAGGGAATGGTGTTTTGGCTTGAGGGAATTTTGGAAGCCTGTTTGGAGCTGTAATTAAAATATAAAAAATGAAAATAACTTGAGATGAAAAATCTATAGCAAGAAAAAGAAAAATAAGCAAAATTCAAGAAGAAAATCAAACTATAACATTAGGTAAGGACACTTTTGATGAGTTTTCCTTCTGCCTTATGATGCTAGAGGATGCCATGGAATGCAGGGTACAGAGCAATATACTAAGTTTCTTCTATGTTAGAGCACTGTGCTAAGGTGCTAAGGACAGGAAAACCTGATGGATCAGTTCTTAAATTATTAAGCTATTATCTTCATCTCTTCAAATATCTTTATGTGGATGTGTATCCACAAAAATATTCATGGTTCCTATAAATTAAAACTAAACTTGAAACAAATTTAAACTAGAAAATGTTAAGATACTCTTTCCACCTCTCCTTCACCCCCAGTCTCATCTGGAAACGTTTTTTAGCATTTTTTTCTTATGGAAAACCAATTATCATTATGTCTCATGAACTGATTTAAACAACTCTACCTTAAAGGAGAAATAATTCTTTCAGAAGACTATGATGCCATTGACTAGTCAAGAGACAAAACTAGTTCTAAGTATTTAGGGGGAAATATTGGAAAAATATCAAATTCTGTTCAAAGTGACACCATCATTTTTGACTTGTGCAATCATATCAATAGTAAAAAAGTTGTCACTTCCAATAGCAAAAATTCTTCCCTCTTGCACTTGGTAATCAAGAATCTATATCTCCTGGAATTGAAATCAAGTTTTAAAAATCTAATACTGTTTTAAAAATCTAATTGGGACTGCAGGACTGAATGCCCAGAAGTAATTTATTCACATTACATTCTTTCCTGGTTTTACTGTAATTATGAAGAAGTTGGATGTGAGAAAATCTTTGGCAAACTGCAATCCTGATGGCAACTAGCTACCACGTTTTACAACATATCCCTAGAAAAAGGAATTCTTAACCTTTTTTGTGTCATGGATCACTTTGGCAGCCCAGTGAAGCTTTTGGATCCCTTCTTAGAATAATGTTTTTAAATGCATAAAATAAAGCAAATAGAGTTACAAAGAACAACTATATTGAAATAAAGACATAACTGTTTTCTCTATCCAATTTCATTGACCTTCTGTAATATATCCATGGACCTCTTGGAGCTTCAAGACCCTTTGTCTTGAAGTGTTGAATAACAATTGAAACCCAGGCATGAAGATAAGCTATGAAGTTTCCCCAGTCCTGTCTTAAGAGTTATGATAAAGAAGAAATGCATTAGCTTTTACATACTCCATGCTTTATGATTTGGTATTTCAGCCAGCACCATACAGTCAAATGGAGGATGTATCTCTATACTTATTTTTGGTGCAGCTCACAGTTATTAGGGCTTTCTCTAGAAATATTTCCAAAGCCCATCAAACTATTTTTGCATACCCTGTAGGAAAAGATTTTCACATGAACAAATTCCATAGCACATACTTTTCTTTTATTTAAAGAGAATTAAGTAAAAAAGTGAATTAGATTTTAGGATTTGGGGTGAGAAGCAGTTAATATAAGGCACATGAAGAAATTTGGGAGATACATCCCAATATTTGTACAATGTGTGAAAAATGCTGAAGAGCCATTATTAGCAGAATATGTATGTATCATAAAGACTTCAAGACTTCTTTTATACTCCTGAAATTACTTGTTTTAAGGATTTGGCTGTCTAATCTTTCTATACGTAGCCTGGCAACCAAAGTAGACTGAATAAGTCTTCTCTGTATTTGTCTAGATTCTTACACACTAGTATCCTAGGCTTTGTGCTATTCTTCAAATGAAATAGAACAGCAATTAATAAATAATAATATCTTACAGTTTTATAGGGATGGGGCCTAGATATGTGATTTCACTGGTTTAGAGAATGCTTGGCTGAGGAAACTCCCTCTACTATTGCCAGGTGGCACCTTCTCTGCATAGTTTCGAGACTGAGCAACATGACCAGGGTCACATAGACAGTGTATTTCATAGGCAGATTTTGAATCCTGAACTTCTTAGATTCAAAGCTAGCTCTCTATTAATTATGAGACAAGGGTTTTTTAATCTGGAGTCTGTGGATAGATTTCAGGGGAATCCTTGAACTTGAATGGGAAAAAATTGCACCATTATTTCAATATAATTGGCTTCCTTTGTAACCCTTTGTATTTTATCTTAAGAAAGGATCCATAGGTTTCACCAACCTTCTAAAGGTATGCAGGATACAAAAAAAGGTGAATATCCCTTGTGTATAACCCATGTTGTCCTTCATATGTGTGTAGGGCTTTAAATGTGCAAAAATTGTTTTCCTTACACTAAATCTCTTAGCTATTCAGATACCTTTGTGAGGTAGGTAATTATAAAAAAACAAGTTAGTCATCCTAAAAAGAAAGAAGAATGTTAATAGGTCTAAGAACTGCATAGTTACTCATTTTCTGTATGAATGTTGGGGATTATTTTATGAAAGAAAAATTTTTGGCATTACCCAAAGTTGGTTCTGAAATTTCTAAGACACTAGTCACAGTTGGGCTCATGGTTCTTCGAGCAGTTTCCGTTGTCACTGAAAGGTAAAAAAGTTAATTTTACCAAATAAGATGTGATAAAGAAATAAGAAACCAAAAGATTTTTAAAAAATAAATCACACCAACAATTGGGACTCATTTGACACATCTTTTCTTAAGTAGCTTAGAGGAAGGAATTCTCATAGTGACTTTTGATTAGTCAGGAGGTCTTTTCAGAGCTATCCCAAAATAAGATTTTATTGCCCCAATGGAACAACTTGGAAAGGAGACCCAAGAATGACTTAATTTCAAAGTTAAGTGTATCAATTCAGCTGCCATCCTCCATTCCTGGATCAAAGGCAAGACCTCAACTTTAGTAAAAATTTTAAAAATGTGAAAGAATGAGAGTGAAAATTAGAAAGTAACAAGAGAGGTTCAGGCTGAAACTTGCAAACTATGAATCTGTAATAAGCAAGAAAGCCCTTAGAAATACGAATCTTGATTTTAGCACAAAATTTCTGAAGTGGAAAATTCTGAGGATATTTGGCAAAGAAGATGGAAATCTAAAGGATTCTTGCCTTCAACATCATTACAAACCAAGAAAGTAGCAGAATCTTTGAGGTAGAAAAAAATTGGAGTTTTGACTCTTTTATTTTTATTGCAACTTACCAAGCACACTGAAATTGGGAAGGGGGGAGAAAACACATAAATCATGAGTTAGTTTGATTTCCCAGAAATGAGAAGGGTTATAAAGCAATTGAGTAAAGGATCCACTCTTTCTTCTTTAGATAAGATTACATATAAACTTATGATAAAAATAGCCAAGATATTTTGAGATAAAAGCATTCAATCTACTAATTATCTACCTATTCTAGAAAAGTTAGGGATATACATAAGTTCTAAATTTATTCAGTTCATTCAATAAATGTTTATTAAGCACCTGCTGTACACAAGATACGACTCCTAGGGACATCAATATTAAAAATAAAGCCTCAAAGTCTGTATCCTCAAAGCCTAAAAAAATCACTTAATGGAGGATATATATATACATACACAAATAGGTAGAATGTGGCTATGGAAAAGGTGACTAGTACAACGTACTTTGGGGAATTTTGGGGAGGGAAGGACCACTTTAAAGAGGAATAATGAAGGAAGCCTTCCTGGAAAAGATGGTACTAGAACTGGGCCTTGAAGAGAGAGGGGAAGATTTAACAGGCAAAACTAAGGAAAAAGCGTGTTCCAGGGTCAGGAGAGTGTGGATGGGAGCCTATGAAAATGCACATGAGACAGAAAAATGTAGGACAATATCAGGAAACATTTAATGACTTAGTTTGACTAGAACAGTTGATGGATGGGAGAAAAGTGAAATAAAATGACATGGAGAGGTGAATGGTTAGAGGCAAGGACCCCAATTAGGAGGCTATTATGAAAAGCAGAAATAATAAAAACCTGAACTAGGGGAGTGGCAGCATAGTTGGGAATAGGAAAACAAGAGGTATTATGTAAGGAAGAATGTAAAGATTTGTTAACTTACTGAGAGAGGGGCAGTGTGAAAGAGAGAGGAATGACATGAGACTCTTATCCTGAATGGTTGGTAGTAACCTCAACAACAGGGGAAAAAAAGGACATATATTTCAGGAGGAAATGAATTTAATTTTAGACGTACTCAAACTCTATTTAGATTGGAGATACTTTATTAAATCTGGACTGGAAAACTTCCCATCTGGTCTTTAATTTCACTTGGTCTTGCATGAAATATTATTTGGACCACAATGTTTTTGATAAGAGGACAATTCTTCCCTTGGTAGTCTGTTTTCGGCTATCTCATTTAGTATAGTCCCAAAATGGTTGATAAGAATAATTGAAGAACTTTGAGTAATGTTAACTCCCTCTTTTTTCTCAGGTGACATTTTATTTTTTAAGTTTCTACTGCAAATATGATTGTTACTAGGAACCTACACGTAAACAAATCAGAATTCATTGGAAAGTAGTCCATCAGTATAGAAGTGGATATTTGTGAAACATTAAAAACTTAATTTCATTACGTTTAAAGGTCAAGAGATAGGGTCAGGGGTGGTAGTAGTGGAGGGGGAGCTCTCATCCTTTCCTAAAATGAAGGCATCAAAACAATGACACAGTCAAACCAGACTATTAGTTGTTCCATAAACTTGGCCTGCCCCATGAGTCTGTGCAGACTATTTCCATGCCTAGAATGTACTCTTCCCTCATTTTTAATCAGTCAAAGTTCTTTTCCTTCAAGGGTAAGCTCAGGTACGACTTTCTCCACAAAACTTGTCCTGATAACCCAGATGAAAAGGATTTCTCCCTCCTTCAATTCTTAGTGAATTTTGGTCCAGATCTCTCCTTGGCCCTTATCATGCCCTATTTTACATTATCCTTATCCAAGGACAAGTTGCATCACAAAGAATTTAAGCATTCATCTTGGTGGTCCCAGGACCTGTCACAGCACCTAAAATATACCAAGCACCTCAGAGATGTTTGTAAGAAGGTTGTTAAATCTGCTGACGTATCTCACTTGGGAGTTAAACATGCTTCCATAGTGTAAGTACTATTTATGTTCATTAATATTCTGCTTCTCTTGTTGCTGCTTCCCACCACTTTAACCTTTAATCAGTTTTAAATCAACCTATTCATAAGAGTGACTTTTAAAAATCATGTAATATTTGAGATGTTGCATACCATTAAGATGTAGAATCCTTGTTATAATGCACAGTTCTTATTACCTGGTGCAGCCAGTGTTGGCATTTTTTCTTCTTCTGGTTTTTTAGACTCATCTGGTAGTGTCAAGGTTTCATTCTTAGCTGAAATTTTAGAGGGTATCATTTGCACTATTTTCTTACACCCAATGCCTGAAATAACTCATTTGAACATGTACTAGAAGCAGAAAGTACTAGAAACTAGTACAGAAATGTACTAGAAACCTGTCAGGCCATAATAGTAAGGACCACCTCTTTCCATAACTAGTAAGTGTGAAGGACGTTTAATTCTCCTTTTTCATTCCATCTAGACTTCAAGACTCTGTGATCTTGGTGTAGATACCCTTTCCCTTCATCAATGGAAATGTTTCTGTAGCTAAAGAGATTCAGAAAATAGGATCAACAATTGACTGGGAACTGAGCAACAATCTAATAGAATGTCTTCATTTAATAGCCGAGGATACTGAGACTCACAAAGGTTAAATGACTTGCCTGAAGTCACACAGAAAGTCTAATGAGATGATATTTGTAAAATATTGGGATTGACAGAAAACAGGAAAAAACAAAGACAAAATAAGACTATCAAATAGAGGAAAGTAATCTTGCTTTAAATGTGAAAGGAGATTTTTATTACCTTGTGCAAACACGAGTCTCTTTTTAGACCTCTGGGAATTCATCGGAAAATACAAATTCAAATAAAACTTTAACTATTATCTTCAGGCAAACCACAATGTTGCCACTTTACTCCTCAAACTTTCATCCAAAAGTGTATCTACTCTCTTTCCAGGAATGTACATCTGCAATCCAGATTCTTTTAAATAGTTCTGTGGTTTGGTTAGTCACCTCGTATTGACTTTTTTGGCCACTAGGTTACAATTTAGACCAACCAAATAACGATTTAGTTGTACTTGGTTGTTGTTGTTCATTTGTTTCAGTCATGTTTGACCCTTTGTGACTCCATCTAGGGTTTTCTTGGCAAAGATACCGGAAGTGGTTTGCCATTTCTTTCTCCAACTCATTTGATAGATAAGGAAACTGAGGCAAGCAAGGTTAAATGATTTGTCCAGGGTCATACAGCTAGTAAATGTCTGAGACCAGATTTGAACTCAAGAAGATGAGTCTTTGTGATTCTATGCCTGGTGCTCTATCCACCAAGCTACCTAGCTGCCCTTATTTAGACTATGGACTAGGTGAACCAAAAAGCTGCCTAGTGTTTCAAGCACACTGTGAAGATTTTCTATGCAGGATTTAGTCAAAGATGTGGACAAGAGTCACAGAGGGTGAGAAGATGTAGGGTGGATGCAGTCTATATAGGCAGAGATAGTAACACACTGAGAAGACCATGGGTCTAGAGGCTTAAAAGAGTTAATTCCATTTCTAAGGATGTGGCATTTATACACTTGGGGTACGTTAGGCACTAAGAGAATTCAGAACCTTGCTTGAATAATGAAATGACAGGGAATCCTAAGATGAGGAAGGACTTCAAGAGGTCAGCTAGTTCGAAAAATATTTAATATTAAAAATGTTCTTTTAAAGCACTTGAAGAATGGAAATTTATACCCCTTCTTTGGGCTAGCTAGGTGGCACATTGCTGGGCAAGGAAACTTCGTCTTCCTGAGTTCAAATCAGTCCTCAGATAATTCTTAGCTGTGGCACCCCAGGCAAATCACTTAACCCTGTTTGCCTCTGTTTCTTCATCTGTAAAATGAACTGGAGAAGGAAATGGCAAACCACTCAAGTATCTTTGCCAAGAAAATCCCAAATGGGGTTAAGAAGAGTTGAGCACAACTGAAACAACTAAACAACAACAAACTTTGGAGGTGACAATATTATTAAAGGATAATATTTCTTCTTTGTAGAAAGAGGATGAACCTATGATTTTATTGGTATAAGGGGCTCTCCAAGAAGAAAATTCCCCAGCCAAAGATGCACATAAACTTTTTCTCTATAAGGTATAGTTTTAAAGACTTGCCTAGAGCACTGAGAGGTTACTCTTGACTTGTCCACTGTTGCACAACTAAGATGTCAGAAATGGGACTTGAGCCCAGGTCCTCTTGGCTCTGAGGCTGACTCTCTGTCCTCCATGCCATACTGTCTCTCTCAATCTTTCTCATGCCTAATCCAAATCCTTTCTAGTGTAATTTAAATACCTTCCTTCCTCTTGTCAGTGTTGGCGATGTTATAATGGATGTTCATTATTGGCTGACTTAATGGCTATTAAGTTTTTTTTTCCATCTCCCACAGATCAAATCATATTAATCCCCTTTTTCTCCCCTTGCATTTATGGAAGCCATTAATCAGTCATTTTGATTTCTCCTCTCTTTTTTCTACCTATTATTACAATGCAGAAATTAGGCCGAATGATACAGCAAGATGTCAGATATGGCATTAGAGGAGCTTGGTTAAAATATTACCCTGTTGCTTATTGGTTTTGGGAGACATGCAACCTTTCTGGGCCTTCACATATAAAACAGAAGCTATAAATTTATGTATGATTCTAGGGCACTACTTCACTCTACCACTGGCATAAGGCTAGTTTGGGGCATGGGTACAGAGCTGCCAGCAGAAAGCAGCCTTTAAAAACCAGGAAATTTCTTGTCTTTTGTTGTTTTTCAGCACTTTTGTCAATACATTTACCTTTCTAAATTTTGGCAAGTCAAGCTGTGGGTTTGGCAAACCTTTTGTACATCCCTTGGAGATGTGTGTGTAACATGAGCTTTCTTGTTTATTTTTCCCAATAGTCACACCATGTGTGTTCTGGAGCAAAATCTATTACATTCCTTAACAGGAAGAGTTATGTTTGAGGGATCCCCCCTTCTCAGAAATTTATTTTTTGTTTCTCCTGGAAATAGAACAGCCTAAAATACTCATTCATCTTTGTAAGCAACAGATAAAAATACTAGATTTATAGAAAATTAGGGTTTGAATTCTGACCATCACTTATTAGCTATGTGACCAGGGGAAAATCACTACAGGGATTACTTTCTTTGTCTCTAACATGGGTAAGCCAGGAAAATAACAATAGCTAATAAATAACACATGACATTTATTTAGTGCATTAAGATTTGAAAAGTACTTTATAAAAGTGTTAACTTGTTTGATTCTCATGGCCTTCTGAAATAGGTGTTATTATTCACATTTTATAAATGAAACTGAAGCAGACAGAGGTTTAATGACTTGCCCAGGATCATAGAGCTAGTAATGGTTTAAAGAAGGATTTGAACTTGGGTCCTCCTGATCCCAAGTCCAGAGCTTCATTCACTGCATTATGGAGGTGCCATGGTATAGTGCAGAAGTTCCCAAACTTTTTTGGCCTACTGCCCCTTTTTCAGAAATAAAAAATTTACTCTGCCCCTTGAAATCTACTTTCTTTAACCCTAACAGTTTTTTTTTTAAATTTACATCATTTCAATGATATTTTTAAATAATGCATCTTAAATAATTCATTGTAAATTTGTGAAATTTTCCTGCATTGAAATTTTAATGATGTGGTATGGTCATGTAACCACATAATATTGTACTGTACAAACACTCCCATATTCCCATTGATGGGTGCTGGACTTCCAGACAATGCCCAGCATCCTGGCCTCAACACTTGCTTGTTAAGATCAGCCTGAGGACTGAACCACTGATTGATTATAACTTGCATTTGATGTGTTTATTTGGAAAATAATGTAATCACTACAATTTTAACTCTGTTACACAACAGATGAAACATGTATAAAAGATTTTTCAAAATTTTCTTATCTTCTCTTTCCTTATGTGTCTCCCACCCCCTTATTTTTATTCAGTGCCCACCAAATGTACTTCAGGTTACTAACCCCCTACCTCAGTACATGCCCCCTCCCACCAGTCATCCCATATCCCTTCAGGGGTTGTTATAGACCACTTTTAGAACTTCTGAATAGTAGATAGAGAACTGGTTTTGCAACCAGGAAGAATTGAATTCAAGCACATCCTGGCTATGTGACCCTGGGCAGGGAGCAACTTCTGAAAGCCCTGGGAAACTCTCTTAAAGCTCTAAGTTACAGAAGTGCTGACCTGAATTGGTGGAAGATTTCCTTCTACAGAAGTACCCTATGCCACTGCAATCACAGGTGCAGTCCCTCTTCTCCATGCCCAAAATTGTATTTTCGAGGGGTGGAAGGGAAGGAGAGAAGGTGGACTGAAAGAACTCTAGGTCCTTCTCAACACAATCATTTTAAGTTAAAAAGGCAATTTAATTGAAAAACACTCTAAAATTTTATCTGTTAAGGGCAAAACATTTCTCATTTGATAAAATATTTTTCTCCCCACTCCCCCGTGCTGTCATGCTCCATTCTCCAAGAATGCAAGTTAATGATTAAGAAGAACATTTTCACTATTTATATTTTCTCTCTTCACATTTGCCCTTCCCATTGGCGAATCATGCCATAACAAGGACTCACATGTTTTCCCAAACTGAAGAGATTTCAAACATTAGGCACTAGTAACCTTGAAAACATAGACATAAGAAGATTCATTCAGAATTAAGGGCTATAGCTTATGGTTCAAAGTTAGTCCCATTTGACATTGCATACATGAATACTCCATTAGAATATTTGACTTCATTGACTTGGACAGTCAATCACAACTTATCCATACTTGTTCATTTTGTGTCACTCTTGTCTATGTTCTCTTATAAATTCACCAAGGAGTGAACCCTAAGCGCAGGAGACCTTTCTTGGTGTCTTCCATCAAAATGAGCACTGCCAACCCCCAGTCAGTAATTGTTTTAAATAACTCTATAGAGTCTTAATTTTCATGAAATTTCAGCTCAGTTATAGGCTGTTTTAAAGGACTATTAGACACTAGCATGAACAGGTTTTAACAGGCCCACTAAAAACAAAATGACTAAATAAAACTTTTACCCATCCTTTCTAAGAATGGTCCTCTGTTCAAGGAGTTACTTACATTGATAGCAAAGGATGAATTAATTATCAGAAGAGGGAAAATCTACTTTGATTTCCTAATTAGAATCTTAACAAGATTTTTGTATATATACAATTTAAAACAGGTACATGAGGTATTAGAATCAGAAGGGAACTAGGGGATCTTCATCAATTTATACATGAGGAACCTTTGGTTCAAGGAAATCAAATGACTTATCTAAGGGTATATGGTTAGTGGCAACACTAAGAGGAATGAGAATCTTTATAATGAAAATATGAAGATTGATTAAAATCATTAACATTTGCTTATAAATTAATTTTTGTTCAGTCATTCAGTCATATCCAACTCTTCATGATCCAATGGACCATAGCACATCAAGACTGTGTATCCTCCACTGTCTCTCTCAAAGTCTTCTAGAAAGTAATAAAATATTATACATAAAAATATCTCTTATAATATTTTTAAAAAGAATCAAGCTTTCTCTAAATAATCCAGTTAAGCCTATTAATTTAGATTTTTCCTTTCTCCAGACATCCTTCCTCTGCCAGAGTATCCCATATTATTTAACTAAGGGAACTACAAATATCTCCCTGCAAAATACACAGGGAGATATTTCTATGTAAGTCAACTATACCGGTGAGAACTAAAAAATTTACAAGCACCCAAATATTTTGTCTATATAATACTGAAACTGAATGCTTAGATATTAGGCTAGATTACAACACTTCAAAAGTTTTTGCCCAGAAGTTGGAATCATGGAAACATCATCAGAATTCCTATCCAATAATATTCTGTAAAAAAAGGAAAGTTATGGTAAATCCAATGTTTCACAAGTTACCTTGGAAAAGACACTGGAACTGAAATTTAGGGGACCTGGCTTCTTAGTTCCATGAACTGACAATATTTGCTTTTGGCAAGTCACATGGGTCTCGATTTTGCCATTTATAAAATGATGGTGTTGCTCTAAGGACTTTCTAAGGTTCCTTTCAGCTCTAAAATCTTGAATTAATAAATATAAATGTCTAGGTTTGTTGGTTAATTTTCAATTAAGCTGACTTTCAAATTTCATTTACACATGTTGGGTCAAGCATGATGCATTTGTTCATAGCTTTATTTTAAATCTATATGTATATATTAGAAAGTAGTTTAAAGGAATACACGGTCTTATCAAAAAATCTGAAACTGGTAGTATGCCTTGAGGAATGAATAAGCAGAAAGAAGACATTTGTTTTAATATATTAACTTCCTCCCCACAGCCCAGAAAACTTTAATCCATATTTAAAGTCATCTAAATTGAGCCTACTTCTTCTCCCAAAATAGTTAACAGTATACAGCTTAATGTACCTTTGTCATCCTCAGAATATTCAGTATCCACACTCAGAAACCAGATAAACCAAATGTACTACTTCCACTTACCTAGTGGTGTCTTGACTGTTTCAGAAATATCCAACATGACAGGAGGAGGACCTTTCAGAGTGGTGTCATTCAAACCAGGAATGATAAGATGGACTGCATAGGAATTTAAGTGAGGGCAATGAAAAGAGAGTAGAATATGCTATTAAACAAAACCTAAAAACAACAGAAGCTAGAATGTTCATTTTAAACAATTGACTATAAAACTAAGATCACAAATGGATGAAATAGTCAAAGTTCTTTTTTTTTACAATCCCTCTTTTAATATCCAGTTGCTTTAAATTAATGCATTCAAGTGTTCCTAGAATTGCTTTATAATCAGCTCACTAGCAAAATATATATAAAATCTTAATTTGACTCCATTCAAAAACATTTATTAAACATCTGCTTTTTATTAGACCATGGTCATTATCAAGATACTGGGTATTGCTAATATTAACTATTATATACATAAATTTTAATTTGAAGATGTTCAGTTTATTTCATATGTGTACTCTTATTTTGTGGAGGCAAATAAGATTTGGTATCAGCTCTCTTATTGTACATGACACAAAGCCATGTAATTTTAGCTACCACACAGCAAGTTGATGGTAGAGGTCAGATCTCTTGAGTTTTAGCTCTTAGTGGATTAAACCACACCTTGGGCAAAAGCCCAAGATGTTTTGGTTGAGATAACACATTCTTGTGAAAGTGTACAAAGCAAAAGCTCTGACCACAGTTCACTGCTCCTCACAGACATTCAGGTAACAAAGGAAACACCTGGTTTTACATGGCTAGGTTTAAAAAAAATAAAGTCACCTAGTATTGTTCCTCCTGCGGAAGGCCTGTCCGGAGATTTTGATGCTGCTCGATGTGTGACATTCTGAATTACTGGGGATATATAATACAACAGCAAGGTGAAAAAATTGCAGAGAGAAGTTGACAGAAGCCACATTGGTATATTTAGTTCTGACCTAACATTACCAGTCATGAGACTTTGATATGATATTTGTGCTATTTTATAAGAAACAATCCTTCTATTCTCTTTTGACTCCCTCTCCCCAACTTCCAAAATGGTCTTTCTTCCCCATGGCATACCAAACCAAAGCACAAAAGTCTGGAAATACTGACCTAGGAAATTAATCATTCTAAATGTAATATGATGCATCCAAGAACAGAACAGAATATAAAAAAATTATCTTCCTTTAATCTATCTTTTTTGTATGTTTGGAATGTCAGGTTTTCTCAAAGCGAGAAAAAATGATCAGCTTGTTCTAGCACCAAAATGAGAAGAGAGAGGAAAGAGAATTCCAGGGTGGATGGTACAGAGAATAGGCATATGGCTAGAGGGAGGGTGGTGCATAGAAGAGCAGCCCAAAGTACAGTCTAAGTATAGGGGTGGGAGAAGAGGAAGCTTGTCCTCTAGAGAGACCCACTTATCACTCTGAGGGAGTTGAGCGAGATGGAGAGACAGGGCTCCAGAGGAAGGATGCTTTGGCAAGTGGATTCTGGGGATGAGACCAAGTAAGGAGTCATGGTGACCATGAGAGTGAGCCCAAAAGAGAATGGGGTCATACGTGATGCAGACTGGCAGAGGATTACTAACAAATTTGGAGCAGGAGACAAAAAAGTTTATCCTCCTAGCGAGGAAGTGAGCCCTTCAAGATATTAATATCCTGTGCCATAATTCCCTGGCCCCAACCTAATTATAGCCATGATATCCTCCCTCAAGTAGTTTTTAGGGACAATGAATACAGTCTTTATTTTTTTACATCAAAATCTGAAATGAAATCAGGAGTAACTAGGTACTGAAAGTGTTTAATAAGCACTTGCATCTAAAATTTTCTCTGGTTTCCAAAAGTAAATATTATGAATTCAATGTTATTCAATCCAAATAGATAAAATATAAGTAATATTATCTAGAAAAATGTATTATCAATAAATAAAACAGTTCTTAATTATACCTCTACAAGAATAGGAAGTAAAATAGAGGGAAGTACTTTATCTCCATTTTCTGAATAGAAACACCAAGAACATCACTCAACCAAGATCAAATGTACTTTGGTAACAGAATTAAAGTGAGGTTTCTAAATTTTGTCTATCAGATCATGCTGCTTTATTTAGAGTTTTATCAGCAATGCAGATTTGAAAAAACAGGGAAAATATAACTCATTTCTAACCACGTCATTTTGAAAAATAGCATGGTTGTTGAAAATGTCGAACATTTATCTACTGCTGAAAGTCATAGAGATTACCTTGTTTAATAACTGTAATAGGAATTATCTTCTTTGGAATGTATGCTGGCTGAAAAAAGAGGAAAAGAGTGTTAACCTTTGAATCTAGAAATTATTATTTCATGGAAGAAAAATAACCCCAAAAGTTTTACTCAGCATTTTTTGGAGGATTTTCAAACAATAATGGGAACTTAACTCTTATGGCAAACTCTGCTCCTTGGTTCAGTCTTTGTTGACTAAAACTTTCGTTCCTACATGGACCTTCTTTTTATTTGGTTCACATCATTTTCTCAAAACAAAAAAAGTCCAAATTACTGATCAGAACAATTCATTTTGATAGCCTATTTATTTGGAAATAGGATCTTTGGCCTAGGCTGGCATAACTTTCAAGAATCACACAGTCAGTCAACAAGAATTTATCATGTGTGCCCTATGTGACAGGCACTGTGCTCAGTACAGAATTTCAAAACTACCCACCTAAATGGCTCTTTGTCTGTTTCTGGGGTTAGAACTGTCCTTCGGAGTGGATAGTCACCTAAATGTAATGACATCAGAGACACTGGGAATTCCATGATGCCCCAAAAGATTTTCACTAAGGTGCCATATTGACTGAGAGTTTATCATGAGAGATGTCTACTTTTGGGTTACTTTCCCCAAGTTGTTTTTTAAAATACATGGTCAAATTTGTTACCGAGAATTGTCAAAGATTAAATATGTGTGTACATAGATAATTTATTACATATTTATAACAGATATTATATCACTATTTCTATTATGTTATGTAACATGTATAATATTTAAATGTTATGTGTGTAACATATGTATATATACACAATGCATATATGGTTTTCTGGATAGTTCTCTGTTGAAGCTATTACACTAAACCTTTTTTATGTTTTACACGTTTTTGGATGGCAATATTCATAAACCTTCTTAACCAGAGTAAAGTACAGTATATGGAATATAATCCATTTTTTTTCTTAATGAGAATGTTACCCTGATGAACCAGTATTATACTATACTACAGGTGCAGGTGTAGATGCTATGGTCTATAAGGGTAAATGAATTTAGCATGCTATTATGCTATTACATACTATGAATTTCCTCTATCTCAATCCTATCCCTTCCCCCAAAGCAAAATAAAGACTTTAGGACAGTCCTGGGTACATTTACACAGTACTTTAAGGTTTGCAAAGTGCTATGCATATATTTTATCAATGATCCCATAACAACCCTGGGATAGGTACTTATGTATCATTATCCTCATTTTAGAGATGGAGAAGTTGAGGCAAACTGAGGTTAGGTGACTTGCCTAGGGTCATGTAGCTTGTAAGAATCTGAGACAGGATTTGAACTCAGGTTTTCCTTATCCAAGTCCAGCATACATTGCATTACTTGGCGGCTTTCACTGTCTTTCTATCTGAACACAAATGTCGCCAACTTCAGAGTGGTGAAGGTTGCACCCCATGCAGCATGCATAGAAATGGGTTCAGTGGTGTACCCTAGAACTCCCCTGGAAACTTCCAGTGACTTCAGGGACACTTGTGACTCAAGGCTGAGACAGGAAGTGCCACTCACTCGGAGGACCATTAAAAAGAAGCTATCCTCAGTGTTCTTTTCTTATCTGCAGACTGTCAGGACTATCTGAGCCTCTCCCTAGAAGGGTAGAGGATATTAGTTCCCTTCCCCGACCCTAGCCACATACAGGCCATTATAACGTGGCTGTCTAAAGCACATGTCCTGCCTGGATGATCCTGAGACTAGACACAGAGCCCTAGAATTTGCTTCTATTTGTGTTTCTTTGCCTGATCCTAGGTGCTTGAGTGATGATTCAGCAATGAATGTTTTCAGTTTGGGAGGCTACCTTGTGAATTTAAGAGACATAGGATTCTAGTTCCTCAGCAGTTAGGGGAGATGCTCTTTTCTGTTTCTACTAAAGGGTTGTTTTTCTTGATTGTTTTTATTTAGAGGGGAAGACAAACACCAGTCAGAGTACAAACCCAAAAAGGTTTAGCTTACTAGAAGATGAAGACTTGGAGGGAATTTTTTGGGACAATGCAGAACCAAGTGGAAATGGAATGAGGTCTATTTAGCCATCCCACAAACTGCTTTGTGTTTAAATCTCAGCCTTTCAGGAAAGTATAACAGTAGGTATGTTACTAACGGTGCTTGTTTTAAGTCTTTATTAATGAACACTTATGAGAGTCACATCGCAATGTTGAACATTTCCTTTCATGGAGAGAAAATAAATAGCTATTTATCTGATTGACATTGTATATTGAGGATCTGGCTTTGTATATTGAGGATATGCCTTGCTTTGGAGAAATCCTGGACATTAGTAAAACCTCAACCTTTAAGTAAATTTCTCTAAGACTCTATGATTGGGCAGAGGGTTGGAGATTGGAGGATGGAAAATAGGAAGTAGTAAAGAAAAAAATAAAGGCGCTAGTTTTTTACTTGGTCATTTCCCCCAAACCTATTGGCATGTACCAAATCCGAAACTGAGAGGCCCCTTTAGCATGCACCAATATGGTCCTGGGGAATTAACTACCTTGGGCCCCTTGAGCCCAGCAACAACTCCACTGTTTCATATGAAATGGCAACTCATGGAGAATTGGCATTACTGATTTATTCTGAATTTTATCAAGTTTATATCAAAGTCATGACACAAAGCACCCTTGAAAATTTTAGGATAAAATGTCTTAGCATCTCAGTTTTGTGAGATCTTCCTTTATCTTCAAATCCCTAGGGTGGAGGGATGTTTGAGGTCTGGTTAAAAGTTGTCCATAAAACAATCCCACTGTCTCAAAAGAAAAACAAATATTCACAAGAGAAGAACCTTGATATACTACATTCTGATTTTAATTCATTCTAAAAAACTCCACCCATTTTCTTCTAAACTGACTAAGTAATGAAACACACTGTTTCGGGTCTAACTAAAACCAAAACCGACATGCTTCTTGTGAAAGTTTCAAATTTCTGGCTAATGTGGAAAACCAGATCCAAGTGTTTGTTACTATATCTTTGGTCTGGAATTATTGTTTTTAACTTTCTACCTAGAATATGGATGTACTTAGAATGGGAGGATATATCATTTGTTCTGTATGTATAATCTCAAGGTGTGGATAAGGGAGAGAAAGAAAAGGGATCATTTTTACTCTTGGCATTCCTTATCTGATCATTGTTAAACTAAAAAACTGGCTGCACTTTTCCCCCTCTTTGCCAATAATAGATGCTGTTCCCTTAGGAGATGGGTGGATCTGAATGATAATGAAGAAAAGGTCAGAAGAGATGTCATATCCCAGGGGAAGACTGATTTCAAGAGGAGTTGGCTTTCTCTAAACAATTAAAATTGTATTTTAAACACTAGCTCAAAAAATTATCTACAACTAAGTTTTTCTGCCACAGGATTACAAAGCATATTTATAAATGTATGATTCTAAAAACAGACGTGAGGAGTTAGAAATAGAGACCATCTTAGAGACTGTCATTTTGTGTATTATAACCAAATAATCAAACACTAATAGTCAATATATTTCTGAGAAATTGTCAGAATTAAGAAAAGCAATTGATTCTAAAAAAAGAAAAAAAATGTCCCAAATGTAAGCAAGTAAGTGGCCATAAAGAAGTCTAGGTCATCTTCCTATATGTCCTAAATAGTAGAAGATATTACAAAGTAAGAAGAAATAGCTTTCTGGATAAAGGTTTTATTTCTATCTCTTACTATTTCTAGTATTAGCCATTGACAAAGGTATCAGTATATATAATTTATATATATTAAAAAATATATATATATATAAGTAAATAAAGTTTAAAAAGAGTCTTTTCAAACATTTTTACTTTACCTAAAATAGTATCGTTTATTTAAAGAAATAATCAATGTTGTTCAAATCCTTCATTTCCCTCACTCTTTGGAAAGTGTTGAAAGGAAAAAAGTATTCACATGTATGCAAGCATGAAATGAGAATATTGTGTATTCTGATTAAAATTCGATTGCATATTTGGAATTTATTGCAAAGCCTCTGAAATAATGCCCTCTTAGGCAGGTTCCAAATGAAATATTTAAGCTTTTCATTATCACTGTCATTTCTTTTTTGTCGGATATGAATCATTATAGCAAATCAATGAAAAGGACAGAACATATGGCCGTATAAGATGTCAGAGACTATCCCAGACTCTTCCTTTCCAATTTTCCTCAAATTGTACAGCAACACAGATGTCAGTAAAAGACTCACTTTCGCTCTGTCCAGATGGTAGTCATGAACCAAGCTGAATAGAAGAGCCTTAAAATATCCTTTTGAATGGAGTTGTTTCCCTTTGGAAATAAACAGGCAATTTATGCTACAACACCAGGATTGCTGGCTGGAGTCAAGGGAGGACTCCACCATGCAGCTTGAAGTGATAAAACTTTTGGATCTGTACCAGAGATACAGGAAGTTCCTTCCTATTGCGCCCTCTCTGCCTCTTCTCCCTTGCCCCTCACCTCCCTATCATACTTATTTATGATGGGAGAAGGGGATAAAGTCTCTGGGAGTGAGAACTATTCTTCTCCCCAATCTCATTAAGTAATCCCACTCAGCAAGGCTATCCTGCCAAAAGTAACACAAGTTATTTGGAGCAAATGACTGAAAAGGGAGAAAGACCTGTTGCTCCATAGAAGACATAATAAAACCAAAAATGAAGCGGCTGCACATGTTGGGGAGATGGTACTATTCCTAAGAACTCACCCACTTGAAATAAAAGTTAGGATCATCTCAGAAGGTGAGAAAGGACAAATGGACCTTTGGATTTAAAGTTTCATTTTGAGATTTTCTTCTTTTAGATTTGCTTCATGTTTATATAAAGGGTAACATATATGTGTTTGCCTATGTGTGCATATACATATGTATATACATAAATATACAAACATATACAATATGTTTCTATTCCTTGTATATATCATCCTATGACTTGTGATCTCCAAGAATCAGAGATGTACAATGGGTATAATTTCAAAAGCCTTTATTTCATAGATGAGGAAACTGAGGCCTAGAGAAGTTATACAATTTGCTTATAATCACTTAGGTAGTGAGCATTATGGGTAGGAGCTCTTTGTTTCACATGCCTCCAATAAAACGTTCTCCTAAATTCATTGTCACCACTCCTCCTCAAGCCCCTTAAAGATCATGGCCACATAAGCAATGAGTTGCTAACACAGATACACAAGCTTGTCATCAAGTGTATACCCTTCTGTCATTTGTGACTAAGTTTGAAGTTGTACCTGAGATATATAGGAAGAACATCTATCTTCTGGACATTCAATGCTGGCCAGGACCAGCTTCAAAAATAGTAACTAACTGCTTGGCAGTCTTCCTCATATTCCCCTAAAATGCCTAACCTACCTCCTGGTCAATGGCTAAAAATTCTCTATATGGGAGATAAACTTTTATGACAAAAATAGATCTAATGCATAAAATATATGCAATTTGGTAAAGATAAGATAACTCACACTCAAATATAAAAGATTGTTTCTTCCTTGAGAGAGGGGCTTAGTAGGAAGAAGGTAGAAACAAGGAGGATGCTTAGTTAAGAGAAGGTTTTTTTTTTTCCCTTAAGAGGGGAAAGTTGAACTTATAGCATATGCTATAGCAACACAGCTACAAAAGTCTGTTACAATCTCAGGTCTCCCTAGCACTAAGATATTCCTTTTGTTGCTGTTGATTTAGAAAACATCAGGGGTGCAATTAAAGAAAATGATCTCAGTACAAAAAAAGTCTACCTGCATGACAGCACATAAACACAATGGCATACAAATTTACTTAGAATGCTAGATTAATTATAACTATGCTATAATTTAATTCCTATATTAATTATAGATTGGAGCTGATAGGGATCTTAGGAATTATCATATCTGCTGTTTAATAAGTAGGGAGATATTTTATTCCAGTCGATCCTGAGAACTTGATTTATTAGCACTATGAATTTCACTTCACTAGGCCTCAGATACTTAGCAAACAGCTGTGAGAAAGTAAATTGGATACATAAATACTTAAAAATAACTTTTTGTTAAATCACTTTGAAAAATAGATTTGTTACATACCACTGTATGAATCTGGTCATAGGTACTTTGAATTTTTCCATTTCCTTTATTTTTAGCTGATATAACAGAGAGAAAAGGAAATATTTTAATCTCATCAAGAACAAAATCAAATGATCACTTATCAAGACAACTCAGTCTGCATCTCTCATCAATTCTGTTTTCATTCCTTACAAAGAGAAAAATAACAATATATGGTCTCATTATTGGTAGAACAATTTTCTTTTACCTTTTACCTGTAATATAAAATCTGAAATGAATGGGGTCTAATAACCTATGGGGACAGAAATATTTTCTGCCATCCCATCCCACCTCCCCTTCTCCCTTCATCAATGAATGCAGTCAAAAGCATTTATATGGTTTTATCAGACTATGTACAAGGAGTTTTGATGAGGATATACTTTTTGCTAATGATTCAAATCATCAACTCTATAATTATCCCTGAAAATAGTAGAGAGTGCACCAAATAGATACAGGATTTAGATACACTATCCCTAAAGGTAGCTACCAAAACCTTTTTCATTCTGTCTCATATCGATAATGACATAAGGTGGTATTTCCTTCATATTCCTAACAATCTCTTTACTTATTGTCTTCAAGTTATATTCCTTTATGTTACTTCTCAAAAGACTTAGATGTTAAAAAAAAGTTTATTCTTGTACATTGGAGATTCAGCATTTTTAATGCTTATTTTAGAAACCAAATAGAAAAAGAACAGAATTCTTTTAAAAGTACATTTACTATCTTTATATGATCATGGTAATGAAAAATACTACTTCAAACTAGATGACACTTGAATGATTCTTTTCATGGGAAGGAAGAAAACATTTTGAAAAATTGCATTAGTATTCTCGTACAACCAAGGCAAGGTTTAATTAATTAATTAATTATATCTACCCATATAAAAGCTGTCATCAGAGATATATTCCTGGAAAAAAGTTGAGCAGTTACATAGTGAGCATAAGAACACTCAATAAACAGCAATGCATTCCACTGGCATCTAGATAAACCCAACACACTGGTTAGACTTCTGCGTACAACTGTGGGAGAACAAGGCAAGAGCTGGACAAGAGTCGCAAAGTGGGGAGATGTGTGGGCAGTTGTTAAATGAATCATTGGAAGAAAAATCCATGTCAATAAAAAACATCATGGATACTTCAAAGTTTCAATGCATATACTTGAGTAGTTTCTCAAAGTGCCAGTAGGCTCTTGATAACTACTTTAAAAATTGTGTGACAATGTCTGAAATACCATGAAAAAACAAAGACACTTCTTTATGGACACTCCTTATGGAATTTATAATCATCCTTGTTATGAAATAAGGATTAAATATTTGCTTGTGAATGAACAAATGAAAATAGTTCCTACATTTTTAAAGCTCTCATGTTTGGCTTCTTTTTCCTCCCCAGAATATTAATTATGTAAGATGTTCCATATAAATGACAATCCATAAATGGAATCTCAGAATGGTTCAGTTTTTTTTAAGTGTAGGGCTTATTGAAAGAATATAATTAAATTCTGCCAGTAAAAAAATGGTTCCATGTATAGAGACTGTATCTAAGGTGACAATATTATGTGAATTCCCAAAATTATGTATTAGTTTATCTTGCTGACATAATGGTGTGGACATCTATGTGAGTGTATACAGCATGCTATTCATGAGACTTCCAATTATAAATGTTATTGCTAACACAAATCACTTTAACATCGTACCTCTTCCACCTTTACCACCTGTCTCAGGTGGTAAATAGCTAATTTTACAAAATAGCTAATTGACATTCACTCTATGATTATATTTTGCAGCTCTGAATTTTTTCGAGTCTTATATGTATTTTTCTTATTATTCTGATTTGATTCATTCAGTTATTATTTGTTAAAATATTGGAAATTTGGGAACATTTTGAAAATGGAGGGAAGGGAAATTGGGATTGAATAATTGAGATCAGAACTAGCCAGAGAATTTGGAAAAAATGGTCATCATATATTTCTGGCCTGACATCATTTCATCATAGAATTATTTAGTAATTTCTTTAGTGAAACTAACAACATGTCTTTATTTCATAAAATGCATATAACTGGAGAAAATCTTAAGCTCTGCTTCATGATTTTAAAAACATGCTTATATTTCAGACTGTTTGATATAGGCCCCTACCTCGAGGAAAAATACATTTCACAAAATATACTCAAGTGCCGTTTATAGGATATTGAATTTATAACATTCAACCCATGCTATTTTATACAAGTAATAGAATAATTAAAAGTTCCTGAGGACTGAAAAAACAAACAGTGCCAAGGACTTACTTCCTATAATAGTCTTGTGATTAAAAATCTTGCTCCAGAGTCCTCCTTCTAAATTATCTTTCACTCCAAATTCATAAATGGTATTTGGCTTCAGATTCTCAACTACTGTTTCAGTGGCTGGGCACATTTGGAAAATCCATTTTTTTTCTTTGTCTTTTTCCCGATAGCGAACTGTATATAATCTGTTGAATAATAGAGTAATAGTATTATGTTTTGCCACCAAACAGTTGACAACCAATATCAGTCCTGTCTTTATAATATAGGTTAAATAGAAGCATTGGCTTGCAAGGTTTGGCTTGCAAGGACACCAAGGTGAAGAAGTTATTATGAGTAACCCAGGACTCAAGGTCATTTGCATATGGCTCTCCTCATTGGTGGAGAATGATCACTCTATGTTTCATGACTGTGGGATGGTTGGAGTCAGCAAAAGCTCTGAAAGGGGGTTGGCCATGGCAAGTATATTCTAGGCACAAGGGCAGACAGTATAAAAGCAGGGAGAAAAGAGATAGAATGACTTATGTGGGAAAGAGCAAGTAAACAGTTTGACCAAAATGTATCCTCTATTGCTGTTTCCAATCTCTATCACTATCACTCAGCAATATCTTCTCCTTTGAAATTCAGTGCAACCAAACTTACCACATCTTTCCTTTCTTCCCGCTCCCCAAGGGCATTATCTAGAATTCAGTAGTTGTTATGCTGTCATGTCTGATTCTTTGTCACCCCATTTGGCATTTTCTTGGCAAAGATACTTGAGTGGTTTACCATTTCCTTCTCCAGTTCATTTTACAGATGAGGAAACTGATATTAACAAGGTCAAACGACTTGCCCAGGGTGTAATGTTACTAGAATAGGAAGATCTTCCCTCCCCATTAATAGGCCTAACACAAGGAACCTGTGATCATATAGATCCCGTGGTCACATGGAGCCCAGAATGGGAGGAGTTTGCCCAAAGAGGAGGGAGAGAAAGAGAGAGAGAGAGAGAACATGAGAAGACAGTGAGAGCAGGAGGAGAAGAGAGAGATAATGTGAGTGGGAGCAGTTGACCTAAGGAGCAGAAAGAGAGAAGTAAACTGTGAGTAGGGGGAGGGAGGAATTTGTCTAGTGGTGCTTGTTTTTGTGGGGTGGCCTGACAGAAAGGTCAGTGCTCCCTGGATTAGGGATAAGTATCCTGCTAAACCTTATCTCCTGTTATTCTAATGATGTCCCAAATAAATATTTTGATTGCCTTTGAGGAAGAGAATTTTTTATATTTTGCGAATTCACACATATATTCATAGTGGCTGCTATGGGTATGGCATTGTCACTACAGCAGGGTCACACAATTAGAAAGTGTCTCAGGTCAGATTTGAACTTAGGAAAATGAGTCTTCTTGACTCTACACCTAGCACTCTATCCACTGTGTCACTCAGCTGGCCCCTGTGAGCAGCACTAGTGCCTGGATTTAAGTTAATCCTTGGGTTCATACTAGAGGACTTCAACATATATGTTGATTTTCCCTCAAGTACTCCAACTTTCTAGTTCCTCATTTGACAACTCTCATGCCCTATCCTGTACTCCACCTCAGCTAAACACAGAGTTGGTTATGTCCTTGATCTGCCATCACACACAGTTATTGCACTTCCATCTTCTATTAATTTGAAATTCATTTATCTGATCATCTTTGTTATAACTCCATATTTCCCCATGCCAGACTGCTCTCTGACCAATTTTTCCTGCTCATTATGATGTCTAACTCCTCCACTGTTAAGCATTTTCCCAGAACACCACTGTTTCTGACTATACTGTCCAAAGTTCGACTCTACCCTATCTTCTACTTTTAAATCCCTTACTTCATTGTCCTATAGTCACTCACATTTTGCCAAACCCTAGGCCTGTATCACTCCCAACATCTATGTCATTTGCTCTTACTCATGTGTTGTTGAACAGAGCTGAATGAAGTTCTTTGTAAGTATGGGAGGAGAACAGGGATTTGGTTCCTGTTTCCATCCCCACCTCAAACTCAACTTAATATAACCACCATAGATGACAAAATTTTAATGTGTTAATAAGGTGTTAACACCTAGTGATACCTTCAGAAAGTCTAAACACCTCTCTGATTGCATTGGAAGGGAGTAATGGTTTCAGAAGGAAAAAATTCTTGGAAGAATTCAAATAGCTAAGCCCATGAGGCAGACAGACTGGTGTTGTAGACTCAGATGCAGAGAAGGCGTGTCTATCTGCCTTTACAGAAAAGAGAGTCCAGTATCATTTTCCTCCTCCTCTAAACTTTGTATATATACTGGATTCCTTTCCTTCTGCCTACAGGTTTCCTCCATATGTAAAAGCAAAATAAGCATAAAATAAACTTCTCCCTAAATCCTACTATCCTTGCTAGCAATCATCCCAGGTCTTTCCTCTCCTCTTCAGCTAAACTCTTTGAAAAGGTCATCTATACTAGTCTCCTCCATTTCTCTCTTGTTCTCTTCAAAGCCATCTGCAATCTGGTTTCCAGTCTTGTCACTCAACTGAAAATGTTCCCTCCAAAGTTACCAATGATATCTTAATTGTCAAGCACAACAGTCCCTTCTCACTTCTCATATTTCTTAACCTCTTTGAATTATCTGATACCATTCACAATCCTGTTTTCCAGAGTATTCTATTCTCTCTGGGTTTTCATGATACTGCCTATGACCTCTTCTTCAGAGGGGATAATATTTATAAAGCTCTTAGCACAGTGCCTAGCACATAGTAGGTACTTAATAAATGTTTATTCCCTCATTCTGTTTTCTTCTTTACTAACTCTTTATTCAAATCATGATCAGTTACTGCTCAAGGTTCTTTCCTGAGTCCTCTTTTCTTTCCTCTCTACTCTCTTTCTCTTGGTGAATTTATTAGCACCCACGGGTTTAATTATTTTCTGTATGCAGATGAGTTCTAGATCTACAACCCCATGCTTTCTCCCAAGCTCCAGTTCTATAGCACTATCTTCCTTGAACTGGGGATCCCATAGACATCTCTGACCCAGCATGGACAAAACAACTCATTATCTTACCACAAAACTCAGGCCTCTTCTTTCATATTCCCCTATAATTATTGAGGGCACCATCATCATCCTTTCTTTTACTTCTATGTCATCCTTAACTCCCCATTCTCACTCACTCTAAATATCTAGATAGCTGCCAAATATTCTTCTACCTTTATAACATCTCTCACATACACCCCTTTTATCCATTCACATGGTCACCACTCTAATCTTCTTTGGCATTCATTGCCTCTCACTGGAACTACTGTCATAACTCCTTATTTGATCTCCCTGCATCTACTCTCTCCCCACCTTCAATGCATCCTTACACAACTGCCAGTGATTTCTCATAAAAGAAGGAAATCATGTCATACCCACCTCCTCATAAGCTGCTGACATCACCACCAATCTATAAATCTCTCTCTCTTACTTCTAGGACAAATATAAACTACCATTTCACAATTAAATCTCAATCATGGATGGCCAGATTGATTGCCTGGAGGCAGGATTAGGAGAGAGAATGGAGGCAGGGAAGGCTATTAGCACGTCATTGCAATAGTTCAGTCAATAGATGATAAGGGCCTAAATATTTTTCCAGAAATGGGAATCCCAGAAGAAAATGCAACGGAAAAGGGTCATTTGTAACAAAATGTGAAGAAAGTAAATAACCAGATAAAGGTTAATTATTCATAATCTGCAAGCAATATTTATTGGTATATGCAAATATAACAGTAATTAGATCCTGATTAGAGGGAAGGGTGTGTGTGTGTGTGTGTGTGTGTGTGTGTGTGTGTGTGTGTGTGTGTGTATATGTGTATGTGTATGTGTTGGGTAGTGTTAGGAAAGAAATATTTGGATAGTTAGAGTTAGATCTGAGTATGGAAGAACTTGATAAGTAAGTTGATAAATTAAGGTAGGGAGTAGGGATCTATTAAATGGTTTTACAGGATCAAGGTGGTGCAGTAGATAGAGTGCTAGATCTGCAGTCAGAAAGAATCATATTCCTGAGTTCAAATATGGCCTCAGATACTTCCTAGCCTTAGTGTACTGGGCAAGTCATTTAACCCTGTTCACTTCAGTTTCTTCCTTATGAGCTGGAGAAGGAAATGGCAAACCATTCTAGAACCTCTGTCAAGAAAACCCCAAATGGGGGTCACAAAGAGTTGGACACAACTGAAAAATGACAAACAATAACAGTTTTTAATCGACAAAACACATACTACTTTTCATCTGGGACAGCTTGGGAACGTTTCTTCTGTCCCTGGACTTCCTAAGTCCTAATTTGTTTATTCTCTCATTCACAAACGAAAAAAAGTAAGAGTTGTAAGTTAAATATGTTCACCCTTTGGTGTGTACCTGGAGGAGAATCTAAAAACAAAGTTGCAGTCCTGGTTCAGAACTCTGCAAATAGAAATGTTCACAACCAGGGAAGAAAAGTGACACTCCATTTTCAGTTTCCAAGACAATGGAAAAAAAATAGCACTTCTGTCAGTGGAAACTTGTTAGGGGAAGTGCTAAAGAAATGAATGCTCTGATATGGAAAATTTGAGGTCAGAAATAAAAAAAAAAAAGGTGACAGTCATCCAGTAAACTCTTTTCATTTGTCTAGGCTAAATTAGCTTGCATGAACCTACTATGGTGAAATATTTGTTTTCCTTGCAGCCTGTGCCAGAAACTGGAGTTTATGAGATTAGAATGACAAAATTCGGTGTTCCAGAAGCCTGCCAAAGGTATTCAGGTTTGGATAGTTGTGGAAGATTGTATTCCTGAAGTAAAGCTTTGGCCCTACTCAAATTTCAATATCCAAGAAATAATAATCCCCCCTTGAGCTTATTTGCTTATATAAATCTACTGTGTTGGGCTAAATTCTGAAAAGCAGCTGCAGGCATATCTGAGGGCAGAATCTGGCCCCCAATCAATAGACTTTCCAAAGTCTGCTTCTAATTATACTCACTTACCATGTTTGTGGGTTTATTTGTTTAGTATAACGTCTATGGTATTTATAAAGCTTTTTGATACTAATTGCTCTTTTCTCAGACCAATATAAGGCCCCAAACCATGGAGGAAAAGTTCATTTGGATAAAAGGAAACCAAAAATGATTCAAGTCATTACTTTATAATTTACAAATAATTTATAAACCTAGCAATTAGCAAAGAGTCTAGCAGTAGGCACGTGAATAAATATTTATTGAATGCAATTATTGAATTGACTTTTAATAAATAGAATAATTGATTTTGAATTTTAGCCTTTGCATTCTAGTACCCATCCTCTGATGGAAATACTAACAAAGAATACGGTATGATCCTACAGTCTAAGAGGGAGATGAAACATCTAGGTCTACAATCTAATAAGAGGGATAAACCATAGGTCATAGATAGGGTTAGATAGGGTTCTATCTATGACCTATGGTTTATCCCTCTTATTAGATTGTAGACCTAGATGTTTTATAGATGAAGAAACTGAGGCCCTAGTCATGATAACAGAGTAAATATCTGAGGATTCAAACTCAGGTCTTCCTGATTCCAAGTCTGGTGCTCCACTCCTATAGAAGTGATCCATTCACAAGTAACTATAACAAGATAGGTAGGTACAGGAAAAAAGTTCAAAGAGCTACATAGGATTCAAAGAGAGAATCATGCCAAAAATTGCAATAATAACTTGGCATAGTGAAAAGAGTGTGGATTTAGTGTCAGGAGGCCTAGTCTCAAATTCTAGATATGACCTTGTTAGCTGTGGTGTGTAGTAAGGGGAAAATCACTTACCCTCTCAAAGCTTCCATTTCTTCATTTGTAATAATGGAACAATACTTGTACAACCAAATCAAAGAGGATAGTTATAAGGAAAACATTTGCTACATCTGAAAATGCTAAAGAAGGGGTCTCAAAAGTCTTTAACAGTTTAAAACTACACTAAGACTTCAGGGAATTTGAGAACATTCTATATATATATATATATATATATATATATATATATATATATATATATATATTTTATTCTTATCTATTAAAATTTTCTGTTACTCCATATAATTACTTCCATTATATGCACAAAGGAGTAAAGAAACAAAATGCTTAACTAACGTCCCCAGGGTAGCAATCTATGGCATAGCCACAATTAGGTTTGTTATTAGATACAGTCTCCTTAGAATTTGTAACTTACACAACATACACTCCTCCTAGGTAAATTTTTAAGTTTCCATGTGCTACTTTAGGACAGGTTGTAAGGTTAACTGCAAGCTATCTACTCATTCATCCCATTCTATAGCCAATATTTCTTTGGGCTATTTAACCTTTTGAAGCACATTTCAATCAACCAATATTTATTCACAAGAGAGGGACTTCATGTGAAAGACATTGAGTGAATATAAAAAAAGATGACTCGGGAAGTAGAGAATCGGATGGAATCTCATCCAAGTTATACAAATTATGCTAGAGGGAGGAGAGGAGTGTCTGATCAGTGTAAACAAGTAACGTTTGAGATTGATTGACATACAGTAAAGCTGAGTAAATCAATGAACATTTTGAATTAGTAAACATTTAGTAAGTACCTTCTATGTGTCAGGCACTATGCTAAGTGCTAGTAATGCAAAGTAAGACCATTAGGTCATATTTTATACCAACTTTACCCTGCTCAAGAATATTTCAGAATTTTAATTGTTTTCTGTTTTTCACCGTTAGGAGAGGTTGAAAAACTGAAATGGAACCTTAAATTAACACAACTATTTCTTTTCATAGCATTGGCCCAAACCAACTTGACATATAATTGCCAGAAGAATGTGTGCTCTTTCAAGGGCATGAAGGCTTACTTAGTGATGGGTGAAAGAGGGATGCTTCAGATTCTGTCAAATGTCAGAGAAATATTTTGTCAGACAAATTTGGGTTTGGCAAAAGTGTCAACTTCTTTTGCCAAACACTTCACTTTTCAGAATCATGAATACTTTCAAGGAAATTTAATCTTTTTTTTCCTGATTCATCTCCATAATCAAAATTCATTTAAGAGAGATTATTGATATTTGAGAACATGGACAAATGCTTTCCAGAGACTTGCAAAAACAAATGTTGTCAAAAGAAATCAAAAGCAAATTTCAAAAATTAAAACCTCCCAGGTCTGAATTTTTATTTAACACAGTAGTTTTGGGGTAAAATTATTTAGATAAAATTTTGGTAGGTTTATCTAGATTAAGACTTATGAACCATTACATTGCATTATGCAACCTATTTATATATTTGAAGTGATGAATTTAGGCAAAATTGATACAACAAAATTTCCATAGTCAGTCAAGTCTGTTCATATAAATGGTGATTCAAAGTCTAGACACTACTTTTTGTGTGTATTTTTGCATCTTTAGTACCTAACACAGTGCCTTATATAACTTTCTGTTGTTGATAAAAATACTTTTCTAAAATAAATATATTCACTCTCTGTTTTTGAAGTAGCTATCCCATAGTCAACTCACCATCAGCTAGACCAAAATAATTCATTATATTTCTCCCAAAATGAACCCCTTTTCCAAACTGCTATATACCATTGTATCGTACCTCCTTCTAGTTGCCCAGATTCACAATCTTAGAATTATCCTCAACTTCATACTCTCCCTCATCCACCACATCCAGCCAGTTGTCAAATCTTACCAATTCTTGCCACAAAAGTCTCTTTTGTCCCTTCCTTCCTTTCTTCTCACAGCCACTGCCTCATCACCTCTTGTCTATTACAAAAGCCTCCTAATCAGTGATGACAAACTCAAATAGAAATGGGGGCCATTAAGCTACACGTAAGGATCTCTGTGGTCATCATACTGACTTAGAAACTCATATCAATATTATTTGTGTTTTATTATATTTGTATTTATCTTGTTACGTATTTCCCAATCCTATCAGGTCAAAGTTGAGAGTGTCATGGGCACCACATAACCTATGGACAACATGTTCGAGACTTGAAAATGATCTCCTTGCCCTATTTCTCTTTTCACCAATCTATCCTCCATATAACTGAAAACATTGTAAGTTTCTGACCAAGTCATGCCCTTGGCCAAAAGACTTCAGGAGTCTCCTATTACATCTAGAATCAAATACCAGTTTCTCTGCCATTCAAAGCCCTTTGCAATATGGTTCCAACATATTTTTTTCAGGCTTCTTACACCTCCTCTTCATTCACTTTACATTCCAGTCAAACTGTCCTTTTGGATATTTTTCACATTTGACATTCTATGTTTTCTTTTCCTATGCCTTTGTACAGGTTGTTCCCTGTGCCTGGAATATACTTTGTCTTCATCTATGTCTCTTACAATCCCTACTTTCCTGCAGATTTCATCTCAGCTGCGAGCTTGTCCATGAAGCCTTTTCCGATCCCCTAAATGTGTCTGCTTCCCCCAGCCAATTACGTCTGGTGTGTGTATGTTATAGAGTTGTTATCCTCTTATGTGTATAAATGCTCTCTCCTCTGATAGACTGTAAGACCCTTGAAGACATGGACTGCTCCATGTTTGTCTTTATAACTCCAGAAACAATTACCTTGTAAGCTTTTAATAAATATTTGTTACTTGACTAAAACTACATGCTTGTTTTAGGAAAAGGAAGCTGAGTTTTGCTAAATTACCTGTCATTAGGACACTGACTCGGTAAGGTCCAATCATATTGTGGGTTGATGAGGAAACCCCAGGACAGAAAGACTGAGCTTGGTGTCAAAGTGCCAACTACCATTTGGAGAGGTTTCCTGGAGCGAGATTTACCTGTAGAAGCAACGCACAGATTAATTTTGATGATACTTTGTATTTCCATATCTTGGGCAAAGAGAATTAGTGACTCGTAAAGATAATATGGACTGACCACTCCCAAATCCTTTCTCTCCCTAATGTGTTTATTTATCCAGTGAGATTCAATTTCTTCCTTCAAAAGTGAATTTTAATCACGCCTGAAGGTTTTGAAATTTTGCTGGTTAAAATATAACACATATATGTGTATGCATGTATATAATTACACATAAATATAGTACATTAATATATTTATATATTATATTAATATATACATGAATATATTTATATTACGCATTATATATTGCATGTACATATACACATACACACATATACGTATTATACATTTCTTAATAATTTTAATTCTTATCTTGTTTGACTTTATTGAGTTTACTTCAGCATTAAATTATGCCTAGTAAAGAAATTGAAAAACAATACTCTGACTTAACTTTCAACTAGAGATAGACAGAAAGCCAGTAAATTTTTCCCGTGACTGTTAACTAACACTGTCTATGAAGAGACGATATCTTGTTGTATGTGTTGTCTTCTGTTTCTAGCTATCTAAATTTGATGAATCCCTGTGACTAAAATTGTAGTAAACATACTGTGAGCTGAATAACAAGATGAAAAACCTATTTTTGAATAATTTAGTCCTCTAGATTTTCTTGGATCAAATCCATAAAAAGAAATTAAATATTTCCAGCCAGAGAGGTCATCATCATCATCATCATCATCATCAGAGGACAGCAGGATACAATGGGAAAATTGCGAGATATGAGTCAGGAGAGACTTAGGTTGGAATCTCATCTCTTCACATTTATGAACTGTGCAACCTTGGAGAAGTTATTGCTGTTATTTCAGTTTCCTTAAATTCAAAATGGTTGGAATGATAGTTCCTTAACACTCAAAGGTTGTTATGAAGAGAACACTCTACAGATGTTAAAGGCTGCTCTTAATGTGAAGTCTTTTTTATTAAGTAATAGGGAGTATGTAGAAAGAGAAATGTAATAATACACTATTAAAAATGCTCTTCAAAGCTTTCAGAGCATGGGTACTGATTTGAATTTCTAAAAATAAAAGAAACCATGAGAATGGGAAGATAGTGAGAAAGAATAGAAGAGCTTCTTAGACATAAAAATAAAACACTGACATATATTTGTATATATACATATATATACATACACCTATAGACATATACATACATATACACACAATTAGAACCATAAATGATAGTGGCAATTGAGAGAACCACACTGACTCCATCTTGTGACTCAGTTCTGGAGCTAGCTCAGTTCCCTTTCTATTCAATTATGGGTCTAGTCCAAATTCTGTCTAGTGAGAAAACTTTGTTCAATTGTGGGAATTGTGAGAGGACTTTGTTGCATTGTATGAATCCAGTCTTGTGTATCTGGGAAGCTAGACTACTTCCATCTGCTCCTTAGAGACCCTTAACTAAGGACCTAGGTTATGTTGACCAGAAACCAAATCAGATTCAAGCACTGAGGCAATTTCACAATTGTGCATCCAAAGCAACTCATATGTCTTATCTGAAAATTAATGCCATGATGGACTGCCCAATACATTATTGTTTCCGTGTTCCTTTGATTTTTTGATTGTTTACAAACACTTGAGAGTGGGACACCTCTTTTTATGATTTCAGGGAATTACACCTGTTCACTTTTCCCCTCCCAACTTGGAAAGTTGGCATGCCTTGCTTAATAAATTGCTATGCCTGGAAATTCGAATCTTTGTTTCCTCAGTCATTTCATCTTTTACCCACCACAGCATACATATACGAATATATCAATGTGTGTGTGTGTGTGTGTGTGTGTGTATTATATATATGCATATATGCACATATGTATATAGGTGTATGTGTATATGTTATATACATACATACACATATTTGTGTGTGTGTGTGTGTGTGTATCCTGCATCTAGAATAAATTAGAACAAATGAAAAAGAAAGACATTTATTTTAAGGAGTAACAGCATTTGTTACTTCCTATATAGCTGATTATGATAGGAGCCAAGAGGTTCCTGACCACTACCACTATCTTATACTTTGAGAAAGTGATTTTGCCTTTAAAACTCTTAATTTCGTCATCTGCAAAATGATAAGGTTGGATGAGTTTATAACTAATGTCCTTTTAAGTTCTAATATTCTCTAGTTATATCAAAAGAAAAGCAAGTATGGGGCAATTGAACTAGAATAAAATGTACCTAATTTCTTTTTCTTTTTATTCAGGAAGTTGTCTAGTTTTCAAGAGAATTTTTGTTTGTATATTTGTTGTTAGGCAGGGCTTATGTATCTTATTCTAAGACTAGAAGGAAATAGCTGTTAGGGATGTTACATGTATAAGTGTTGGACAGATGAGATTTTTTGTGACTAAATATAATTCTCATAAGTCCAAGATTTTTTGAAAATTCTTTTCAAGATTGTTTATTCCATTTTAGATAAAAATATTTGGAATATCTCATCAATGAGAAGCATTAAAGACTGGTAAAATACATAAGATATTTGGGTAGAAATAATTTCCAAATTGGGCTGTGGAGAAGAAGGGTAGTTTACTAGATAATTAGAAAGTAATTTTTTATTAAATTTAAGAAAATCTGGAGAAGCAAATGGCCTAGTTTTTGTTCATCTTGCAGTCTCACTTCTTTTCTTGCTATTCTAAGAAACGCTTTTGGTATCGATCCATGTAATTTAGCAATTCCCAAGAAGTCTTGCATATAGCCTTCTCTGATCTCTCTCCCTTGACTCTATCTCCCACCCCTCTTTAAAAGACAATTTTTCCTCCTTTGGAACTTCCATAGTATATTCTTTTATTATGTACATAATACATTCTATGTTGATTTATTTTTTTCCCTGTCTTATATCCTTTATAGTAATAGTTCCTTCATCTTGGTATTTGTCCTACAAATAGCAGATGTGTAAGAAATATTTGTTGTACTGAAACTTCAGTGATATCTTTGCCTCTTGCCTCTCCCTCTCCTCCCTGATCCAGTTGGCTAGTGAGGCTTAGTGAGTCTGCTTTCGCAATATCTCTCACGTCCACTCCCTTCTCCTAATTCCCATTGCCACCATTCCAGTACAAACCTTCAAAACCATTGACTTGGGCTTTTTCATTTGTTAAAGGTCAAAGTTGCTATGGCACTGAACAAAAAGAAGGCATGCTCTTTGTATATTTGAGGTTATAGGAGAGGGTGGATGATAAACGTGCTAGTTATCCTCTGGGCCTATTTAAGAGGGGAGATGAAGCTGGAGAGAACTAATGTCCACCAGGATTTCTCTTCTATAGTCCCTCACTCCCACACCTTCCACTTCCCTGAAAGACAACAAAGGGGACTAGATTGGTTTGGGGGCTAAGGCTCAAGCCACAAACCTTCCTTGCCTCAGCTTCCTGGTGTCTTCTGGTCATATTGATTTGTCTTCGTGGGTGGCCTAAGGTCATTAAAAAAGGCCTTTTAAAAAGGAGTTGGAGCCCTTCAGATATAGTCAATGTACCAAGACATTAAGTTGCCACAAATTGTCCTTCTGATCAGATCTGTTTTCATATGGAGGATAGAGAGACCTTGTCTCCCCAAACTAAGTCCTGCAGTATCTTTTATATACCAAGGCTAAATAAACCACCTTTTGTTAATTGTTGAATAAACTATTTAGTGTCCCATTTCATTCCAACCCTGAACCTAAATCAATAAGTTCAGAACCCAACTCAGACCTGTACATTAAAGGGATGGAGGCTTCAGGGCAGGTTTGGTTGTAGAGTGGTTGGAAACTGACCTGCAAGGAATGAAGGAAGGAGTCTGGATAAAGAACTAACATTTGATCAAATGCCTGTCATTTTTTTGAGTCAGTGAAGTTTGAGAATGGTTGAGTAGATAGAGGGGGATTGAGGTAGATAAAGTAGAATGAGGAAAGAATAAACTGAATATGTATAGAAGAGAAAGAAGAAAAATCAGAAAATATGGGCCTTGTATGCCCCGGGAGTGCACTGAACCGTGAAGCAAGAGGGGTTGGGTTGTAGTTTTCCCAAATGAGATGACACTGGGTTTTGGTGTCATTTCCTTCTTTCCCTTCATCCTCTTCTCCTCCCTGCTCCTTCCAAAAACACACATATATATTAGTATTTTAAGAATCTGTATGTTGGACAGACACTTGGTGCCATGGATAGAATGCCAGGCCTAGAATCAGGAAGAACTTAGTTCAAATCTGACATCAGACACTTACTAGCTGTTTCCCCCTGAGCAGGTCTCCTAACCATTCCCATCTGAAAAACAGGAACAGTAATGGTTCCCAGGGTGTCATAAAAGTCAAATATATTTGTCAATAATGTATTTAATTAAATATATTAATAACATATCAAATTAATAATAGATTGATAATATATAGTGTTCAGCATAGTGCCTGGCACATAGTAAGTGAAAATAATTTTTTATTATTTATTGATGTTTTGAATTCCTTTATCCATGTGGATGGTAGTCCCTCTATGATTGGCTATACAGACTTCCCATGGCCAACAAACTCATCATGTGGTGGCTAAACTAGGTGTGAGCATCTCAACCTTAGCTACATGGATCCTTAGACCACAGACATCATGTATTTCCAAACCTACACTTGAAGTCTTTTCAGCTTGCAAGGCTATGCCAGAGTTTTTGCTGTGGTGATTTAGCTTTCCAGGTACCAGGGTCAATTCTATGCCAGATGAGTCATCGATGGAGGTTGTAGGTAGAGGTCACATAGTCCATAAACCAACAAAGAGCAGTGATGAGAAGCTCTTAGTAAGGTTTGGTCTCTTTCCACTTTTATAGATATAGTATTTCTGTGTCATTCCTAGGATGTTTTGGGAAGAGAGCGTCCAAGGAAACAACAGGGTTATCTAGTATTCGGGGCACTGTTTAACTGTGACTGGCTGTTTCATGATAAAAGCATCAATTCTACCATGGGAGTAAGGAACAGCATGTTTATGTACATACGGTATAGGAGGGATTGGGAGGACAGGGGGTGGCAAAAGATTAAGGGAGCAATTCTACATATTCTAAGCTTTGCCTATTAAACTTTAGGAACAGTAAAATGTTCTTTTGCAGTTTTTGTGTCCTGTGCCCCCATCCCCTTAGGATCAGAACCAGTGATCATTTCTTTATTTTCCAGGAGGAAAAAAAATGGACATTTTGAGGACTGTGTCACCTGAAAATGCAGCCCTGCAGATTTGCTGCTGAACAAGTCCTATATCTTTACCATGGCTATACCCTCCAATCATTTCTAATCTACTGGAAGCTTCACCTCCAATCCCACACTTCTAACAGGTAAGCTTTCTCCTTATCTTGTCCCAAAAGGAATGCCTGTGAGCCATCTATCCTTCCACTTGGCCTCAATTTTCTTCTTTGTTATGGTTTTATTTATAGTAAACATGTTAAAGTTGATATAGTATAGGACATTCAACAATATGTCTATGTGTCAGTCTCTGGATAAGGCTATCACATTTGAAGTACCAATAGTCAAAGTTTACTTAAACGTTAAAAAATGGTGATTCTTTTACATTTTCTGGTATTGGGACATTTTAATTACAGAAGTGAGAGGGGGCACACAAGATTGAGGATGATTTTTTATTTTTCTTTGTTTCATGAATTGTCATGGCCCCCCAAAAATGTTATCACTAGCTGGTTAGCTTTCTGGTTGAGGAGCCTCTCCATTGTTAGCTAGATTGTTCCTTGGAAAATAGATTTAGTAATTTCTGAAGTCACTTACCTGGTCATTCAAATGGCATCAGTAATGCAAGCTTGTTATTTTTAATGTTGTTTTTATGCAAAAAAAAAGGCTAAGACTAATCATGTTTTTAAAACTGGGGGAAAAATTGATGATAAATTTAATATTTCAGGATGTGCGAATTACCCTTGCAATATTTTCTTTATTGTGATGCAGGACAAAATCTTTGAATGAAACATACTGCTGGCTAACATTTTTATATCAAAAATGCACAAATGTGTGATCCTTTAAATGATTTCTACTATTGTCTTTGGAAAAAAGCAGAGTGAATAAAATATCCTCTCTGAAACCACCCAATTTATAGATTTACCAATAGGGTTCATAAAAATGAATGATTTTTAACAGTCATTTTGATTAGGGAGAGCTGTTGATAAGTAAAGGGTAAAAGTATGGGGTAAATAGCCAGAAGGTAGGTATGTATGTGTCTAAGGAAAGGAAAAATAAAAAGTCAAACTTGAAATAAAGACCCTGGAAGAGGAGTCAAAAAGGCCCAAAGACAAGCCACATATAGTGGTGAAAAATGTTGTTTAAGCCTAAGCAAACTAATTTATTTCTTCTAAGGCAAACTTAGTTCATACAATTAATTATGGAAAAGGAATTTCAATTTTGTTGTCATCAAATGAACCTTCTTCAAACACAAAGTAATGAGGGTATTATACAAATAGATGATTTTATCATCTTAAATAACAATCAAAATAAATTAAAATTCTCGTGACATCTGCCGATATAAAATTGAGGCAGGCCATCATTGCTCAGGGAAACTAATCTTCAACACCCTTCTGAAGCAGCTTAGAAAAACAAAAATACTTCTGAGATCTCCAAGAGAGGGCAGGTATTTCAACTGAGGGCATTCAGGGCAAGACTGAACAATTAACCCAAGTTGGCCACTAAAAATGAAGACAATGGAAATAGTTTTCAAAGATACTCAGACATCTAATGGGAATGTAATATACTTAAAATGTAATATACTTAAAACAAGCATAAAGCTGGTGAAGTTGTTAGATTCTCTGGTTTTGTGAGGACCAAATAAGATGGCCTATGTAAAGTACTTAACATGGTATTTAATACATGCCATTATTATATATATCATCATCACTTTAGAGTGGAATAAAGTGCAGGTGAATTAAAAAACATATAAGGAAGTTCTATAGGAATTTTCAAAAAATGGCCATGGAATTGAATTCATTTTTTCTTGTTCATCGATGTTGAAATAGAGATTGTACTCACATTTATAGTCAAATATGTGGGAGTGTTTCCTTCTTGGTAGAAAGATAGGAGGCTGGTTGCAGAATGTTGCATATATTGTCACATATAGTCACTGTGGTAGTTCATTTTGCTCAATATTTTCTATTCTCAGGGATAGTTTGTAGTGCAATTACATCAATTGACTAAGGAAATATTGACTCTGGGAAATATTCCACTATCAAATGATAATGAATGGCTAAATACTCATAGTGTAGGTTTGGGTGGGGGGAGGTAGTTTTAAGAGCTAAATAGAAATTTAGAAGTCATCCAGTCACACAGCTAGTAAATAGTAGAATTAGAATTTAAAAGCAGTTCCCCCTTCATTCTTCCATCTGTCCTTTTCTCACTGTCCTCCCCTTTGTAATTGCTATTCAGTTGTGTCTAACTTTTCATGAACCTGTCAGAAGTTTTCTTTACAAAGATACTGGAGTGGTTTGCCATTTCATTTTCCAACTCATTTTGCAGATGAGGAAACTGAGGTAAAATGGGTTAAGGGACTTACCCAGTATCACACAATTAGGAAGTATCTAAGGTCAGATTTGAACTCAGGTCTTCCTGACACTCTATTCACTACACTACCTAGCTCCAATTTTCTTTCCACTGGAAGGGAACTAAGTCAGAACTAGATCAGTGTCTATGAAGTTTTTTTTTTAAGTATGGTTATTTCGTTGTGACTGGATTCTTTTGTCCCATGCATTTCACTTTATGCATATAAAATACTATTCTAAGAGAAGATCTATAGACTTCACTAGACTCACAAAAGGATCCGTGGCATAGAAATGTTAAGAACTGTTAGAATAGTTGAATTCTAAGCTTCCTTTCTACCTCCAGATCCCTTGGCTTGAAATGAAATAGGATTCTTGTTGTTGCTTTTGAAATTCTACCAACTTTTTACATCATAATAACATTCGTAAAGTTTTTTAACATTTGCAATGCACTTTACATGTTATCTCACAATAACTCTGTAAAGTAGGTATTATTAATCCAATTTTATAGATGAAGAAACTTATTGATGAGGTCCTTTACATTGATAAATCTAAGGAAAAACTATTAAGTGCAACATACAAATGTGAAGTGTCATTACAATAATCTTTTCTTTCCTACTTCTCCCCTTCTGTACCTTCTGCCTTCCTCATCTACCCTTCCTTTCCCTCTTATGACCCTCCTTCCACCCCTCCCCTTACTCTCTCGCCTGTGCTGTGGACAAGTGCACAGCAAGACATTTTACCAGTACAAGTAGTAAGTAGGAGTAGAAAGTTGCTAGAACTCAAATTTCTTTCCATTTATGGCTTAGAATCCACAGACAACACAGCCAGCTTGGACCTTTTGAAAATGAACGTCTTTCCCTGACTCACTCATGGCAATAACTAAACATAAAATTAGCCCTCAAAGCACAACAGCACTCTTCCTATCAACTCTCCTGGTATAAAATATTTGTGAAGGGTGAATCGTGTGAATAAAGGATTGGCGATAATGACGATAGTTAGAACTAACATTCTATGTAGTGCTTACTAGATGCCAAGTGCTGGTATAAGACTTTATAAATCTTCACAACAATCCTATGAGGTAGGTCCTATGATTATCCCCATTTTACAGATGGGGAAACTGAGGCAAACTGAGGTTAAGTAACTTTCCCAGGGTCACACAGCTAGCAAGCATCTGAGATTGCATTTCAATTCAGGTGTTTCGGATTCTAGACCTAATTCTAGATTATCCACTGTTCCACCTAGCAGCCCCATCAGATAACATCATGTGTAGTCAAAGGCTCATTCTGCAATGAACAGATGAATGAATATAAACAAAATAAACTTGCGATTAAACAAAAACATTATAGATATTATAATACCTGAACATTTTTTCTTTTGACTTGGAGGGGATACAGGTCGCACAACTATCAAATATTTAGGCTCTGCATCTGAAAAAAAACAACAACCCAATAGCCTTCATTAGTAGAAACCTTTGTAAGTACTATTTCATAAAGAATAGTACA
Source organism: Potorous gilbertii (assembly GCA_028658325.1). Taxonomy (NCBI): domain Eukaryota; kingdom Metazoa; phylum Chordata; class Mammalia; order Diprotodontia; family Potoroidae; genus Potorous; species Potorous gilbertii. The sequence goes on along the minus strand of CM053771.1, from coordinate 308,383,813 downwards.
AAGAGGGTGTTTCTTGTGACCACTTGGTCAATTGAAATTTTAAAATTGAAAACCAGACATTGAAAACCAAATGATGTAACGGTAAAAGCAAAAAAAAAACAAAAGAGAGAGATACTGATTGACACATATTTTGCATTATTTTTGGTGAATGTTTTCCATTTATGAAACAGAGAAGATGATTATATAATCAAGTCATTGAAGATGACAGACCTTAGCAGGCTTCTGGTACATCACCATCATCCAACACTACACATTGTGGTCAATGCTTGATGCGTTAGAAACAAAGGAAAGAAAACATTCACACAAAATACACACAGATCTCATATGTTGAACAATCTGGCTTCTCTCACATTCATCACAGTGACTATGAATATTCATAATTACACAGTTAATTCATTCTCTGTTTATAGTTCATTCTCTGTTTATATAACTTGTAAGACTGACTCCTACAGAATTCTTAAAACATGAGTTTTATTTTTCTTGAAAACAAACTTTCTTGTAAATAAAGCTTAAATACATACTTCCATCTGACAGAAAGAACACTGGATTGGGGGCTGGGAGAGTTGGGTTGTATCCAAACTTCCCCGTTAGCTATCCGTGCAGTTTTGGGTAAGTCAGTTCACTTCAGTGGCTCTCAGGTTTCTCACCTTTGAAATGGTGGAAGGGCAAACTAAATGATCTCCTTTTCTCTCGTTTTTAAAAATCTCTGATTCTATTATATTTCCAGTTTAGGTACCAAAAGAAACTCTGATTCTATGATATTTGTAGTCTAGATACAGGATATATATTGTGAAATCCATCAACTGACTCACATATGAATTAGTAAATTAGTAGATGGCCCCAGTTGACCAATCTGTTCTTCATAAAATGGTTGGCTTACATAACTTTTACCATGGATTGCTAGCATATGAAAATTATACCCATTAAGCCCAGTAAAATTATACTTAGATTTACTTTTTTTTGTTTCCCAGGCTGATGCTTGAGTGTATACACTCTCTCTCTCTCTCTCTCTCCCCCTCCCTCCCTCCCTATCTCTCTCCCCTTCCCTCTCTCTCTCTTTCTCTCCCTCTCTCTCTCCCTTCCTCCCTCCCTCCTTTGTATTGATATATTGGGACTTACAAATGAGTATAGTTAAAGAAAACAAGCTGTCAGTTGATTTTTGTGGTTGATTTTAACAAAGACAAAAAAATTGTTAATTTCTTCTCTGACTTTGAGACCCTTGAGTGTTCATTGGTCTTTTAATGATTTTCTAACGACCATAATATTGACAAAAAATATTCTGTTTTGTTGTAGTGGTAAATATATACCTATTAGAAAATGGATCAAACTTATCAGATGTGTCAACTACAATAAGAAAGGAGCCAACATATGGGAAAGGTGTGTTGTCCAAAGTAGGTGCTAAGAGTCAGATGACCTGTACTCCAGTCTCAGTTCTGTTACTTGGCCTATGTGATTATGAGCAAGATATTTAATCTCTCTGGTCTGAGTTTACCTGTGGAATAAGTGGGTGGACTAGATGGCATCTAAGGGACCTCCAAACTTTAAATACACATTCCAGTAGAATGTTATCTTTTTGAGATCAGGGAATAGTTTGCTTTATCTCCATGTCCTTAATACCTGTCATAGTACTTGGCATATAGTAGGTATTTTAGAAATGCTTGAAGATGAAGTAATGTGATAGTTGCTAGCAGCTAAGTGACACTGTGGATAGAGGACATGCCTGGACTCAGGAAGCATGAGTTCAAATACAGTCTCTAACGGCTACTAGATGTGTGACCCTGGGAAAGTCATTTAATTCTGTTCCCTCAGTTTCTTCATATGTAAAATGAGCTGAAGAAGGAAATGGCAAACCACTCCAGTATCTTTGCCAAGAAAATCACAAATGGGATCATGAAGAGTCAAACTCGACTGAGAGGACTGAACAGCAAATAAAGTGCTAGACTAGGAGTCAGGAAGACTTAAATTCAATTCTATCCTTAAACATTCACTAGGTATAAACCTGGGCGTATCACAGTCTTTGCCTTAGTTTCCCCATCTGTAAAATGGGAATGATAACACCTCTCTCATAAGGTTGTGGTAAAAGATCAAATGATGTAATATTTATAAAGCTCTTTGTAAAAAGGGCTATGTAAATGCTAGCTATTAGTATTAATCCTACTTGTTGATTTTATTTACAAATGTAAATGACACCACTATTGAGAAAGGGTAGTAAACTAGAAAAGAAAACAATTAGACTTACAAGCAGGAGAGCCCTAGATTGCAGTCCTGTCTCAATTACTTATTAACTATTCATTGTTGATTTGTTTCATTTTTCATGACCCCATATGAAGTTTTCTTGGTAAACATGCTGGAGTGCTTTGCCATTTCCTTCTCCAGCTCATTTTATAGATGGAGAAACCAAGGCAAATAAGGTTAAGTGACTTGCCCATGATCACACAGCTAGTAATTGTTTGAGACCAGATTTGTACTCAGGAAGATGAGTCTTCCTGACTCCAGGTCCTGAACTTTACCTACTTTGACACTTTGCTGCCCCTATCATTAACTCTTAGACTTGAGCAAGTCATTGGATCTCTCAGAACTTCAGTTTTCTCATTTACAAAACAGAGATTCTAATTCTCATGGCTGTTGTGAGGAATATACTTGAAAAACCGCACAGTATAGCCTAAGCAGGAGCTATTTGTATATTTCATTACTTCATAGGTTCATGGTTCTACCCTCACACAATCACAACCTCTCTGTGTCTTAGAGTCTTATTTAGAGTCACTGTGGCAGAAAAATGTCATCACCTTGTGGTCAGTCTTCTGGCAATGAATCTTTTCTACATTCTTAAAAGACACAGAACCCTCCTGGTCCAGTTCAAAATAGATTTATCAAGAGTCTACCATGGGCAAGGGCCTCTGCTAGGTTTCAGGGATTTGAGGGGAAAAAAAAGAACCCTCTGTTTCTTGATTCTCCTTAACATTTATTTTTCCCCTCTCTTGATTTTCTCCAAATTATCCTATCTATAACTTGTTTGTACATAGTTCTTTGCAACTGTTTCTACCATTAAACTGTGAGCTTCTTGAGAGCAGGGACTTTGCCTTTCTTTGTATTCCAAGTGCTTGGCACTGGTACACAGTAGGGCTTAATAAATGTTTATCGATTGACTGACTGAAGCAGTTTGTGTTCTGCGTTCATGGGCTATGATCCAGTGTTCTTCTCAGCCACAACCTTATCCATTTCCTTCAAGAAACCTTTCCTGAAGCCCCCAGGTGCTGATGCCCCCATTATTACATTATGCCTTTATTTTCTATATATTCCATATCTCCATATGTGTATTTGTAAGCATATTATAGTGTCTCAATACAAATGTAAGCACCTTGAGGGCAGGAGCTACCTCCCTTCTGTGTTTGTATTTCCATCACCTAGCACAGTGCTTGGCGTATAGACTGAACTTAGTAAATGCTTATTGATATATTGAGATCCCAGATACATCTGCATCTTCCAAATGATGAATAATCATTTTCATTTTCTCCACATCATTCCCACCTACCCCTACCAGGTTTTATAATAAGGTCTTTCTGATATTCATGCTGTTGTTGATGGCAAATCAGTGGTTTGTTGGAGCTAGCAGCAAGTTGATTGTTAAGTTTTCAGGCATTTATGCCTCAGAAATCTGCAAATTACAAATGAGACCTTGATTTATTGTTTGTTGATTGTCTAGAGAGAATGTTAATTATGCAAATTAAATTTAAAAGTGTGTCACGTCTACAATTTCCCTACCCCACCCCTTACCCTAGGCCAGAACTTGTTGTTAAATCTAGCAGCACACCCTTGATGCATCTTCTCTGTACCGTCCTTTTTATTTGATGATAGGTGTACAATACTGGGAGGAAAGAAGAAAGGAAGGGGGGAGGGAGGGACAGAGAGACAGAGACAGACTGAGAACTCAAATCCTCAAATTCATTTCCAGAAAACATACTAATTAATTAAAATATTTGTAAAATGTTTTGCAAAACTTAGAATGCTCAATAAAGATCAGTTATTATGTGTTTATGTGTTAGTCATAAAATTCTTAGTTTAACCTAAATAAAGCTTCTAAGATCTAGTCTTTCTTGCACATGAAGATTTTTCTGCTTTCATGAATTAATTCATTTCTAGCTTATTGGTAATCTGAGAAATGAAATTCTGGGAAAATATATTCAGAAGCCAAAGAGAGCTTCATGAATGAAGGCATCTGGAAGACGAGATGATGTTTCTATTCATTTATGTTATGGCCAAATCCACACTGTGTGAAGCAGATGATGTTATAACCAATGACAATTCACAGCAATGTTCCAACACCAGGAGCATATGTTGGCTGTCCCCACTGTTTCAAAAGCTTCCAACATATAAATAGTTCAGTGATTCCCACTGGGAATAATGAACTGAAATAATTCAAGAAAAAACAAGTTTGTTGTTTTTGTACCATACTATATGAAATTCCTAATAGATTTGTAGTTGTCTGGAAGTTACATATTCTAGTAGAGAGAGGCCATGAGTTCATATTAGCAGCATACTAAAAACAAAAACAAAGCAGAAAAAGCCTACCTCACGGTCTACAGTAATCACCTAATTAAATCATAACTTTGAGAGGAGACTTACAATATGAATAAAGCTTCATTTATCTAAAGAAATAATCGGATCAGCTTTAGGGTGATCTTAGTTTCTTTTTTAAAAAATCTTATTTATTATCTACATTTTCCCAATTACATGTAAAACAATTTTGACACTCTTTTTTTCAAATTTTGAGTTCCAAGTTCTCTCTCTCCCTTCTCTCCCCCACTCTCATTGAGAAGGAAAACAATTTTACCCAGGGCATACATGTGCAGTCATAAAAAACACATTTCCATATAAGTCATTCTATGAAAGAAAACATAGACAAAAGAAAAAGAATAATAGTAAAAGTGAAAAAATATTTTTGCTCTACTGCAGGCTCTACTAGTTCTTTCTCTGGAGAAGGACAGCCTTCCATCGTAAGTCCTACAAAATTGTTTTGGATCATTTTATTGCTGGGTATAACTAAGATATTCATAACAGATTATCCTATAATATTGCTGTTACTGTGTGTACAATGTTCTCCTAGTTCTGATCATTTCACTTTGCATCAGTTCATTTAAGTCTTTCCATGTTTTTCAGAGAGTCTCTTGCTCTTCATTTCTTAAAACACAATAGTATTCCATTACAATCATATGCAACTTGTTCAGCCATTTCCCAATTGATGGGCATCCTCTCAATTTCCAAGTCTTGGCCATCACTAAAAGAGCTGCTATAAATATTTTTGTAGACATATATTCAATTCCTTTTTGTTTTTTATCTCTTTGGGATACATATTTAGTAGTGGTATTGCTTGGTCAAAGGGTATTCATGGTTTTATAGCCCTTTCGGCAAATTTTTAAATTTCTCTACAGAATGGTTGAATCAGTGTACAACTGATGAGCTTATTTTCAACAATAATAAATATGCTAGTCCCCCAAAGACATGCATGCCTCAAATGTTTATTTTGATCCAAAATTTTAAGTGTACTTTAAAATTTACTATTCACATATTTAACTTGTTTTTCATTACCTGAAGATGAAAAGTTCATCTTTGCTTCATTGCTCAAAATAGCACAAAAATGAGTGGACAAATATAGCCTCTCTCTCTCTATGTGTGTGTATACATATACACACACACAGATATGTATATATATATATATATATATATATATATATATATATACACACACGCACACACATATGTCAGAAAAATATAGAAAACATCAACTATACACATGTGTGTGTATAAATATCCATATATATCAGAATAACATCAGAAATCATGACATTATACTGAAATGGTTCTTCAGTCATTTTCTAGTTATGGCCAACACACTGTGACCCCATTAAGGGTTTTCTTGGCAAAGATACTCAAGTGGTTTACCACTTCCTTCTTTAGGTCATTCTATAGATGAAGAAACTGAGACAAATAGGGTTAAGTGTCTTGTCTCAGGGTCACATGGGTAGTAAGTGTCTGAAGTTGGATTTGAACTCAGATCCTGCTGACTCCAGGCCCAGTGCTCTATCCACTGCCCCACCTAACTTTTCAGTATACTAAGTATAGCTGTGGTCTAAGAAGCACATGGGAGAAGCCCTAAAAGAAAGGTATTCCTCAGGGTATTCAGTGAGAATGTTTTAGTAATTTGAAGGGGAGTTGTAAAGTTAAATCAATCCAAGACCTTCATGTTACATGAAGGCATAGAAAAGTGAAATGATTTATTCAAGGTGACCTTAAGTCTCCAAACTCCCAGTTGAGGGATCTTTCATCTTCATAGCACTTCCTCTGAAAAGACCCACAGCAGCATACATTCCCAAGTGGTCTTTCATGCAAGAGTTAAGCAGATCTGTCAGTTACCTTTCTATTATCAGACAGGATCAGGACCATAGGAACATCACTCTAAAACTAGTTAGTGATAAAGAAGGAAGAACCCGTATAGCTAATTCCCGTATGGGTATAAAGTTAATAACATTCACTGCTTTTGTGAACAGTTTCCTTTGACCCGCTAATTCGTGTGAATGGGGAAAGAGGATGAGTATAGCCTAAGTGGAGCTTGCCACCTTGAGTATGGGAGTATTCTACGCAGGTTCTTAATGGGAATAGGATTAGGCTAGTGAATGGCAGTGCTGCCTGGTGGTTAAAAGTTCAGCTACTTTAGCAAGGGAGTGTAATCTGCCATTGGTGAAAGAATTTAAGTTTCCAGATGTAGATAAATTACATCACAGGGTACTGAAAGAACTTTAAAATTGATAATAGAATCACTATTAAAATCTTTGAGATCTCGTGGAAAATAGGAGAGTTGCTTGAAGCCTGGGTATGGGTCAATGTCACAACTTTCAAAAAGGAAGAAAAAAAGAAAATTTCTGGAAACTACTGGTTAGTTATTTTGATGTTGATTCTTGACAAAATTTCAGAAAGGATTATTAAGCATGTGGGTTATAAGCACTTAAAAAAGGAAGCTTTGTTCCCTAGGATCAATGTCTCTAAAAATAAATCATACCAAAATAATATAGTTTTCTCTTAATAGCAGTTTTGCTGGACTAATAAGGGAAACAATACAGATATAGAATAGTATGACTTTAATAAGACCTCTGCACAAAATATTTTATGCTGTTCTTGGATAGAAGATGAATAACTATGGGTGGAATAACAGTACAGGTAGTGTATCTATAGCTGATTGAACCCAAAGAGTACTGACAAAAGAAGCTATGTCATCCTGGAGTGCAGTCTCTAACGATGGGCCAAAATCATAGAAATGTTTGCCTATCAAATTTGTGAATGATACAAAATTGGGAGGAATAGCTAACTAAATGAAATGAAAGACATCATGAGAGACAAAAGATGTAGTTAGGATAGAGTGATGGGCTGACTCTAACAAGATGTCACAGCAGAACAACTGAAGGAATTGATGGTGATTAGGCTGAAAAGGAAAAAATGGGGAAGTATGAAAGCTCTCTTCAAATATTTGAAGAACTGACATCTGAAAGATGGATTAAATTTAATCCCACCTAACTCGAGAAGGCAGAATGAAGATCAGTGTGTGGAATAATCACAACAACAGAAAATGCCTTAATTCTTAGGGTTTGCAAAGCACTTTTATATCCATCATCTCATGTGATTCTCCCAGTGACACCTTGAAGTAGGTACTTGTACTATTCCATTTTTATGGATGAGGCAGTCACAAGACTCAATGGGCAAGAACACTGGAACTGGCTTTGAGAAGACTTGAGATCAGTTCCTGCCTCAGATACTTGGTAAGATGTGTGACTCTAGGTAAGTACCTTAACCTCTGTCTGCTTCAGTTTCCTCATCTATAAAAATGAAGATAATTTACTTCTCAAGGTTATTGTGAGAATAAAATGAGATGTTTATAAAGTATTTTGTAAACTTTAAAGTTCTACATATTATAGTAATATTAGCGTTCATAGCAATACTAAGGAGTAGGGAAGTACTAGAAGTAGCACTGGTAGTAGTAATAGTAGTAGTAGTAAATAGTGGTGATAGCAATGGTAGTAGTGATGGTAGTAGTAGTAGTGGTGATAGCAGTGGCAGTAGTGATGGTAGTGGTGGAAGTCATAGCAGTGGTGGTGGTAGTGGTGGTAGTAGTAGTAGTAATACTAGTTTGTAGTAATGAGAGTAGTAGTAGTACTAGTAGTACTAGTAGTGTAAGGAAATTGAGACTAAGAGATAAACCCAGGCTCTCACAATTAGCAGTTTTCAGATGAGGGGTTTGAATCCAGTGGTCTCTTCACATCAAAGTCTTTTATACTTTTGGCTCAATAAAAGAAAAAAAAATCTAGCAGTTAGAGCTGCTCAAAAATGGAATGGTTAACTGCCATTTGGAGTTCACTGCCTCACTTGCATTTATCTTTGATTATGGTCACTTCCTTTCTTCTTTTGCAAATATTCTTTTAAAGTCTGAATTGATAAGAAAACTACTGAGGAGTCATAGTTCCCTTTAGATATGGAGAACCATGCTCCAGTGCTAACATTTCCCTTTTAAAGACACGAATTCTAGATGGCGGAGTAGAAAGACTCACCTATGCTAGGTCCGAAGCCACAGCCCACAGATTTCCTGTAAAAAGAACTCCTGACAAATTCTGGAACAGTGGAAGCTGCGCAGCAACACAGTGAAGGAGATTTCTGCTGCAGAGAGTCCTGAAAAACCGACCGCAAAGGTACCCCAGACGGGAGCAGAGCGCTCCCCTCCCCCGCCCCAGCCACGCATCACTGAGAGGAGCGAGCAGAGCCCTGCAGGCATCAGGGACCTGGATCTCCGGCAGCGGCGAAGGTCCCTCCACCCACAGACGCACAGGTCAGTGAGAGAGACGGGCTGAGAGGGGAGCGGGGGATCTCCGGGACTCGGACCCCCTGGGAAGCGGCCGCGGCAGAGGCTGAGGCATCTCGGCCAGAGACTCCCAGAGCAGGCTGGAGCTCCACC
>CM053771.1:308346148-308374318 GCA_028658325.1 Potorous gilbertii | reverse complement strand
AGAAATGGGGAGAAAATTTTGGAACCCAAAATCTTGTGAAAATGAATGTAAAAAGTTAAATAAATTTATTTAAAAAAAATAAAATAAAATAAAAAAATAAACATGTTCTAGTTCCTGATTAAAAAAAAAAAAAAAGACACGAATTCTTCTGGATATTTCATCCCTTTTTAAAGAGGCACTGTCCATAGGCTTATACCAATATTTTATCTGGGCACTTTGAAATCTGCTTTCCAAAAGAAGATTCAAATCTATTGTGCCTATGTTTGTTAATTCCCTCCATGTCTATTACGATTTTTAATATTTTGATTTTCTCCCAAAACTTGTCTCACTTTCACTTCACTTTTGACCAGGCTACTCTCTCGAGTTCTTTATTATTCCCCAGAAATCCCTTTATCCTGAAATATCACTTCCACCCTAAACTACATATCTCAAAATTACCCTCAGTGTTTTGGTTCTCCCCACGTCCCAACCTGATTGATGGAGCCTTCCGTTTCAGGAGTGTGCCCAAGATATCTCTTCATTTCTCATTACGCTATACTGCAAATATAATCATGTCCTGGTAGCAGTTAACCTCCCACAACCCACCTCTTTTCAGTTTACTTTTGTGTAAATTGTGCAAATTCCTTGAGGCCAGTCACTTTTACTCTTTCCCTCTTTCCCTCTCTCATTTGTGTTTCCAGTGCTTAGCAGAGTGCCTGGTGGATAGTAAACAATAAATACTTGTGGATTGTTGCCTGAATGACTTCATTAACTAGTCCTTTCTTGTCGGTCAGAGTTCAATTCAGGGTAATGGTACCCCTCATTTATTCTTGTACTTTTTGAAAAATGAAACTTTCAGCAAGGCAAAGCAAAGCAAGAATTTATCAGATGCTCAGCTTTTTAGTGGAACAAGATTTCTATCCACATCATACCTCTTTTTAATTGATTTGTTTTGCTAGAACAGTATTATAAGGCTCACATTTTGAGCTGGAAAGGAAATCATCTAGTCCAATTCCTTCACAAAAGTGACAATGACCATGAAGTCTTAGTCTAGGGAGGTAGAATGACTTGTTCGATGTCAGATTCTAAGGAGCAAAGGCCGTATTTGAACGTAGACCCTCTGATTTCAGATCCCATATTCCCCTGCATCAATCAGTCTTCTATCATTTCTTCATTGTATCCTTATTCAAATGTTTCATGTGATCCTACTATTCTAGTGTTTGGGGATTATTTCTATAAAGGTATCTGCCATCTCTTTGACATACATTATTGCTCCTTTATCTTCTATCAGATATATTGCTCATGAAGAAGGAATGTCCTGCCATTGTGGTTATCCTGATTTGAGTCTCATTGCACCAGTTGCCCATGGTGCCTATTGAATTCCTTGTGATAAAATTTCAAGCAGACTCACTTATCATCACACTGCAAATTGTCACCAGGGCTATAAAAATTCATGACTTTGTTCCATGCTATATCCTTCTATGAATCACTAAGGAACTTCAACTAGTATTCATTTTCCATATTACATCAATTGTCCTGTATAGCCTCCAATCCTAAAAATTCCACATGGACATTTTTTCCCTAAACTCAAATTTCAGTGTAGAGGTCTCATGACTAGATTGAAAAACAGCTATCAAAATATTTGGGGAAAAATATCAATGAAGATCACAGACATTGGATTAAAAACCACTGTGACTTAAACATTACAATCCAATGATACACTTATTGAGCACATTATTAAAATTATTCTGTGTACTTTGGGAGACACACCTAAGAGAGAATCTGGATTTGCAAGGAACTTATAATTTTGAAGCGGTAAAACTCGTACAGATGAAAACTTATCTAACACACAGGGTGTCCTAAAATTTACCTTAAGCTTTTGAAACTTAAAGTGGCATTAAGATTTTGCCACATTCTGTATGGGGGAGTATTTAGTAAATGCCAGTCAAGGAGAATAGACTCATAAAGACTGTAGAAGGTCAGAAAGTAGACCAATCAGTGTGAATTAGAACAATCAAAAAAGGCTTCTCAGAAGAGGTGAGAATGAAAATTGGTCCTTGAAGGATGGGTAGGATTTATATAAGTGGAGATTCTAACAGGCATTTAGAGGAACAAAAAAGTGTGTCATCAGAATAGACAAGAATGACATATTTTAGAAAGAATGGGTATCCCAGCTGGAGCAGAGGGTTTGTGCATTGTCATAGCTGACATTTCAGTAGTGAAAGGCTACATAAAGTTTGGGGACTATTAATTCAGTTATGAGATTTCAAATATGTGTGTTCATATATATCCAGGGGCAAGAAGAAATCAGGCAATGAGCCCAGTGTCTATTTGTCAGATTTTTTATTTTTCCTATTGGTTTAGTTTTTGTAGGGGTTTATGTTTATGGGAGAACTCTGAATGGTTTTATTAAAGCCAAATGTGCCTGCCTGGTCTCTTAGTTCAGCTGTTTACTCACACATAATCACAGAAATTCACACATACACCTCCCCATATTCACTCAGCAGATGCAGATGCTTAGACACATCCTTGTTCAGTCTCTACAGGGGAACTTCCTCTGTGGATTATTTTCTTCTTGGCCATGTTCTCTGGACTTAGGAGGTTAGGGGATAAGACAGGTGAACAACGAAGGGAATGTGAGACTGGGAGGCAGGGTTGGGACAGTGCTTGTTTCTTCCTGATGCCCCTAATATTGGATTTGGTCAGAGCCCAGAGGACTAAATTACACTTTTATAAAGGACAAGGGAAGTGGTAGTGAGGATTTCAAGATGGTAGATCTTCTCTACTTCATAGTGGATAGAACACAGGAACTAGGGTCAGGAAGACAAGTTCAAATCCTGCCTCAGACACTTACTAGCTGTGTGACTCTAGGCAAGTTATTTAACTTTCTTGAGCCTCAGTTTCCTCATCTGTACAATGAAAATAATCAGAGCAACTAGGGTTGTTGTGAGGATAAAACAGGGTAATGTAAGATGTTTCGTGAACCCTAACACACTATGTAAGTGGCTATAATCACCACTAGTAAGACTACATTTCAGGTAGAAGGTCATTTGGGCAAATTAGTGGAGAAATGGGAGCAGGTTGGGCAGCTTTGTTTTGCCCTCTCCTGGTATTATCCAGAGAACTGGAAAGCCAGAATCTTTTCCGACAATCCCCACCCACCATTCTGAAACTCACTAAGAGTTTAAGGAGAAGCTTGCTTGCCATCTCCCTTCAGTTCCCACTTTAGCAAGGATTACCTAAGTCTCCAGTCAGCTGGTTTACCAAGAGGTAACATTCCCCAAGAGCAACTAAAGTGGTCAAGTACAATTCCTGCTGTTTCTGGTCATTTTTCATGAGTCCTACGTTACCAATGGTCTTTGCTAGTAAGTATCATGCACGGAACTAAAACAATTGTCCCCAATAACCCTGCTGAGTTCTAGAGATTGGACAAAATTTTGCTCTGACTTGACAATGAAAACAAGATCCGTATTTAATAAAACCAATTCTTTTAGTCACCAGCCAACACAGATACACACACACACACACACACACACACACACACACGTGTGGTCACACATCCCTCTCCATTTTGGAAAGCTGTTGTTGAATCTGTTGTGTACGTGTGTGTGACAGAAAAGAGAGGACTGTGGTTGGGGGAGGGGAGGAGTTCCTTTGTAGAATCTGAATGGAGACCCTGAAGAGATGATTATGGACTAAGGTTGGCAAGGGTTTGCTTTTTTAAGTACAACTTGTACAACAAGTACACATGTGTACATTTTCCAGTTAACTCATCACTTTATTAATGTTATTTATAAAGGAAGTACTATTGAAAAGAGGGGAGTTGTGTTATTTTAATAGGGTTAGGAAGTATCAGTTGCTAGTTGTTAATCTTCTGAATTCAAAGCCTTGATATCAGCCCAACTTTACTTTTTTTTATAACGATCTAGTCAAGATTAATTTCAATTTAGAAGGTTTCAGTGAAGGAAATCATTCCAATGAGATGAATTTATGTAAGAGGAGAATGTAAGAGGAGCAGGAGAAGCAAGAAATTTGTCTATTACAAAAAGGTAAGATTTATATCTTATCGACCCAGAAAACTACAAATTAACATTGTTTATGTCATGTTGTATTTTTATTTTGTTAAACATTTCCCAATTACATTTTAATGTGGTTTGAGCCACACTCCCAAATTTTGCTGGTTGTTTTGGGACACCTTTGGCAAGGACCACTGGAGCCAGAAAGAAACTTCCCTCAGTCAAGTCACTTTTGACCTCCTCAGACTTGGTTTCCTTGTCTTTAAAATGAAAGTGATAGTCTCACATCCTATCTCACACCAGTAACTAGTTGGGTGGTCCTGGCCAAGACACCTAATTTACTTTGCGTCAGTGTTCTCACCTATAACTCTGGGATAATAGTGCCCATAATAACCACTTTATGGGGTTGTTGACAGGATCTAATGAGAGAATGTGGGTGAAATTCTTTAAAAGCCTTAAAACACTAATAAATACCAGCTGTTGTTATAGTTGTTATAATGATGATTCTCTTAGTCCTTTCCACTTCTAAAAAATAAATAAAACCTGGTAAATGTTTATCATTTGCCCATCATTAGGCCATCCATAATTCCAATCAGGAAATAGGCAAAATTTGACTTAAGTACTCTTAGGTCTTTATTGTCATATTCAAAGTGTTGAAGAGGACACAACACTGGATTTAGAGCCACTAGCTATGTTCTTGTATATTACCTGTCTGGGCCTCAGTTTCCTCATCTGTAATAGTGGATGGACCTAGAGTCAGGGAGTGGTTGTTTAAGTTGTTTCAGTTGTGACCCTATTTAGGGTTTTCTTGCTAAAAATACTGCAATAGTTTGCCATTTCCTTCTCCAGTTCATTTGACAGGTGAGGGAACTGAGTGAGGCAAATAGGGTTAAGGGACTTGCCCAGGATCACATAGCTAGTAAGTGTCTGAAGCCAGATTTGAACTCATAAAGATGACTCTTTGTGATATTAAATCCAGTGCTCTATCCACTGTCCTTTCTTGGAAGTCAAGAAGACCTGAGTTCAAATATGACTCATTCACTTACCAGCTCTATGAACCTAGGAAAGTCACTTTACCTCTATTTCCCTCAGTTTATTAATCTATGAAATGGGGGTGATAATAACATCTGCCTAGAACAGTTGTTATTAGAATTGAATGAGATAATATTTGTAAAGATCTTTGCAAACTTTACAATGCTTTATAAATGAAAGGTAGCATTATTAGTTAAATGGGGATTATAAGAGCATCTACCTTACAGGGTTGTTGTTTGCAAAAAATGAGACATTTATTAATGTGATTTATAAGTACTAGCTATTAATATTATTGCTAATATTATTTCAGTACCCTTATTGTTCAGAGGGAAAACCAAAGCTCAGAAAGAGTAAGTGACTTTCTCAAGGTCATACAGCTAGTAAGTGGCAGAGTCAAGATCTAAACCATGGTACTGTGATACCAAATCTAACCTTCCCCTGTACTACGCTGCTGCCCTATATTAGTACTCACAGGAATATTTGAACAGGGGACAATTTCTTTAACCTAAAGGAATGATATGCTAATATTTTTTAAAATACCTTGACCTATTTTCCTTTGGGATATGAGCTGGATCTGTTTCATTTAAATAGGGAGCTCTCAAGGGAGGAGACTTCCCATCTATCAAAGAAGATGATATCTGTAAATGATTTAGCACATTACGTGGCACACAGTCTGTGTGTCTGTCTGTGTTCATCCTTCATTTTCGAAGAAGATCACGACATCAGAGAATTGATGACATGACTTGCACTTGACTTTGTTTTGAGTGAGGGAGGGCTATCTAAGGTCACCAGGCCCACTTTCCCCTCTTGAGTCATCTGGATCCAGTGACCAGATATTCATCAGGATGACTGGAAAAGGCCAAGGATGCAATGGGAGACTGTGGTAGGTACTTCATAAATGCTGGTTTCCTTCCCTTTTCTTGCTAGTGCTGGTATGTACCTTCTTTACAATTTATAATCTTAGAGAATTGCTTAATCAAACTCAGATAGAAACAGGGGCCACCAAACCATATATAAGGATCCCTGCCTCAAGTACAATAACTTAGAAAACTATATATTAACATTACCTATGTTCTATTGTGGGTAGCTAGGTGGTACAGTGGATAGAGAGCCAGCTCTCACTCATCTTCCTGAGTTCAAATTTGGCCTCAGACACTTACTAGCTGTGTGGGACCCTGGGTAAGTCACTTCACTGCGTTTGCCTCAGTTTCCTCCTCTGTAAAATAAGCTGGAGAAAGGAATAAGCAAACCACTCCAGCATCTTTGCCAAGAAAACCCCAGATGGAGTCAGGAAGAGTCAGACATGACTGGAATGACTGAACAACAATGTTCTATTATATTTTTATTTATTTTGTTAAATACATCCCAAATACATCAATCTGGTTCTGGCAACATTCAAGAGTGTTCTAAGTATTTTATACCTCTGGCTTACTGCATTGAGAATTAAGGGACTTGCCTAGGGTCACATAGCCTTTATGGGTCAGAGGTAGGACTTTAACCCAGGTGTTCCTGACTTCAAGGCTGACTTTCTACCCATATGTCACTTTAGAAGAATTGCAAGGGTAGCTGTTATCGTTCAGTCCTTCGGTCATGTCTGATTCTGTGTGAGTTCTCTTAGCAAAGATACTAGACTGATTTGCCATTTCCTTCTTAGGTGTATCTCCATTTTACAAATGAGTATCTAAGGCAAATAGAGGTATCACTTATTCTCAGGATGTGAGCAGTCTACAGTTTTTTCATTCTTATGCATATCTTCAATTATGTATTTTATGCCACTTCTCCCACATAAACTACAAAAAGTGTTGGTAATACATTGCATCCTACTTTATGTCTACCATGCATCTTTCCATTGCCCCACGGGTTTCTCATTATTCTGAATCACAATTGTGAATTATACAAAACCAAAAAAATCCTTGTACTACATATTTTCCTGGGAAAGGGAAAGGGAACAAACATTTATTACATGCATCATGTTAATCACTTTACAAATATTATGTCATTTGTTCCTGCTTCATATCTCTTTCACTAAATTTCCAAGACAAAATTTACTTGGATACAATTTATTTGTTGTTTGATGAGATCATCTAATCTGAAAAGAAAGAAAACTTTATAATTAAATTTCAAAAAGGATAGGCTTTTAGGGCAGCTGTTGTCTCCTGTCTGAAGACTGGTCTAGCTTATGGAAAAAGCTTGCCAGAACTTTGACTGTGACAAAATTTGAAAACATTTACCCAAGTCACAGATTAGTTGTGTTTTCTATCAATGGAAGAAGGTTTCACACTGATGAAACCACAGATTCTTAAAGTATCAAAGAAAATATTCATTGATTATTAAGTTGTAAGAGACTTTAGAGATGATCTAGTTCAACCCCTTAATTTTACAAATAAGTAAACTGAGACACAGTTTGTCAGTTAAGTGGTGAAGTGAATAGAGTGCCCAGCCTGAAGTCAGGAAGACTCATCTTCCTGAGTTCAAATCCAGCCTCAGACATTTACTAGTTGTATGATCATGAGTAAGTCACTTAACCTCTGTTTGCCTCAGTTTCCTCATCTGTAAAATGAGCTAGAGAAGGAAATGGCAAACCACTCCAGTATCTCTGAAAAGAAAAATCCAATTGAGGCAACTAAGAGCTGGACATGTCTAAAAATAACTGAACAAAAATCCCCCCAAAACTGGACAAAAACAAAAAAAGGTGGCCCAAGAGATGAAATGATTTACCCAAGTTCACACAAGGTAATTACAGAGTAGAGACTAGAACTCAGATCTCTAAGTTATAGCTGTTACTTTTGCAAAATACTTTGTTTAGTAGCAAGCAACTACTATGTTGAAAAATTCATGGTATATTTTATATATGATAGTACTATTGTCATTAGGAAATTGCTATCAGATTTTTAAATATCCTGACTCTTTTGTAAGTTCTACTAATTTCATTGACTTGGAGAACAATCAAATGAATCTGGGATCCCTAAATAGCCTTATGAAATTTTGGACTCATTTTGTTGTCAAAGCCAATAATTTCCTAAGTGGCATATTTATTTTCAGAGAAAGCATCAAATGAGAATGGGACAAAGACTTATAAAACTTATATGTAAAATACGGAGATATGTCTACATGTAACCAGGGGTAAATATTTAATAATCAGGTCTTTGGAAAGCATTCATTCCCCCAAATGTATACCACACTTGTACATTTAATCTGAATTATTAACATTTTTTCAATCCTTTTCTTAGACAATCAACAAAACAACAAATCAAGCCTTGATTCCTAGTTTTTGCTGATTTCCTAGGTGTAACTATTCACACTGAAAATTTAGCAATAGATTCTCCTGCTGGTTAGAGCTGGCTCCAGCATTCTTCTGTAGGATAGAGGTAAAGGAAGAGTGTCTAGAAAGGAGCGGGGAGGACTAATGGCATAGTAAATTTTGGCTAATGTCCTTGTTTCCTTACTACAAAAAAATGAATTTCATCTGTAATAGTTCCCTCATTGTTTTGCCTTTTCAATTTAACCTGTCTGGATCCCTTGGTCACTCTCTTCAGTCTAAGAGAGGTGTCAATCCTCTCTAAAGCTAAGAACTCTGAGTGGTGCCCTGGGTGTTACCTCTTCCAGACACCTAAGATATCGTTCGTACCTATCCTATTCACTTCTTTGCCTCTCTCTGACCTAGATATATCATGGAGAAAGACACAGATGGTAAGCTTATCCAGTCCTTAGACAGATAACATGAAATCTGGATGATAGAACCAGGATTAAAAAAAGAGATTGGCAGGCTAGAGTATTAAATGTCACCTCTAGTGAGGATTTTTCTATTTCTAATGAGAAGTTTAATAGGAATAAATGTAAGGTTTTATTCTAGAATAAGCACACATATTTCCTAAGGTTTTGTTAGATAGGAAATTTACATGAAAAAAAATCAAGTAATGATGATCTGAACCAGGGTGGTTGCAATGTGATGAGACACATTGTGGGAGTATGAAAATCTCTGATAGCAGGGACTGTTTCCACTTTTGTACCCAGCCTAGTGCTTGGTACCTAAGCACTTAATAAATGCGTTATCATTAATTAGTGGAAAATCCACTGGACTTGGCAACTCTTTGGATATGGGCTGAAGGAGGAATCAAAGATGATTGAGTCTTGAAGCCTAGGTATCTCAGAGGATGGTGGTGCTGTCAGTAGAAATGGAGAATCTGAGTAGAAGAGAAAGTTGAGCACAGTAGATAATTTCAGTTTGGGCTGTCTTGAATTTGAGGAGACTTCTCTCTTTCCCCCCAGGAAGTTGAGGATGCACATCTGGTGCTTAGAGGAAAGATTGATGTGTGTGTGTGCATGTGTGTGTGTGTGTGTGTGTGTGTGTGTGTGTGTGTGTGTATGCAGTCATACACACAAAGGTCATAATTGAATCCATGATAGGAAATGGATGAGATTACCATGGTAGAAAAGGGAATGAGTGACATTGAAAAATGGAATCTTGTTCTGTTTTGTCTTTGTAGCATCATTTGAGGGAGAAAAGGAGAAAGGGAAGGAGGAGGAGAGGAAAGGGAAGATGAATCTGTGAAGGAGATAGAGGGTGTGGCCAAGGAGGAAGAAGAACCTGGAGAGAATAGTGTCATTTAAAGTAAGGGAGGAGAGTGTACCCAGGAGAGATGGTTAGTCTCAAATGCCACAGAAACATCAAAGAAACATGATAGCCTTGGAGTAATGTTTCACTGGAATGATGAGGAAAAGAGCCATATTGTGGGGATTTCAGGAGTGAATGATCACTGAGGAGGGAGATACAGGGAACATGGCCAACTCTTCTTGAAGTTTAGCAATGAAGTTAGATGAACCTCAGTTTAATAAGCATTTATCCTATACTCCAGCTCTTCTCCTCATCTTCTCCCCACTTGCCCCATCACAAACTTGGACACTGTCTTTGGGTACCCCAGCTTTGATATGTGAATTTATAAGTGCTATAAATGTTTATTTGTAAGTGTTTTATGAATGATTTTTCTAACTATTTATTTATCACTTACTGTGCTCCAGGCATTACACTAGGTTCTGATGCTACAAAGACAAAAACAGAACCAGCTCTGTTCTCAAGGAGCTTGATGGAAGGGTCAAAGGAATATGTATATATTTTTAGAATAGAAGAAAACTGGGCATAAGCATCATCAATGAGGAAAGAGTCAGTAAAGTAGACTGAAAATGACAGCTGGAATGTTCAGTGAATAAGGTCCTGGAGGAAAAAAAAGGGGGAAACAGATCCAGGGACACAAGGCAAGAAAGTTGGGCTATCTTATTCTTTGAGAATGTAGGAGAAATTGGATTATGTTTTGAAGTATGGAGAATAGGAGAAAGGTGGCTTTACAGCACATGGATTTAATATTCCCAGGATGAATAAGGGTTTATTGGAGATGGGGAAGGAATTGCTCTGCTGAGAGGGATTGATCAGAGAACAGAATGTTCGGAACAACCCCTAAGTGTGTTATAGTGAATCAGCTACAGATGAACAAAATTGCTTTGCAGGATGAGGGCCCACTTGAGGTTAGGTGGCATGACTTTGTAGTGGACCTAGGTCCTTATGGAGGGGTAGTAGTAGTAGGGGTAACCCAGGATTGAGTTGGGCAGGCATGAACAGAGTAGGATCAAAAAGGCAAAGAATTCAAGAGGGAATGACAATGCCTTTTGAGGCTTTTTCATTATATGGTTAAAATTGTAAAGGGAGCAAAGTAAAGGTGGAACACTGATGGAAGGGTAGAATTAAGGGACTTGAGCAGCAATCATCCTACAGAGACTGCAGGAAAGGTGGGCTAAGTACCCTAATGCCTGGGTGTCTGCCTAGCCTGTCACTTCTTAATCAGAACCACAAGTATTCCCAGAAGGTTGCTGATTAAGAGAAGGAATGGATTCTTGAACTGATGTGAGACCGTACTAGAAATGGAAAGCAGCCACTTTCAACTCATTGTTCTAAGTACTGAGTAGATCTTTTTCTACAGCTTTATTAGCCTTCAACTTGGGCTCACAGGGGTGATATTTTTTTTCCTTCCTTTGTTATTTTCAATGACATTCTCTCCGATAGTAATTATTTTGAATCCTTTTTAGACCATAAAATCCTTAGGAATTTTACACAGAAAAATAGTATTTCCTACAAAAGACTGGTGGTCTTTTCTGTTAAAAGAACATTTATTTAACAAAATCTATGGCATCCTCTGAATTTGATGATAGACCATAAATAATTTTCTAAATATTATTCTTTAGATTAATAGCTCTCAAATTTCTACCATCCTGCAAATTCATATAACAACATTATTCTTTTACCAAAAATGAAACAGAAGCTCCCCTTTTTGAGATACAAAGCAGAATATTCATGCCGCTGAGGAGAAAGTGAAAATTCTACTGATTGTGCTTTTCTGTTAGTTTTTTTTTAAATTTTAGAGAATAATTTAATGTCATCTTTGTGTGCCTGGCTAAAATTGCTAGGATAACAGATTTCGAACCGGAAGGGATCCCCAAAACCCCCTCATTTTACAGATGAGGAAACTGAGATCCAGAGAGATGACAAAGACACACGGATTTGAATCTAAGTCTGCAATCCAAATGCGCAATTTGGCTCACTTCACATGGTGGAGCAGCCATATAGAAGGCTGTCCTGTACCTTCTATAGAAATATAGATGTGAAGAATGCAGAATAATGTAAAGCGATAGAGCTAGAGTAGACCACCTTATAAATGACAGTCATTCACATTTATATGGAACCTGAAAGGTTTTAAAATGTGTTTATAACTCCACCCAACTTCTCATTTTTATGGGCTGTCCCCCATGCCTGGAGATCTCCCTTTCCTCATCTCCAACACCAGACTTCCTTAAAGTCTGAACTAAAATCCCCACCTTTATCATCTTTCCATGATGCCAATGCCTTTCCTCTGTGATTATCTCCAATACTATATATAGTTTGGTTTGCATATTGCCTCCATCTTTAGACTGGGAGCTCCTTGAGATCAGGGACTGTTTTTGTCTTTATTTAAATTCCCAGTGCTTGGCACTATTCGTGGCACATAGTAGATACTTAATAAATGTTTGTGGACTAATGGAACAATGCTGTGAGGAAGGTTGCAAATATTGTCATGTTTGTTTCACAGATTAGGATAATGCGGATCTGTGAGATTATATAGCTGAGTGCTACATCTGAGGGGGCGGGTATCTCCAGTCATCGTAACGAATATCAGGCCATTGGACCCAGATGGCTCTGGAGGAGAAAGTGAGGCTGATGACCTTGCATAGCCTTGCCTCACCCAAAGCAAAGTCAACTGCAAGTCATGTCAGCATTTCTCTGATGTCATGGTCATCTTCAAGAAAGATGGACAAGCACAAGCTCGATCTTGACGCTGAGCTATTGTCCTTCATGATGCTAGAACTATATAAAGGAGAGAAAAGACAAAGAGTAGTAGAGTCTCATTGGAGAAAGTGATAAAGGAAGACAGGATAGGAAATGCTGATGAGCTTATTACTTTCCTTACTATGTACTTTTCTTCTACACAGAGAGAGCAGATGACCACCAACATGGTTTGAATGGTATGCAGTGGTGGGGGAACCTGTGGCCTCAAAGACACATGTGACCCTCCAGGTTCTCAAGTGCAGCCCTTTGACTGATTGCAGGCCACACTTGAGGACCTGGAGGGTGACATGTGACCTTAAGGATTCCCCACCCTGGATTGAGTATTGAAAACAATACTCTACCTGAAATATGAAGCTCCTAGTTCCACTTATTTATCATTTAACCCCTTCGAGCTTCCATTTCCTCATCTGTAAAATGAAGGGTTAGACTAAAGAACCTTTCAAAACTAGAACTCTGATCTGTTCCATTCTAAGTATTAAGGAGGAGACGCTACATATGCATGAGCTATTGTTGTTATTTGAAGTACATCAGGAAGCAGCTACAACCTATTTCATCACCATAGAACTATAACACAGAATTATGCTTTGCCCATAGTAGGTACTTAAAATGGCTACTGAGCTGAATTTGCTGGCAGAAAGACCTGTGCCTCTAAAGAATTCCTCTGTCCTCATAGCAATAGTACATAGAATGTCATTATTGAAGATTCATTCTTTTGCATGAAAGCATTGCTTCTTATTAAAATATAGTTTCTCCTGAGGTAGTTAATGCATTGAGCTATTAGCAGACCTTAACACTCTGCTTGACTATACTTAAAGTACTACATGCTTTGAAATGCAGTTGAGGAAGGCTGGTTATTAGTACAATATAAAGAGGGTAATGAGTCCTGTAGCTGTAAAACAAAATTGAGTCAACAGAAGGAAAAGACTATACTAGAAATTAGTTTATCATTTCCTTTACAAAAAAGTTCAGAAAAAGACAGTTGTGACAAATTGGAGGGTAGAAAGATCCATAGATGACTACCCAGAGAATACAGGGTCTATTTGACAGAAAGAGGGAAATTCATTCACAAGGTGAATTCACAAGGTCCTAAAGACAAAAGAAATCTATTTTACAATTTTGCTTTCCTTCTAGTTCCTTTGTGCATATGTTTTGTCCTTCATTCTCAAAGAGGACCAAGATGATGAAATGACTTGCATTTGACTTTGATTTGAGGGAAGGAGGGCTGTGCAAGGTCATCTGGGTCAAGTGGCATGATATTCATCAAGATGACTGGAGATGGCCCAGGATGCAATGCGAGATCCTGGTCTTTTCAGGCTTAGATCTTATCACAATCTTACTTTGAGTGAGATACATCCATTCAAAGAATAGGCTTCTTTAAGTTATTCAAGGGATGGCCCCTTTAATAAAAATAAATCAGACTGGGAGGGGAAGACCCTCAGGGTTCCTGGGTAAAAGAGAAACAATTGCTATTTAGTGATTATATCTACTCTGTGCTAGATGGGTAGGGACTTTTTCTCCAGTCATTGAGCTCCAGAATGAATTGGGTTTAAGGCTTGGTCTTTGAGCAAGAAACCAAGAGGAAAAATGGCAGCTTTGGGATATGGAGTTTACCTTCCCCTGGGCAGAACACTGGAGGGTTTGAAAGGTTCTTTAGTCCAACTCCTTCATTTTACAGATGAGGAAATGGAAGCTCAAAGATGATTTATGGAACCAGAAGCTTCATATTTCAAGTAGAGTATTGTTTTCAATACTCCATCCAGGGTGAGGAATCCTTAAGGTCACATGTCACCCTCCAGGTCCTCAAGTGTGGCCTGCAATCAGTCAAAGAGCTGCACTTGAGAACCTGGAGGGTCACATGTGTCTTTGAGGCCATAGGTTCCCCCACCACTGCATACCATTCAAACCATGTTGGTGGTCATCTGCTCTCTCTGTGTAGAAGAAAAGTACATAGTAAGGAAAGTAATAAGCTCATCAGCATTTCCTATCCTGTCTTCCTTTATCACTTTCTCCAATGAGACTCTACCACTCCTTGTCTTTTCTCTCCTTTATATAGTTCTAGCATCATGAAGGACAATAGCTCAGCGTCAAGATCGAGCTTGTGCTTGTCCATCTTTCTTGAAGATGACCATGACATCAGAGAAATGCTGACATGACTTGCAGTTGACTTTGCTTTGGGTGAGGGAAGGCTGTGCAAGGTCACTAGCTTCACTTTCTTCTCCAGAGACATCTGGGTCCAGTGGCCTGACATTCATTAGGATGACTAGAGATACCACCACCCCTCCTCCAGATGTAGCACTCAGTTGTATAATCTCACAGATCTGCAGTATCCTAATCTGTGAAGAAGGCAGAACACCAGAGGAGAGAGGAGGAGAGGAGAGGAAAGGAAAGGAGAGGAGAGAAGGGGAGAGAGGAGAGGAACTGTTACTCACAGTTTGTGTTTCCAGGAGGACTATGACATCAAGATGATGACATGACTTGCAGTGGACTTTGATTTAAGTGAGTGAGGGCTGTTTCCTTAATGCCTTGGTGGAAGATGATGGGGTAGAAAATAGTCCCCAAATTGGAGCTATAGACTGAATTTGCTTGTAGACTATAGACTGAATTTGTTTGTAAAGAACAAAATTTTTTAATGCCTAATGAAACAGGTACTGTAGTGATGTTTTTGCTTTATAACTAATATTCCCTGCAGTGTGGAAACCCAACTATAAGTGCCTGTAACAACAGAGCTCCCAGTCGTGATTTAATTTTTCTTTTAAATTCCCCTACACTGTCACTACAGAATGGATGGAATTTGGTCATTCCTTCTCAGATGACATCGATTAAAACAGCTTCAGATGTTAAGAAAACTTTAAAAAGTATGAGTTCACAATAAATTCAGCAACATCCATCAAGTGTTCTTTTTCTCCTTTTTTCTATATTGGATCCTTGCAAAAATTTCAGCACATGGATGTAAAAGCAACATGCTACACAAGTGGGTCAGAAGTGAGAACATTCTTAACATGTGTCATGGAAAGAAGAGGAAAAAATATGAAACCATTGAGAATATATCATGCTTTGGTGTGTCCTCACGAGAACCTACTGCATTTAATATTCATCAGTCAATAGAACCCATGAATAAGGATCCAGTTTCCAAGGTATTCAATTAAAAGACATTTCATGTGAATCAATTGGCAGAAAGAAAGAAAATGAAGTTTTTCTAGTATAGAGACAGTAGAGAGAGAGAGGGTTGAATTCAAAGTCAGATAAACTAGGGTTTGAATTTCAGTCCTGCCACTCACTATCTATTTGACCTTGTCACTTTCCTCATCCATAAATAATGAAAATATTTCACTAGATGACTTTGAAGGTACATTTATCTCGAATATATGATATTATGACCTCTACAGATTAGCTTAATATAGTTTAAAACTCAGTACTCTATGGGTTGTTTCTGTGACTATATCAAGGAATTTTCTATTATTCTAATATGTGCATGGGCAATATATTATTCAAAGAGAACCTTGAGGCTGCATGTTATTCTACTGAGTCAAATACTTTTGTATTATAATCAACAAAAGTAAATACCTCAGTATCTGACATTCTCTACATTTATAGTTAGTTCTGTGTGAAGATGGAGTATGCTGTAGAAAGTCATTTGTGAGAACCTGCTGTGTCCTTCTGATATTTTCATCTAAGGTGTATGCCCCTGATATATAGTTATATATCAGTATATATGTAAAATTCTGATAAAGATTTTATAGAAATGAGCAAGTAGACGTGTGTTAATAGTTATTGATGTCTTCTGACTTTGAGGGGCTATGTTCCTCCTGGACCACATCAGAAACCCTCCTCAGGCAGAATCCTTGCAACTACTGATGCTTCCTCTCTGGACCCACACAAATAGGTGACTATTACAAGAATAGATATGGGGAGTCCCAGTGTGAGACCAGGAGGAGAATATTCCTTTAAATTGTCTTTAACAGACCTCCCTTCTTTTGATAGTTTGCTTGGGCTTGTTACTCAACGATTAAAAAATTTTCATTGAAGATAGACCTTTCTCAATAAACCCAATTCTTCTTTATGCAACCTTGATCACATTCATTCCCACCTTCTATGGCAGATTATCATCTCTATTATTCTCTCTCTTCAGTCTCTCCTGAGCTACTAGTTCTTCCCTTGTGGCTTACAAACAAGTCCAACTCACCTGCATCCTTTAAAAAAAACCCACCAGATTCAACCATCCCTGTTTATGTCTCTTACTCAGCCAAACGCATTGCAACAGCTTTTTGCATCCAGTGCCTCCTGGCATTTCCTTTACTGGCACTCTGTTCTTATTTTCCACCAATGTAGCGTCCAACCTTATTGTTCAACTGAAATTGTTCTTCCCAAAGTCAGCAGTGATCTTTTAATTGCCAAATATAACACTCTCTTTTCCAGCCTTTCTCTTTGATCTCTCTACAGCTTTCATCACTGTTGATCACCCTCTCCTCCTTCATACTTTGGGTTTTTGTGACACTCTTCTTTCCAGTTTTCTCTTCTGTCTTTGTGACCACTCCCCACTTTCCTTTTCCTATTCACCATCCAAGATTCTACCCTGAATTTTCTTCATCCTCCTCCTCTTCCTCCTCATCTTCTTCTTCCTCTCTCTCTCTCTCTCTCTCTCTCTCTCTCTCTCTCTCTCTCTCTCACTCTTGCTCTCTCTTTTTATAGTTTCTCACTTGAAGATCCTATCAGTTCCCATGGGCTCAACTGGCATTTCTATGGCAGAACGTGAATAAGAATTAAGAAGCCTCTTGAGGGTGAAAGAGAGGGGTGTAAAGTCTGGCCTGAAGTTGAACACCTAAAAATTATGATCTTGGCAATTGATCCCATCACTTCCTGGCAAACAGAGAGCGAAGAAATGGAAGCAATGTCAGATTGTTTTTTCTTGGGCTTAAAGATCATTGCAGACAGCTACTGCAGTCATGAAATTAAAAGATGCTCCTTGGAAGGAAAGTTATGGCAAATCTGGGCAGCATACTAAAAAGCAGAGACGTCATCTTTCTGTCATAGGTTCATATAGTCAAAGCTATGGCTTTGTCAGTAGCATTCTTTGACTATGAGTAGCACTTATGGCTGAACCACAAGGGAAGCTGAACACTACAGAAACAACGCATTTGAATTGTGGTGATGGAGAAGACTTTTGAGAGTCCCTTGGATTTCAAGGGGATCAAATCAGTCAATACTTTAAAAACTTAATTCACGCTCTTCATTGGAAAGTCAAATACTGAAGCTAAAGCTTATGTACTTTAGTCACATAATGAGAAGAAAGGATACATTGGAAAAGATCCTGATAATGGGAAAAATTGAAGACAAAAGGAAAAGTAGATAGGAGAGGATAAGATGGATAAATAGTGTCATGGAAACATTGACCATGAACTTGGGCAGACTTTTAGAGAGAGGGGAGGACATGGGGTCACAAAGAATTAGACACTACTGAACAACTGAATGACCACAAATTCAGATGATTCCCAGATCTACATATCAAGTCTCATTTTCTCTTCTGAGCTTCAGTCACCCACTGCCTATTAGATATTTCAAATTGGATGCCCTGGAGCATCTCAAATTAGACATGTCCAACACAGAAATTATTATTCCTGCCTCTACCCAAATCACTTCTTTTCTGATTTTCCACATTACCATTGAGTGGTACAGTCCTCCCAGTCACTTAGATTCATAGCCTCATAACAAGTAACTATAATCAGTTGCAAAATCATATGATTTCTATGTCAAGGTCTCTTTCTCTCCAGTCACACCTCACAGAGATAGATAAAAACTAGCTCCACCCATGACCCTACTTCAGACTTTCATCACTTCATATCTGGAAAGAAGGGGGAAAGGGAATCTACATTTATGTAATGCCTACTATGTTCCAGGCATCATGCTAAATGCTTTGTAAATAGTATCTCATTTGCTCCTCACAACAACCCTATTTGATAGGTGCTATTAATGTCCCCATTTTACTGTTGAGGGAACAGAGGTAAAAAGAGGTTAGCCACCAAGGTCACGCAGCTAGTAACTTTCTGAGATCAGATTTAACTTGGGTCTTCCCAGTGTTTCATCCGCTGCACACCCTAGCTGCAAGGCTAGGCTATTGTAATAGCCTCAAATTTCACCCCAGTACCCCAATCCTCTCCCTTTTCCAACACATCCCCCCAACAGTCACCCAAATAATTTTCCTAATGCACAGGTTTTCAATAAACTCCAGTGGCCTCTTGTTGTCTAGAGAAGGAAATATAAACATTTGCTTGATATTAGAAGTTTTTTACAATTTTGTTTCCTTCCTAGTGTTTTTTTAAGTATTACTTTGTTCCCTTTAGTGTATAATCTAGACATCCTTGCTGTTTCACATGTAACGTTCCATTTGACATTATGCCAATTGTCCCCAATGCCTGGAATGTACTCCCTCCTGTCCTGTCTGTCTTGGAAGCCTGAGTTTCCTTGAGGACCCAGTTCAAATACAACATTCTTACTGCCCTCCCCATCCCAAACGCCATCGTTGTCCTCACTCCAAAGTATCTTGCCTGTATCATCAATTTCTTCTTTGAGTACTTGTTCTGGTGCAGCTGCTTCTGCCATTTTTCTCTTCTTCAGCACCATTTGTGCTTCCTTTTATATTGGTAACTGAGGTTTTCAGTCCAAATATGGTGGTTCTGCTTCATCAATTATGACAATAATTGGTTATTTAAAATGTTGACAGATGTGTTCCATTTTCAGTTGACTTTAATATTTCCAGTTTTATCTTTTTAAAGCTCTTAAAGGAAAGTGTTTAGTTGGTTCTCACACCAATTAGATTTTTTTGCATTCATTTCTCTCTCATCTACACCTTTTGCTATTTTCTGATGTTGCTTGCTTCTAATTTTCTACCATCAGTCTCTACGATACTTTAAAAAAAAAGTTTATTTTCACTGCTGTTATCCTTGGCTGTCACGTACCTCCATTTGGCATGAAAAATCATGTTTGTTGGTCAAGGCAATTTTGGAGTTATTTCAGCCTCTTTCTTGTGGCTATTGCTTTACTTGAATAAAACTTCTGTAGGAAATGGTGTTTGTCCACATTTGGGTTTTTTTGTTACCCATCCTCCATCTCTTTTTTTCCCTATCATTGTTTGAAGATGTCCAGCTGGGACCTTTAAAATTATATATAGTATCATCTTTTCACATTTATCCATTTTAAAATTTAGTCTTGATTTTGATCATTGCTCTAATTTTATGGTCTTAATACATAAAAACTATTTATTCAGAAATTACTAACATCAGTATCTATTTATTTCCTGTTTCTTTAAACATACAGTTGTTTTCCTTTTTTTACAGCTGTTTTGTGTTCCCCATGTCCATTGACTTCTTATTCACTTCTCTCTCTTTTTTTTAAAGCATCATCTGATATATAGAGTTAGGCTTCTGAATAAACTATGTCTTTGGTTTCTTCTGTTTCTTCATCCTGAATCATATTTTCCAATTTTTTGTTGTTGTTGTTCCTCAACCAAAATCCTTCTTTGATGCCTCATGGTGACATGGAGGTGACCATGTATTCTTGAAAGCCATGCATAGCATTTCTAGCAAAACTTACCAAACTGCAAAGTCTTTAAAATTGGATCCCATAACAGACTATTTGTCTTCACATGAGGATCATAACTAAATTTTGAGAAGTCCACTATCAGAATGACTTCTGTCTGATAAATTCTATAGCCACAGTAATTTCCAGGAACTCTCCTAGGCCATAGAGGTATGACACTCCATGCTGGCTTAGTAGCTGTGCTAATCACATGATGTATCATTGAAGAATTAAAATGTTCCTACCTCTTCCCACCCCTTGAATTAAAGTCATTGAATATCATAGTATATGTTGACTTGACTTGATCCTGTCAGGTTCTTTCTGTATTTCTTACTTTTATCTTTTCATCTTCGGCATTAGATTTTCACAAACAAATTCTTATTATTTTCATGGTGGTCTTTCTTTTTTCCTTCCTCTGCTATTTTATTATGGAGCAAAATGTTGAAATGTTCCACAAAATAACATCTCCTCCTGCATTTGGGCACATGACAAAATCAACCTTGCCATTTTTTCATTGATCTGTAACTTCCTTTTTGTCTACCTCATAGCAAGAATGACAACATTTATATGATTCATTTCCTCCAGGGCATGCATATTGTCATTGGACAGTGATTTTATATTTACAAGTTCTGACAATCATAACAGTTTTAATAATGTAACTATACTATGGCATAATTACAGTCTAAGAACTACATACTTCTTAGCCTTGTCTACACCATTTTTGTCTACTCTGCCACCATTACTGCAGAAGTAGAAAAGGCCATCACAGGACTGAGGGCCATTCTTTTTTTTCTTTACTACGTTGGTTGTTGTGGATAGACAATTCATCACCTACTGATAATAAGCCTCACTTTGATGGAGCTCTTCCTCAGATCATAGATAGAGTCTACTGCAGGATGTATTGCAGGGCTTGGGGAGGCTGGGTGGCATAGTGGCTAAAGTACCAGGCCTGAAGTCAGGAAGACTCATCTTCCTGAGTTCAAATTCGGTCTTAGACCCTGGGCAAGTCACTTAATGCTAATTTCCTCATCTGCAAAATGAACCAGAGGAGGAACTGGAAAACCACTCCAGTAACTACATCAAGAAAACCCCAAATGGAGTCATGAAGAGTTGGACACAACTAAAAAGTCACTGAACAACAACAATAAAAAATAAATGTATGCTCAAACAAGAAAAGGGACTGGTTCCATGATGAGAATGAAGAAGAGCCAATGGAGAACTCTTGTCCTCCATGTGTCTTCACCATATTAATGTTGTCCCTTGGCCTAGTTCCTGGTACATGGTAGGCAGTTAAAAATTCTTATTGGCTTACTTAAGAAAAGGTGAAGAGACCCTAGCATGCCAGATGGATCCCCCTATCAAGAAATGATGAAAGAACCCAAACAAGAGTGGTCAGGCAAGGATGGGCTGCAATCCTCATTACTAGACATGAAGTTCTCATTGATGAGATCCCAGCTCTGTTTGAATGTTTGAGTTAAAGTACCATTACTTTGTTAAAAAGTAAAATGACAAGTAAATGAAATAGAGAGGATCTATTCTTCAGGATAAAATAAAAATGCTTTGCTTTTGTGGAACATTTTTTTACTCAAGAGATTTCAACTTTGTAATCATGAATCCATGAAACCACCCACGATCCATCTGTGAAAAATAGACATTATCACCCATTCACTGATGAGAGAGAAGTTGTCAAAGGTCATGTAGTAAATCAGTGGGCAGAGAAGGAACAGATTCCTTGAGTAACAAATCTTAACAATAAACTGCACAGATTTTTAATGCACTGGGAGAAATTATTGTAAATAATAGCAAACAGAAGATCTATACACACAGTTGACAGTAACATTTAACTTGGAAATGAGTATTCATTTTGAAGGAGGAATGAATAAGCACTCAAAGTCCTTAAAAAGGGGGGGGTAAGTTGAAAAGTTTCTTTTTTTTCAATTAGGATGGCAGCAAAATTGGATATATATTGGGAAACCAAAGGGTGGCTTAAATGTTATTTGGAATAAAGCACTAAGCAACATTTCAAAGTATCTGTCACTAAAGATATTTAAGACTATAAAGCCATCTACCCTGGGTAATTAAAACCTCCAGCATATATCCTGATTAAACTGAGAACTTGTTGATACTTTTTCACAAAAACATTTTACCTAATTAGCTGCTTTTCATCAACCCAGAGAATCTTTACAAAATCAATATCAATATTTAACTTAAAAATGAATATTCATTTAGAAGATAGGGTGGGACATAAGTCTATTAGATCCTTCAGAAAAGATAGAGCCCAATTACTTGAAATTTCTAGATAAAAACAAATTCTAGACAAGGTTCAGATCCATAGGTATATTCATTTTCGTGGAAATGCTTTTTTTCATTATTATTGGATTGTGGGCTACAGATATTTTGATACAGATAAAGTTTTACTTGTCTTTCAATACCTTCAGTCTTCTGATGAAAGATTTGACAGTGACTACATAGGTGGCATTGTAGGTCCACATACCACAGACTACTGTTTTCATACAGGATCCACAGTGCCAGATACTCATGGCTCATCTCTTCATTTTGACCTTGCCACAGAAAATAACAGGTATATTTCACATGCTGGCTCATTTCAATTTTCTTCACCATTTTTCTGAGGGATGCAACATGTGTTCCACATTTACTGACAATTCTGACCTGCTGGGAACATTTAGACATCTTGCTAGCTATAGGACCAGAGTTCAGAGAACCATGGAATTGTTTATAATGAAACTGATGGCCACTATCACTAATGTAAATCTAGATTCAGAATTGAGATGTGTGCTGATAATGCTAAATTGATAATAGAGGACAGACAAAGCTGTCCTTGTAGCTCCACGGAGTCAGATGCTATAAGGGAGTAGTGGGTATAACAAAGGAAGAAAAGACTTTTGGTAAAGAGGAAAAGCAGAATATGGGACAAAATTCATGAAGAGAGTCAGCAGGATAACCCATGGACTTGGAGATCTATACAGAAATACACAAAGTATAACTAATTAAGCAAGGTGAACTAGCAATCCTAATGCAAGGATATCAGTGATAAGTATCACTGAAATTTGATGAGTTAAGGTTTCAAGAATAGAAAACTCCAGGGAAGTAGCAGTGCATATGAAAAAGTGATACTGATGTGAGGAAATGCATGAAGCATGGTGAGAAGCATTTGTATGAGGATCAATGCGGGGGGGGGGTGGGAAGATATTATATTACTGCAATAGTGTATCATAGATCCCCTGAACAAAATAAGGAAATAAACCTGACACAGAAATAAGCTATAGTAGTGAAGCCTACTTGTGTGAGTAAAACCATTGCCCCTACTTCTGCTCTCCAGTCAACAAGTGGAGTCCCTCTTCCACATGACATCCCTTCAGATACGTGGAAAGTAGCTGTTAGGACACCTCCAAGTCTTGTATAGTCTGGGTTCCCTGCTAGGCATTTCATTTCTTCAGCCAATCTTCCTATGGTCCATTTTCTGCTCCTATTAATGTTCTGGTCTGTTTCCTCTGTACATCCTTCCAGGTTGCCAATATTATTTCTAAAAAGTGATTCCCCAAACTTAGCACAATGTCACCAATGCGGTTTAAGTAGTAGTAAGTATATCAGAATTTTTAGTTTTTGTAACTTTCAGGGAAACACTTGATTTATATTGGGGGTTCTTAACTTTTTTATGTCATGTTCTCCACACTATGGACTCTTTTTCAGAATAACATTTTAGAGTGAATTCATAATTGAAAGAAGTATTCAATTTCATTTAGAGATTGGTAACGATAAAATATCTGTGTGGTTTTTTTCCCCCATAGTGCTCCCAGACACCTAGAAATGTATCCATAGAGGAACCCAGTTTAAGTGAGATTTCATGTCTGCCATCTACTATACCCTCAAACTTCATGCCTAATTTCTTTATTAAAGTTCAGAGTTATATCTCACTGCTTTTTTCACTCTGGTCTTTCACTAGTTTTGAACTTAATTACTCATAAGCTCAACAAATTATGAGAGTGCTTGTAAATTACAAAACTATGCAAATATAAGGTACCTTTACATATTTTTATCTATTAATAAATGTTGAGATATAACATTGCCACTTACTTACCTGATATTAAGGGCAATTCCTTTGTGAAGCCTCTCAGTGGCAAGAGGCTAGTAGGAAGTGTAGTTTTTCCAAAGTTGAAAGGAGAGACTAAAGTATCATGGAAGGCAGAAGCCAGAATGGACAGGGAAAGTCCAGGAATTTATGTTCTTTATGGAGATGAGAGGTACCCAGGGCAGACGTGCACCAGTGGAGAGCTGATGATAAAGAAAGGAACTGCTACTCTGAACTAAACACAGTCATGAGCAATTTTAGCCTTTTGTTTGCTTGCTGACCAACTTAAGAAGTGATCTGCCTGCACAGAATTTGTTGCTTTCTTTCTTAAACATATCAGCCTACTTGGCTGTGGGACACAACTACATGATTTCTATCTCTTCTCTCTCACCACTGCCTAATTGCTACCTGCCCAACAGGTATCCCTGGCCTTGAAAGTTTCCTACTCTATTTAAACTTTATCTGCTGTCTATATTTTTTATGAGTTTTTGTCTCCAGCTAAAGATGTATAGAGTTTTAAAAATAAAAGGGTGGTTCCAGGAGACAAGATGTCAGAGTGATTGGTAACTGCTATCTCCCTCCTTTTGTTGATTTTGACCAGCCCAGAGATTATATTTCCCCAGAAAAAACTCTGGAACAGTGGGAGAAGCAGAAGGGGTAAACATACTCTTACCACAGGAGAATAGAAAGATAACTAAGGAGGGTTTCTCTTGCTGTGGCCAAAGGTGACCAGTGCAGATAGTCCTACTTCAACAAACTGGGTGAAGATCCTGAACCCCAGGGGAGTGAAGACAGCAACTGCCAACACGAGGACTATAGGTGTGCCTCAGCACCCCCAATGGAATCTGGAAGACACTAGCGCAGAAAGCTGAGCTTGCTTATACTCTAGCTCAGCAGAGAAGCCACTGGCATCCAGACCACCCCTCCCCCACACTTAACAAGTTACCTCCAGGGTAACTGCAGGGAAACCCAAAAAGACCTAAATGACCTCTGCTTTCAAACACCAGCCAACTCAGCACCAGGTAAACTGTAGCATTTAATTTCTAGCTGAAAGAACCAGAGGCCACAACACAAAAAGCCTCAAGTTTTAGGCACAAAAACCGTGGGACAGAGCTCCTTGTGCCACAGATACAGAGACCTTCCTTAAAATCCAGGAAATGGTTATTATCATGAGCAAAAAGCAAAGCAGAAAAGAAAAGACCATAGAATCTTTCTATGGGGACAAGGACCAAAACACAAATACCAAAATGGTTAGCATTGAGACTGTACTCCCATCTGAAACTTCAGAAGGGAATATGAACTGGCCATAAGAAGAAAGAGCCTTCATGGAAGAGTTCTGGAAGGATTTTAAAACCCAAATTAGAGAAAATAAAAGAAAAACTGACCAATGATTTTAAAAATATGAAAAAAAAATTCACTGAAGAGAATGACTCCTTAAAAAGGAAAATTGGACAAATGGAAAAGAAAATACAAAACCTAACTGGTGAAAACAACTCCTAAAAAGGAACAATTGGACAGATGGAAAAGGAGATGCAAAAGTTAACTGAAGAAAACAATTTGATAAAAAATTAGAATCAGGCAAGTAGAAACTAATGAATCTATGAGACTTCAAGAATCAGTCAAACAGAATCTAAAGAATGAAAAGATAGAACAAAATGTAAAATATCTAATTAGAAAAACAACTGACCTGGAAAACAGATCCAGGACAGAAAATCTAAGGCTATAATGAAAAAAAAGCCTGGAAAATATCCAAGAAATCATCAAGGATGATTGCCTAGAAGTTCTAGACCCAGAGGGAAAAATAATCATTGAAAGAATCCACAACTCACCTCCTGAAAGAGATCCCAAACTAAAAACACCAAGGAATATTGCTGCCACATTCCAGAAGTGTCAAGTGAAGGAGAAAATACTGCAGGCAGCCAGAAAGAAACAATTCAAATATTGAGGAGCTACAGTCAGGATCACATAGGACCTTACAGCTTCTACATTAAAAGATCAAAGGAATTGGAATATGAGGCAAAAGAGATGGGACTACAACCAAGGATTAATTACCCAGCAAAGCTGAGCATAATATTTCAGGCAAAGGAGATGGATATTCAATGAAATAAAGGATTTCCAGACCCTGCTGATGAAAAGGTCAGAACTCAACAGAAAATTTGATCTTCAAATGTAGGTCTTGAGAGGCATAAAAAGGTAAACAGGGGAAAAAAATCTTGTTACACAATATGGGCAAACTGTTTACATCCCTATAAGGGAAGATGATACTTTCTAATCTTGAGAATTGTATATTTATTATGAAATATAAAAGGGATATACTCAGAAGGAGTGGGTATAAATTAAATGATGTGATGATAACAAATATGATTTAAGGGTGTAAAGGGATTGTAGTGGGAAATGTGAAAAGGATGAGGCAGAAAAAAAAATAAATTCCATCACAGGAAGAGGCACAAAAATATATTACAGCAGAGAGAAAGAGGGGAGGGAGATGAGTATTGTTTGAGAGGTCCTATCATTTGATTGGATTTAAGGAGGGTACAACAAACCCAGCTAAGTATAGAAATACAACTAGCTCTATAGGTAATGGGAGGGGAAGGGGAAAAGAAAAGAGAGGGGAGGTCAAAAGGGAGGGAAGAAGTAGTAAGAGAAAAGGGGATTAAAAGGGAGGGGGCCTGAAAGAAGGGAGGGAAGACTGAGAGAGGTAGTGGTCAAAAATTAAAACTCTGTTGGTGAGGGGAAGGGAGAAGGGAGAACTAAAAGCATAAACAAGGGGAAAGCAGATGGAGGGAAAGACACAAACAGTAATCATAATTTGTTAATGTGAATGTGAATGAGATGAACTCTCCCATAAAATGGAGACAGATAGTAGAATGGATTAAAAACCATGATCCAACACTATGTTGTTACAAGAAACATTTGAAAAGGGGAGATACACATAGGCTAAAGGTAAAAGGACGGAGCAGAATTTATTGTGCTTCAGCTGATGTAAAAAAAAGCAGGGGTAGCAATCCTAATCTCAGACAAAGCAAAAGCAGAAATAGATCTAATCAAAAGAGATAAGGAAGGAAACTATATCCTGATAAAAGGCACGATAGACAATGAAGCAATTTCATTACTAAAGATATATGCTCCAAGTGGTATAGCACCCA
Organism: Potorous gilbertii; assembly: GCA_028658325.1. Taxonomy (NCBI): domain Eukaryota; kingdom Metazoa; phylum Chordata; class Mammalia; order Diprotodontia; family Potoroidae; genus Potorous; species Potorous gilbertii. Next base: position 308,347,111 of record CM053771.1, on the reverse strand, counting down.
AACTTTTAGAGGAGAAGTTAAGGGAGTTACAGGAAGAAGTAGACAGCAAAACTATAATAGTGGGGGACCTTTAACCTCACCCTCTCTGAGCTTGATAAATCTAACCTCAAAATAAACAAGAAAGAAATTAAGGAGGTGAATAGAACTCTAGATAAGGTCGATATGATAGATCTCTGGAGAAAATTGAATGGAGATAGAAAGGAATACACTTTTTTCTCAGTGGTACATGGCACATATACAAAAATTAACCATGTACTAGGCCATAAAAACCTCACAATCCAGTGCAGAAAGGCAGGGATAGACAATGCATTCTTCTCAGATCATAATGCAGTAAAACTTAGATGTAATCAAAGGCCATGGAAACATAAACCAAAAACTAATTGGAAACTAAACAATCTAATCCTAAAGAATGTGTGGGTTAAACAGATTATAGAAACAATCAACAACTTCATTCAAGAGAATGACAACAATGAGACAACCTATAAAATTTTATGGTATACTGCAAAAGCAGTTCTTAGGGGAAGTTTTATATCTTTGAGTTCCTACATGAACAAAATAAAGAGGATATCAATAACTTGGGCATACAGGTGAAAATTCTCCCAATTCTTTTTATGATACAAATATGGTTTTGATACCTAAACCAGGAAGAGCCAAAACACAGAAGGAAAATTATAGACCAATTTCTCTAATGAATATAGACTCAAAAATTTTAAATGAGATTTCAGCAAAAAGAATATAACAACTAATCATGAGAATAATATATTATGATCAGTTAGGATTTATATCAGGAATGCAGGGGTGGTTCACTATTAGAAAAGCTATTAACATTATTGATCATATCAACAACAAAACTAACAGAAACCACATGATTATCTCAATAGATGCGGAAAAAGATTTTTTTTTTAATTTTTATTTTATTTATTTGTAAATGTTCTACAATCACTTCCTTAAAATTAAGATTTT
>CM053771.1:308286661-308337705 GCA_028658325.1 Potorous gilbertii | reverse complement strand
ATAAATTGATATATCTTGAAATTTAATGCTATAAGCAAAGAATTTTTTTTAAAGAAAATAAACAATGTTATAATCTAACAGTCTAGGCCTGACCCACGCTGGTCTGGTACCTCAGGTTCAAAATTGGGAACGAAATGAGACCCTGTAGAACGTGACAAAAAAGGAGGTTTACTTAGCCTTGACAGGGGAAAGACATTCAGAGCACGGAAAGAATTTTCAGCTGAGCAAAGTTTTCCTGATCGTGTGGTCTGCCAAACAACCTGAAAGGTGCCAGACAACAGGTCTCTATGTATTTACTACTTAACTATAGACAACCAGATGATTGATATAGTAACAACTGCTCAAGCCATTAATCTCCTTTCAGTCTCTGGATTTCAATATTTTTAAGGAAAAGGACTAGTTTAGCCGACATGGTGGAGCACCCTGGATGACCATCCTCTTACCACACTGATAGTACTGCAGCTTCTAATGAAAAGAAACTAAGAAATCTCCAACTACCAACTTCTACTGAGAGGGAAGGAAGGAAAAAGAGCAACAGAGAAAACTCCTCATATAGACATGGTATAGATATTAGCTCATATTTTTAAAAGTATTTTGAGCTTTATAAGGCACTTGTCAACAATAACCCTATAAGCTGTTATCCGTCATTTTTCAGTTGTGTTCAACTTTTCCTGAGCCTGCTTGGGGATTTCTTGGTAAAGATTCTCGCATGGTTTGCCATTTTCTTCTCCAGCTCATTTCACAGATGAGGAAATTGAGGTAAACAGGGTAAAGTGACTTGCTCAGGGTCACACAGCTAGTTAGTGTGTAAATCCAGATTTGAACACAGGAAGGAGAGTCTTCCTGACTTCAGGCCCAGCATTCTACCCATTGTGTCACCTAGCTGCCCATAACACAAGTAATTAATTATACCCATTTTTCAGTTGAGGAAACTAAAGTACTTTCCTTCCCATAGTCAATAATGCACATCTAGCAGGTGTTGCAACCAGGAATCAAAACCAATTAATCTAGTGTTCTCTCCACTTAACTTGTTCTGTTCACATTTTATTTACTTATTTTTGTTGTATGTTGAGAAACTATGGATGTAACAACTGATTGTTGTGAAGATGGTCTATGAATTGGATTATCATTCCTGTGCTAGACAGAATTTTAAAAATGTTATTTGATTTTCTGATTTTAAAATTAGATTATTGCCATTACCTCTCTACCACCCTTAACCTCCACCCTCAGATGCCAATTTTCTTACCAACTTCTGCCTCAGATGACTTCCCTTCTGAAGGCAGTGGGAAGTATTGGTTGGAATGTGAACTGCTGCCATATCCCAAGACAAAGCCTTCTAGTTTGGTGTTTGGATCTGGACGAAGAAACTTCATGAGAATGGAATCACTTGTGGTATTGATGTGAACTTTCAAGCTTGACTTTTTACCTGGAGCTGAGAAGAGAGAATGAGATAGGTGTTATTTTAATTCCTTTGTGAAGGTCTGTGAAAACAAGAAACCAAAAGATGAGTTGTGTTTATGAAGAGTAAGCAGGTGGCACTGTTTACACAAAGGTAGCCAGAAACTTTTTCTAAAATGCTTTCCAGAGAAATGGCTAAAAGGCAGCTAATTCTAAGGTCGTAGATTAAAGCTAGAAGAGACTTTTGAAAATAATATTTTTCTTTCCCCCCCAAATACCTGTAAAATTTTTTAACATTTGTTGTTTATTTTTTGTTCTGACTTAAAATTCTATCCCTCCCTCATTTTATTCCCTCCCCTCTCCCTGAGACAGTAAGCAATCTAATATAGGTGATATGGATGCAATCATGAAAAACATTTCCACATTAGTCATTTTGTGCAAGAAGTTTGAACAAGAAAAAAAGAAAAGAGAGAGAGAAATAGTATGTTTCAGTCTGTACTCAGGCACTATCAGTTCTTTCTCTGGAGGCAGATAGTCATCATTAGTCCCTTGGTATTGTCTTGGATCATTGTTTGGCAGAGAAGAGATAAGTCATTCACAATTCTTCATTGTACAATGTTGCTGTTATTGTGTACAATATTCTCCTGTTCTGTTCACTTCACTTTGTATCATTTCATTTAAGTCTTAGAAGAGACCTTAAAGATTATCCATTCCAACACATTACTTTACAAATGAGGAACCAGAGATCTAGAAAAGTAACTCATCTAAAGTCAAATAGTTTGTCAACTAGTATTTATTAAGCACTACTGTGTGCCTAGTACTGTGCTAACAGCCGAAGATACAAAGAAGTTCCTGCCCCCAAGAAGTTTACAATTAAATGGAAAAACAACATGCAAATGATCATGTATGGTTTATATGTATATGGTAAAATTGGAGACAACGTTAGAGGGAAAGAATTAAGGTAGTAAATGTCTGAGGCAGGATTTAAATGAAAGTTTAACATTCTTTCTTCTACCCCACGCTGCCCTAGGGCAGGGGAGGGTAGTGTCAGATACCATAAGAGTGATGTCAAGAAATGAAAAGCTATAGGCTATAGGCTATGACAGCGGTGATGAGAAGTCAACAATAAGCTTTACCCAGTGAGAAATGCTGTGGGATTCCACATATCCCCAACTGGTTGAGAGTTTCATTTTATATTCTTTCTGAGTGAGGATGAAGATAATTTAAATTCCACACAGTTACTTGTGAATTTCCATACCCAGCTGTTCTACCCCTAATATCCTTGCCCTTCCTTGATCCTACCCCATTGTCCAGCCTTTTTGAAGTAGTGCAGAGTAGAGATGATGAAGGGAATGAGACATTTTCTTTATCATTTAGTAATCCTTTTGATTTCTCAGTTATTTTTCTTTCTTCTTTTCTCACCCCTGTCTATTGATTCATCCATTGGCCCATACCACTCTGTTTTTACCCTGATCTCTAAGCAGTTACATCCTAATAGTAACAATTATAGTAACTCACATTTATGTAGTTCTTAAAGTTCACAGTAAGTTTTGTGAACATTTCCTCTGAGTGTTAAGGGGGCTACAGTCACAATGTCCCACAGAACATGTTTTTGACCTTAGAGATGATCAAGTCAACCCTACATTCTATAAATAATAGCTGTAGTCAGCACTACAACCATAGGGACTCATTACTCTCATTTTACAGATGAAGAAACTGAGGTAGGAAGGTACACTGACTTGCTTAGAATGACATAGATACTATACATTTGAGATGGGATTTGAACTCAGATCTTCCTGACTCCAGAGCTCTACGTACTGTCACCTAGCCTCGAACTTGATATTGATAGCCCAGGACCCTGGATCCCCAAGTCCCCAAAATAGGAGGTCCCCAGACTATCAGCCCTCCTTCTAGCCCAGTCTTGTAGCCATTAACCAAGGAAGTGACCCTCTTCTCAAGATATGACCTGGTAACGTTTGTCCCCAGCAACCACTACTACTAAAATATCATTGGAAAAAAAGTTTCCACTCCCCAAAGTCCTCAGAAATGTCTAATGATTAAAACAATAGATATAGTCTTACCAATGAAATTATATTAAAGAAGATGTATTATCATCTGTTTTGCCATTATACCCTGCACTATTAGAACCTGAACTCCTTGAAAGCATAGGCAGTGTTGATTTTCTATTTATATTTGTACTTAGCACAGTGCTTAATAAGGATTTTCCCATCCATTCAACAACTCATTTGTTAATTTATTCATTCTGATGCACCAACACAAACAAAAGGGTTGTCTGATTTATGATTTCATTCTTTGATAGTGCAGGTCTACCCAGGGAGCCAAGGGATTTGGCTAATCCTACCATACTTCAGATGCTTGAGTTGTGTTGCTAATTCCCTATTTCACATGGTTGAGTTGTATTTCTGGTCCTCAGCTGTAATTACTTTACCTTTTCATAGAATTCTGTACTTACCAAGCAATTGATCACATTTTTTTTATTAGCCTTTCATGTCTCAAAACTACCACTGTCTTTTTGGAAAAACCACTTAATGTTTTATAAGCCTTTGAAATAAGTTGTTATTCCTAAAAGCATCAACCACAGAGGAAAAAATAAAGTTTAGACATACTAAAAGGTTTCTCTGAAATCTTAAAATTTTAGAATTGGAAGTGACATTAAATACAATATATAAACCGCCTCTTACATTTGACATATGAGGAAACTGAGAGTCAGGGTGGGGAAGTGACTTTCCTAATGTCACATATGGAGTAAATTAATATCCTAGTTTCTAGCTGGATTCCAAGTCCAGTGCTCACTGTTTTGTCTTATCAGAGACTTCACAACATTTCCTGGCAATCCTCCCATGATGTCATTTGCTTTTCAGCTATCTCCCTCCCACCAGAAACTAGTACTCTCTCCCTGGGTCCCCTGACTCTAATAGGTGAGAGCTTTTGCCATAATTTTACGGGGCCTCGACCCTCTTCTCCATTTCATGGCCATTTCTACACCAATTTTGTCCTTCCCCAATTCTCTTCACTCTCTTTATGTGTTATCTTCCCTCACTAAAATGTAAACTCCTTAAGGGCAGGTACTGTCTTGCTTCTATTTGTGTCCCCAGCCCTTAGTATAGTGTCCGGCATATAGTAAAGCACTTAATAAATTCTTCATCTATTGTCTATCTATCTATCTAATCTATCACAAAAAGAAAGGAGTACTAAACTTCAAATCAAAAGACCTGGGTTCAAATACTTCTTTTGTCATTCATAGGACTTTGAATAAATTCCCTGAATTTCTTCTCTGTAACATGAGAATAATAGTATTTGCACTACTTCATATGGTTCTTGTAAAGATATATAAAAAGGCTGTTATCACAATTTTACCATATATCATATGACTAAGGGATAGAATTTAATTTAAACTTGGAGACGTTGAACTCCTAGGCAGGGATGGGGAACCTGTGGCCTTGAGGCCACATGTGGTTTTCTAGGTCTTTAGGTATGGTGTTTTGACTGAATCCAAATTTTCCAGAACAAATTTTTTTTATTAAGGGGATTTATTCTGTGAAGTTTGGATTCAGTCAAAGGGATTCACTTGAGGACCTAGAGGGCCACGTGTGGCCTCAAGGCCACAAGTTTGCCCACCCCTGGCTTAAAGAAACTAGCAAAAAGATTAAATCAGCTAGACTGGCCCTTAAATAAAAGGCAGCATCAAGTCTGTCATCACAACAGTCATTCTGTCCAAAGACTCTGACTTGGTGTTGCCACATTAGTCTTTCTCTTGGGAAAGACTAAATGATGGCTATGTAACATGAGGAAAGTCAATGCCATAAACAATTATCACATAAACAGCAAGAAAGTGACCACATTTCCTTTGTACAGAGCTTAAACCATGGTGCCTCCCCTTAGCAAGTGGTGTCAACAACCAGATCAGGGTTAGAAAGGGCCTAACGCACATTTAAAATACATCAGCATCAAGCTGTGTAGTTATCATATTGTAGCATCTGATGGCCCATATAGGGAATGTGATGGTGCAGGTCACAAAGATTTCAGATTACTCATTCTGTTTAACCTAAATCAATAAAAGGTAGCTGACTTTTTTGGCAGGTTAGGAGTTTCCCAAATTCTGTGGCCTCTAAGAGTTTCTCTTGATACATTTTCTTGCCTCTCTACTTCTTTGCTCAGAGTATAAGCATTTGATACCTTGGGGTTATTGTGCTAATACAAATAGAAAATCAAGACCACCTATGGTTTCAAGGAGTTCAGATTCTAATAGTGGAAGGTACAATAGCAAAACTGATGACAACATATCTTCTTTAATATAATTTCATTGATAAGACTAAGGATGATGTTGCCTTCAATAGTAGTAAGGAGTTTGGTAAAAGAGAGGGTTTTGGAGGAAAACTGCACTTTAGAGGCCTGTAGAATATCTAGTCTAAGATGGTAAACAGGTACTTGGAGCCCAGGAGAGAGACTAGGCTGGATATATAAGTCTGCAAATCATCTTCAAAAGATTTTTGAACCCATGGAAACTAAGATCACCAAGTGAGATTGTACAGAGTGCAAAGAGGATAGGGCATAAGACAGAACCTCAGGGAACAACCATAGTTGGGTGGGTGTCAAATGATGAACCAGCAAAGGAGATTGAAAAGGATAAGTCTGACAGATAGGAGAAGAATCAGAACACAACAGTCATGAAGATCCATATCGGAGAGAGAATCTTTGTGGAAAAAGTCAACAGTGGAGGAGTCATAAAGGACAAGGACTAAAAAGAGATATGAGAAGACATCTCTCAATGGACCATTGCCATAGCCTTCTATTTGGTCTCCCTACTTCTCTTTTCCCATCTCAATTCAGCCTACACTCAGCTGCCAAAGTGATATTTCTAAAGTGTAATTTTAATCTAGTCATCTCACTCTACAGTCATGCAGTGGTTCTAGTATCTATAGAACCTAGTATCTATAGAACCAAATATAACATTCCAATCTGATATTTAATGTTCTTTATTACACAGACTTTTCCTATCTTTACAGTCTTCTTGTACTTTATTCCCATCCAAGCACTCTACAATCCAGTGACAATGACCAATTTGTCATTCCTTGAAGTTGGCACTTCATTCTCTCCCACTTACTTGTATCCCCTATAATGTGGAATGCCCTCCCCATCCTCGTACCTGCTTCCTGCCTTCCTTCAATCTTACCTTCTTAAGGAGGATTTTCCCAATCCCCCACCTATGGGTGCTTTCCCCAACCAGTGCTTCCCCTCTACTCTAAATTTAGCTTTTATGGATACATATTTATTTACATGTTGTCTCCTCTATTATAATTCAAGGTCCTTGAGGGCAGGAACTGGGCTTTTGCCTTTCTTTGTATCCCCAGAATTTAGCACAGTGACTTGGCACCTAGTTACATGCTTCATAAAGGCTTATTGACTGACCAATACCAGTTATTTACGTGTTGTCTAATTCAATTGTTGTTTTGTTGTTCAGTCATTTAGGGTTTTCTTAGCAAATATACTGGAGTGGCTTGTCATTTCCTTTTCCAACTCATTTTACAGATGCAGAAACTGTGGCAAAAATGATTAAGTGACTTAACCAGGATCCCACAGCTAGGAAGTGTCTGAGGCCAGATATGAAGTCAGAAAGATGGGCATTCCTAACTCCAGGCCTGGCACTCTCTCCACCATGTAGTCTAGCTGCTAGGTCTGATTCAGAAACTATCCTTAAGTCTTCACAAGTGTCAATTACTTCACCCTTATATTATTATGGTTAATAGTCAATGATTCTGCTTTTCTAGAACACATTTATATGCTGTCTATATTCTGAGAATGAGGTTAATTCATAGGTGTTTATTATTTGTCAGGTATTGTCTTGAGCATTGGCAATATATCTGTCCTTGAAGAGAGCTTACATTCTATTGGATGAGACAACATGGGCACATACAAGTAGATACAAAATAAAGGCAAGGTAATTGGGGGTAGAAGGACATTAATAGCTGGGGGGTGGGGAGTATCAGGAAAGATTTCAAGTCTAAAGTGGGACCTGTGCTGATTTTAAATCAGAAAAGGGATTCTGAGGCAGAGGTGAGGAGGGAAGCTATCACAGGGATGGAAAAGTGCCAGGGAGGGGTGATGGAAAGCCATGTGTCAAGAGCAGCAAAAAAAGCTAAGTTGGCTGAACCTTAGAGTACTTACAGAGGAGTTCTGAGTAATAAGGTTGGAAAGGTAGGTTACAGATATGATATAAAGGGCTTTAAGTGTCAAACAAAGGAGTTTATGTTTAGTCCTAAATGCAAAAGGGAACTGAGTAGGTAAATGACAAGATGAGACCTGTGCTTTAGGAAAATCAATTTGGCAACTGTATAGAGGATGAATTGGTGAAGGGAGACACAAGGCAGGGAAACCAATTAATTAGCAGGCTATTGCAACAATTCAGGCAAAGGTTGAAGAGGGCTTCAAGAGGTTAAGTGTACCATCTTTGTTAAGAAGAAGAATAACAGTGGCATTAATAATAATAGTTAACAGTTATGTTGTGCCCTAAGGTTTACAAAAATTTTATCCTCACAGCAATCTTGGAAAGTAGGTACTATTGTTGTCCCCATTTTACAGATGAAGAAACCGAGGCAGATAGAGGTTAAGTGAGGTGTTACAGAATCACATGGCTAGTCTGAGGATAGAGATCTTACTTTATTTTGGATGAAAAATAATCTCTCATCTTGATTTCTTATAGTACTTAATACTATATCCTATGGTGTTGAATAAAATCTATTATTATTATATATCCAGTGCAAAGAAGTCTTGTCATTGCTTCATATATGTAATTTTTAATTTTTCTAGCAGTTCAATTCTGGATGCAAAAAAGAGAGAGATGGTTTCTACTCATGGGTTATTTAGCTACTTTTAATCTATTGATTTCAAAAGAAGGGACAGAGCATCCATATGCTAGTTTATGACTAAACAAAGAGAACTAATGCTCTTTACAAGTACATCAATTTAAGACATGTAAACCTTTTAAATAACCAAAGAGAAATTAGTCAAAAGAGAGTGACTAGATAAATACCGTTTCTTTGGTGTTTAGTGAATAGACACATTCCTTAGTCATATTGGCTGTTTATTTTTATATGATCACCCTTATTTGGAGTAGTGAATTGGAGACAGGTAAACTGAGTTTACAATTTACAACATCTCTGAAACCAACTGGATGAACATTTGCAAACTCTTTGCTTCTATGAGCCTCAGTTGCCCCATCTGTAATTTTGGGATAATGCTATGTTTCCCTTAACATACAGAGTTTTTATAAGGAGAATCCTTTGTAAGCATGATGTACTATACAAATATGATTAGTTAATTAAGATTTTTCAAACCTCCATGAGCTCTTTTCATTAAAAACTAGAGAGCCAGAAAGACTTGGGTTCAAGTTCTTTCTCTGACATAAACTGAATATGTTAACATGGGTTAACACTGTAGCTTAGTGAATAGTCAGCTTGGGAGCCAAAATGATCTGGATTCAAATCCTGCTTCTGACATATACTGGATATATGACCTTGAGCAAGTCAATTTCTCGGTCCTCTAGGCAACTCTCTAAGGCTACAGATAAGGTACTGACTTACACTGACAATTAGAATTCCCTTCCCTATGAGTTCCCTATACCAATGAAATCACAGGTCATTATCCATTAGGAAACTTGCTGGAAGCAGCCCAAAAGAAACATTGTTGGACATTGAACGTGGCTCAATGGTGGGGGAATGGGAGATGGAGAAGGAATGTCATTTGTTCTGTGTCTACTAATACTGTTGGAAGGAAATCTTCAAATTTCTGAGAAAGTGATGAGTTTTGCAAACATATCAGAAAAGTGTTGAATGGTTTGGAAGAGTGGTTACTGTATGACAGAGCCATCTTTCTACATTAACTGTGTGAGAATCTGTGTGTGGGTTGCCTAACATATACACTTAGTACAAAATCATAGTCAGATATATTTAACAAGTTACTCCAAGTACAGAGAGCATCTCATCACACCATATGGGCTAAATAAAACATATGCCAACAGAAATGAAAGAGAAGAAAAAAAAAATGAGAAGGTGTCAGGAAAGCAACCCCCATCATGGTCATGAATCTCAAACTGTTAAAGTCTGCTTTGGGTACTACTGAATCTCTGATACTTAACCCAAACCCACATTTTTCAGCACCCTTTGGTATCTTCATTGATTTCAATTGTAGGGTTCTCAAACATTTTCAATACACAATTATAATTCATTTTTTATTTTAAAAATATGTTATGCAGCTTTGGAAAGTGTGGGGGTGGAAGAGATGCAAAATCAAACAGATGACAGGATATTGCCTCTCTCTTCAAAGAAAGGTAAAATCAATACTTTTATGTGGGTAGCTACAATAGATATTCCTGTGTAGTCAATCAAAGTGGGTATGCTGCAGAATGTTGGCAAAGGTGATCTTCTCACTGAGCATATGAACTTTATGCATATATACATATGTATACAAAATATATTGCATCTACTATCACTATCATTCTTGACTCTATATTCTTCCTTCCCCCTCCCCTCCATTCATTTGCCAAGTCTTGTCATTCCCAACTCCACAATATATCATACATATTTGTGTATATATAATATATATATATACACACACACATATGTGTATATATATATGTATGTAGATAGATAGAGAGACATACAGACAGACAGCTACATAGCTAAATAGATAGATAGATGGATAGATAGAGATATCTTTCTCTTCAAGTCTAACATCTGCAGCCAACATCCAGGGAAGCAACCTGTAGTGAAAGGGTTAGCCATCTCCACCAACTGTCAGCTATCACCTATAAGGCAGGCAAGTCAGCCTAGTTGATGTTTCAAGGCACCCTAAAGGAGAGACAAGAGGTAGTATGTTCTAGAGGGTCAAGCCATGACCACTCCTTCAATCACTACTTCCAATTACTGACCAGCTGCCACCAAAGGTGAAATAGCCACAGTTATCAAAGACTGGGAAAAGAAATTTCTCATCAACCAAGTCCTTGACACTTTAAAGTAGTTAAATATCAAAAATGCATCTGGTTTTAATCAATAGAAATTGAGTTAAAGAAACTGCATTGACATCTGTTTTGCTGCACCTAAGGATTACAGAAACTTTCCATTTGATTTGTAGCATAAACTTCCTATATGTGTTCACTCTGTCATTAGAATTTGATTTTCTATCTGTATCCCCAGTTCTTAGTGCAGAGCTTTTCACATGCCTCCCTTCCAACCCTTTCTTCCTTTCTTCTCCTTTCTTTCCTTCTTTAGGATGATCATGTAATCAATCAGCTAGTATTTATTAAGCTGTGTACACTCCACTGTGCTAGATCCTGGGCTTACTCTACCTTTCAAAAACCTACATTCTAGCTACATCCACAGATTGAGAGCTTTAAAGGACCCTGGAGCTCCTCTAGTCCTATCCCTTCATTTTCTAGATGAGTAAATGGAGGCCCAAATGTATGTAACCTTACATAGGCTGTAAGTGGCAGAGTACAGGATCAAACTCAGGTCCTTTGTTCTGCAACAGAGAAAGATTCTCAAGGAATGAAAAGGGAAGAAAGAGAAGGCTAGTGACTAGGGAAAAGCTAGGCCTGAATTTACTATGGAAGTGGGTTAGTGACAAGCTACCTTAACCACTGATATAGACAGTTGTTCTAACAAAGATCCTTAGAATCTTGACACAAATCACGAGACTTGCTGGGAAGGTACAGATAGGGTGGGTGGAGGGATGTTCTAAACCTTTCTGATTGGACAACTCCTTGAGTAAAGGGTGTGATCATCAGACCCTGGTGTACTGTAGATAGCTCTGGGAAGCATGATGATGTGATTAGTTGAGTATGTGATACTGGACCAGGAGGGGTAAGCATGCCCTCTTGAATATCCACATCAGAAGCTAGTTCAGGAACTGGTGAAAACCTTAATTATGCAGAAACTTTATTTTGAAAAACTATTAGCTTTTGATAAAATAATTGCCCTGTGTATGTGTTTTTTTGCCTTTCCTCTATCACCCAGCTTCCAAGTTTAACATATCAAAGAAAGTTCTGAGACTCTTAGTGCAAAATTATGGAAAAGCAAATCAGGTAGGGGCAGAGCTATGTTAATGACATCAGTCTTCCCTTTCTGTTAAATCCACTGTGTGTGCCTGAAGGCAGAAAAGTTCTCACCCCCATTTCCCTCCATAAATCTTTAGTCCAGGTGTCATTTGGAAACCATCTACTTCCATAAAGAGAACCTCATTTAACTGCTTATAATAGAAGACTCTTTTTGTGCATCCCTGGGGCAGTTTCACCGAGTTACTCTGACCAGACTGATTTGTGATAACATGTTCTTTTTGCTCTAGCAAATACCCTGTTATAAAAGAAGAGGTCTAATTTAACTCAATCTCTGGCTGCTTTCCTTCTGGAAACACACAAACAAGAGATTGGGACATAAGGATCCAATTTTTTAAGCATGATAATTTACGCTTTATACATTGAATACCTGATCTCTAAATGTGAGTACATTATAAGGGTTTCAGGACTGGATCTGTGATTTCACAGGTCAAGGCAATTCCCAGATTAGGAAAATCTCTCTGTCAGTTAGGTCAGTACCTTCTCTGCAACTTAGTGGGGGTCCTTAGTGGGGATGGGGAACCAACTTTTAGAAAACAAATCCTTTTATTAAGAGGATTTGTTCTATGGAGTTTGGATTCAGTCAAAGGGTGGTTACTTGAGGACCCAGAGGGCCACATGTGGCCTTGAGACTGCAGATTCCCTACCCCTGTCCTAGGGAGTTGCATAGGGTACCAAGAAATCAAAGAACTTGCCCTAAGTCAAATCACCAGTATGTATCTGAGGCATGACTGGAACCCATATCTTCCTGGCTCCAAGGCCACCTCTCCACACACTATACCACACTGCCTCTCACACCTCCTCAAAGCTTCCAAACCAGATTATAAGAATATCTATTCTAAATATTTAAGTTTGCAATAGATTTAACATAGATGAACACAATCCCTAAATTATTTGGCAAGAGGTAGGTTCTCCTAAAAGTGACAATGACCTTTTCCAGTAAACACAGGATGAAAAAGCAACAGATTTAGAGGGTTGAGTAACAATACTAATCTCAGTGCTAGCAATGTTTGGACTCTCTCCATAAACTGCAGGTGTGCCTGTATGTCATAAGAAATCAAGAAAAACGAATTCAAGCAGAAAAGAATAGCTAGAAATTAAGTCAGGGAATAAGATGACATTTGTTTTATAGTTTGCACAGCTATGGACATTTGTCTACTTCTATATATTGGTTTTCCTGGGGAAAATTGAACAAAAGTAATATTGTGGTTCAGTAAACACAAATGTGAGTTAGAAATCTATACCTATTAAAAGTCTGATGGTGCTGGTGTCCAACATCCTAAAGCAGAGGAAGATATAGACATGTAGCATCCATAGGGTAACATGCCTGTGTAGAGTCAATAGGGTGTTTTGAATGATGGCTGGCTTTGGTTTCAGGGAGACCAAGTTTCAGATCCCAATTCAGACCTTTACTAGTTATGTGATCTAGGAGTCTGAGAGTTTCTGCTCCTAAACTCCCATATTACTAGACTGGTTCCTAAAACTCCACTATGAATTGCTCATAAATATTACTATTTGCCTTAAATGTGTAATTTTTCCATTAAGATCTATCAGTATTTTATTGTACTATGTTATGGAAATGCTTGTTTTATTCCATAATTAAAAATAAAATAAAAGCTATCATTATCAACTAAGGCATAAAATAGAGATACTTGGGCATCAGCATCCCAGGAGATGTCCTGTGAAAAATGCAAATAGAAGAGAGATTCTCTACTGTTAGTGTAAGTGGTTCTCCAGACACTCCTGTTTGCAGTTGACATTGCTTTAAGGCTTGGAATAATACAAGATTTCTTCATTAAGATCCAGTCACTCAAGAGAGATCAATCTAAAAATTGACATATATGAATTTACACCGAGTGTAAAGAATGCCCATATCATGATATGCAGATAGACTGTGTGAAAAAAGAATCACACTGAATAATTCACATAGATCTAAAATATTTCATTTGTTTAAACAAAGGGAAATAGAGTCAAAACCCACTGAACACTACTCCAATTTCACATGATGCAATTTTATAATTTTATAGATTTAAAGCGAGAATGGATTAAACCATAGTAGAAAATGTCAAGGATCTTTGCTGTTTCTATGTTTAGGTTCTCAAACTGTGATATCTCTACATTGCTTTCTGAGACATTCTACCTCATAAGCATCACAGCAACTTTCTTGTTCTATCAATCCTAACTGCCAAAGTTGCTCCAAGTCAAACTTCTTCAATGTACAGCCTATTGGCCCACCAGTACACAGATATTGGATAAGTGTTACAGATGAACAATGAACTGAGTCCAAAACTGAATAAGGGACATGCTGAGCTGCATTTGAGAAGTTGCATAGTATTTTGTGATCTCATGTTCCTCTTTGTCTCAAAAGGTTCATCTTTCAAATACCAGTATTCCCCTCATCCAATTATCTCTACTGATGATATATGGCTATGAATTACAGATGTCAGAAGACACAATTGCATGTGACTCATAGGCCAATGGAATTAAGAGGGTGAGTACAAATAGTAGGCAGCATTATTCTCAATGACACATGTGAGATGTAATATAAAAAGCATGATCAAAGTATATGTATGACCAGAAAAGCAAGTGAATTAAACATTAAGCAAAATAAATGTTAACAAATGGATAGCTTAAAGTATCAGTCAATGCACTGGTATCAATCAATAGGTAAGCATTTATTAAATGCTTGCTATGTACTTAACACTGTGCTAAGTTTCTAGAATTAACAAATTATTAAAAGAACCAGAAGGTGACTTCCACTACACTGGGTAGATATTTTATAGATGGTTTGTATGAAGATTTGGGTAGAAATCATATAGGCTGCCAAGGTATAGCTGATGGTGATGGACAGGTTGGTACTGGCTAGGGTACTGACTCTTAAGTCAATCCAAGAGGACTTGGATTCAAATCTCACCTGTAACGCTTGCTACCTGTGTGAGCTTGGAGAAATCACTTTGCTTCCCTGGGCCTTGGTTTCCCCATATGTAAAATGAGGACCTTGGACTAAATGGCTTCTGTGATCTCTTCTAATGAATGACATAATGTTCCCTTGAGGAGCTCAGAGACACAGCAAAGTAGAGACTAGTGAAATGGATAGAGTTCTAGACCTGGTGTTAGGAAGACCTGAGTCTGAATCCAGTTCCTATGCTTCTCAGTTGTGTGGCCATGGATATGTCACTTGACCTCCTCAAGCCTCATTTGCCTCACATGTAAAATAGGGAGAATAATACTTCTAATACCTACTTTGCAGGGCTTTTGTGAAGACCAAATGAGAATACATACATACATACATACATACATACATATACATATATACAATATATACATATACATACATATATACAATATACACACATACATACATACATATAGACATATACATATATAATATATACATATATGCATATACATACACACACATATACGTATATATCCATTTTTGTCCTTTAAAGGGAACTACACAAGTCAGCTATTTTTGTTGTTGTGCTCATCCTTCATTTTCAAAGAAGACCATGACATCAGAGAATGATGACATGACTTGCACTTGACTTTGATTTGAGTGAGGGAGGGCTGTGCAAGGTCACCAGCCTCATTTTCTTTTCCTGAGTCATCTGGATCCAGTGACCAGATACTCATCAGAATGACTGGAGATGGACCAGGATGCATTGGGAGCTTTTGACCTTTTTAGGTTAGGCCTTTTCAGGTGCTCACTTAGAGGCAGGTCATGCCCATTTAGTGAACAGGCCTCTTTAAGAAGTAGTCAGCTATTACTATCAAAGTAAAGCTTATAACTAACATTTTGATTTTATTGTAAAGAATTGGCAGAGATATACGTTCATCCCTAGTGAACAGATTTACTTTGGGGAGGGGCAGACATAAAATATTTGAAGGGACCAGAAATATGTTCACTTGTTAGATATGGAAAATGAAGGAAAGAAGGGTGTCATTCATTGGCCTTTACCATGTGTGTGTTTTACAGTAGAATGGAGAGAGTCTTGGTGTCACAGTCAGTTAGTAACGCTGATTAAGCAACCACTATGTGCCAGATGCTGTGCTAAATTCTAGGGACACCAATATAAAGAAGACAGTCCTTGTCCTCAGGGAACTTATTATCTAAGGAGGAAACATAAGACACAAAGGGAGGCTGAAAGGAAAAAAGGCAGAAGTGGGGAGGATGCTGGGGAAGAAGGTCTCCAGCTCCTAGAAATGCAAGTTGAATACAATTTGACTTCAAATCCTGCCTCTGATGCTTATTGACTATGTGTCCTTGAGCAAGTAACTTGACTTCCTGGAACCCAAGATTCTTCAAATGTTTGCATGATGGAATTGGATAGTCTCGGAGGTCCCTTCCTATTCTAATTCTATGATCCACGGCAATGAGAGAGAGGAGCAGTGCTGACTGCTTTGAGCTAATGGGCAACAAAATGAGCAATGATGAGCACAGAGTTTAGGCTGTGTACCCAGTGAAGTGTATTAAGCACATCTGCAATAAAAATGTCTTTCCATAAACATACTAATCGCAGGAGCACAGGAATTTCCCTTCCTGTGTGTTAATCACACAAAAAGCTTCTCTCAAAATGCCTGAGGGGAAGGGGATTAATTCCTCAGCAAGGATATGTTCACATAAACAGCAGAATGCTGGGTCTCAGCATCCCATGCACATTTCCTAGGCGATCCTTGGGTGCAGAATCCCCTCAGTCAGTTACTGAAACCATATTGTATGTTATCTAAAGACCACTGGCTCTGGATTCAGAGGACCTGGGTTTTACAACCTTGTTCTTGCTTTCCTTGCTTCCTTCAAGTCCCAGCTAAAATCACTTCTTCTACAGGAAGACTTTTCTGATTGTCCTTCTTTCTAGTTCCTTCTCTTTACTGATCATTTCCAGTTTATCCTGTATACATCTGGTTTGTCCATAGTTGCTTACATGTTGTCTCACTCACTACACTGATTGCTCCTTGAAAGCAAGGACTGTCATTTGCCTTTCTTTGTATCACCAATACTTAGCACAATGCCTGGCTCATCATAAGTACTTAATGGTTATGATTGTTGCCTTTGGTATTGAAGAGGGTCAAAATGGCTAAGTTGTGTTAGAGTATAGCAGTGTGTCTTACATATCTTACATGCTTAAGTCTGAGTCACGTGAGTCAAGACACATGGAACAGGAAGGAGCGGAGCAGGAAGAGATAGGGCTGGAGCAGAGCTGAGAAGTTAGAGACTAGTCAGAGTTGGGAAAGGCATCGGATTAGTGTGAGTGAAAGAGCTTGTTTGGGAGTGTTTAATGGAGTGGGCTTGTGGGAACTGTTTGGGGATGGTATTGCCCCCTTGCATTTTTATTGTGTATAGATTTCTTTGTTGCTGTGATGGATTTGGCTTTCTGGTGTCTGAATAAATATTTTGTTCCTGTCTTCCGTGTGGAGAGTCTGTGGTATTTCCTGATTCAGAGTTGTGCCAAGATATTCATGGCCTCTGTAGGCACTGTGAATATCACATTGGCAATTCATCATTTGGGGTGGATTCTCTAAGCTTAAGTATCTCATGTTTCTTTTAAGCCACTTCAAATCTGCTTAATAAATGTTAACTAAGCCATTTAAGTTCTCTTAGCCTCAGTTTCCTCATCTGTAACTTGGGAACAGATAGTTGGACCAGATGGTCTCTGAGGTTCCTCTCAACATGGGTTCACCATTAGCTATCCTGGATGCCACTCTCCATGTGGGAAACATGTACCCTTAATATTCAATGATTCCACTGAATGAACCAACCCCTCCACCGCACGCCAGGGAGGCACTTGGAAAACAACAACACAGGAAGATTAGGAAATCAGGATTTGTCAAGCCACTTTGGTGACCTCCGCATGACATGAGGGATCCAGGCCCCTTTTCTCTCTTGCACTCATCTCACTTGAAAATTATAACAATAGTAGCTAGTATTTATATAGAACATGCAATGTGTCAGGCATTTTGCTAAGTACTTTACAAAGATTATCTCATTTGTTCTTCACAATAACTCTGGGAGGTAGGAGATATTATCCCCACTTTACAGTTGAGGAAACTGAGGCAGAGGTTAAGTGATTTGCACAGGGTCATACAACTTGTATCTGAGGCTGAGTTTTGATTTCTAATCTGGGGCTTCTACTCTAGGGCTCTATCTACTGCACCACCTACCTGCCCTGCAACATAACGGGGGATTACTTTCTGTGACAACAATCCTTTGCTATCTAACCTACAAGTGGTCCCCATCAGTCTTAAATTAGAATTGCCCTCAGGTATTTACTGAGCTATTGAGCTCTCCAAGCTGCTGTAAAACCCCTATGCTGAACCAATCTGCCATACTACCAATTAAAATAGCCTGAAGGATAAAGGTTTCAGATAGGGCTTGACTGTCACCATTTATTACAGAGCTGATTTTTATGAGCTGGTTTCAGCCAGTGGACCCTACCAGGTGAAGAAAGTTGGTCAGATGCAAAAAGGGAATTTCTTTCTTTGTGCTGAATGGCAATCTTTTCTGTCTAGTCTCACTTCTACTGCACAGAGGACTGGCCTGTCTTGGTTTGTTTGTACATTTTATTCTATTAGTATAGGAAATTCCCTGGTGAGAAAATTCCCTTTATCAAGGGAATTTACGTATTGATACTTATCCTGCAATTTATCAATAAATGGAACACTAAGAAGTTAAATTACCCAGGGGTCCACAGCCTGCAAGTTTCAGAGGCAGCTCATCCCTGACTTTGAGGCTGTTACCTTTCCATTATGCCCCATGATTTCTTTGTAGCCTTGTCCTTACCCAATTAAAATTACATGATCTCAATTCCAGTATTTGTTTTCCCCAAAGTAGTAAGCAAATACATCTTTCCTTTCCACCAGCAATACCCAAAAATTTTGGAATTATGATGATTCAGTTCAAAAACATTTACTGAGCTCTTGTAGATAATAGAGGGCACTGTATTGGGCTCTAAGAGGGAAACTTGAATAAGGCATGCTCCTTGACTTTAAAAAACATACAGTTTAATACCATAATTTGGTTTGGTTGACTTTGTAACCTCACTTGCCCAAACCCAAATATCTCTTGTATCTCTCCTTTGCAGTCACTTGCCACTCTCCTGATTTAGGCCTCCATTACCTGGACTATATTAGAGTTTCCTAATTGGGCTCTCTGCTTCCGGTCTCTTCTCTCTTTAATCCATCTTTCAGAAAGTTGTCAAAATGATATTCTCAGTGTACAAGTCTGATCATATAATTTCTCTTCTTATTGCCTATAGCAGTAGTTCTCAAAACAATACACATACACAAATACACATGCATAGATCGATATATCTGTAGATCTATGTATGTCTATGTGTGTGTATATATATGTGTGTGTGTATGTGTGTGTACAGATGTATACATAAACATATATTTATATATGTATACACACATAGTCTCTTGGCACAGTTATCTTTCTCTTGAGGAACTCTGGCCCATAGAATGTGTAGATCAGGGGTGGGGAACCCGCAACCTTGAGGCTACATGTGACCTTCTAGGTCCTTGGGTGTAGCCTTTTGCCTGAGCCCAACTTCTTTATTAGGGGGATGCAAGGCACTTACCCTCTCTCCCTCAGTTTCCTCATCTATAAAATGAAGGTGATGATAGCACCTATCTCACAGAATTGTTGGGAAGATCAAATGTATTAAAAATGTATAAAAAACATATAAAACTTTGTAAACCTTAAAGAACTATATAAATGCTTTTTGTTGTTCAGTCATTTTTCACTAGTGTCCAACTCTTTGTGACTCCATTTGGAGTATTCTTGGCAAAGATACTAGATTGGAGTGGTTTGCCATTTCCCTCTCCAGCTCATTTTACAATAAGGAAACTGAGGCAAAGAAGGTAAAGTGATTTGTGCAGGATCACACAGCTAGGAAGTGTCTGAGGTCAAACTTGAACTCATGAAGTTGAGTCTTTCTGACTCTAGACCTGGTACTCTATTCATCGTATCATCTAGTTGCATATAAATGTTAGCGATTATTAATGCTAATATCAATAATTACCTAGGACTAGATCATCAACTCCTCAAAGAGAAGTATTTGTAAGTATTTGTATTGGTCTGTAAGATGACATAAAGGAATGTAGAGGTGCTATGCACTCAGGAATTTCCTGTAATAGAATTTGGATTATAGCTCCCTGCTAAACATTTGTTTCAACCCACTAACTAAAACTTAATGAATACCCAAATATCACATTCTATTAGTGCTAAAATGGAAGGAAATGCAGATTTTTAGAAAGAAAGTTTCTTCTCTCAGAAGGCTGGTACATAAGGTGACTAAACCAATGACTAACAACTGGTACATAAGGTGACTAAACCAATGACTAACATTTCACTGCCCAGTCTATGATGGTTTGAAACACAGAAAATGGGCTGAAATGTGAGCCAAAATGGTGCATTTAGAAAATATTCTAATGAAGGGCCCTGACAATAGTCAGACAGTCAATATGCATTTACTCTGTAGTGAAATAGCATCCTTAGGAAATTTTGTGTTTTAGTCATCACACATTTATTAGCATGTTCTATATGCCAAGCACTGGGATAAGCATTGAGAATAGAAAGAAAGGCAAAAACCTGATTCCTGCCCTCAAGGATTTTATATTCTAGTGTTAAGGATAACATGCAAATAATTCTGTGCCTATAAGATTAATATATGTATGTATATATGCTTATATTTAACACACACATATATAATATAGATATATAAATAAATTTGTGTATGTACATGTATGTATGTGTATGTATACCTTGTAAATGGAATTCAGTCTCAGAGGGAAGGCTCTGGAGTGGGGTGGGGAGGTTAGAGGAAAGGTTCCCTATAGAAGGCAGTGTTTGAGCTGAATCTTGAAGAAAGTCAGAGAAAGTAGGAGGTGGAAGTGAGGCTGGAGAGCCTTCCAGTCAGAGGGGACAGTGAGGGTCAAGACACAGATTCTCCATTATATGTCACTGCTGGTAAGGAAACACTCTCCATCGATTCAAACTGGCAACTATTATGAAACCTATAGCCTTAGAAAGTTGACTAGGGGCACTAAGAGTTTAAGTAACTCACCTGGGGTCACATGGTATATATCCATGGACTTGAATCCCAGGTCTTCCTAACTTTAAGGTAACTTCTCTATGTACTTCGTCATGTTGCTGCCTCTTGTTAAAACAAACTCTCAAGAAACCATATGCAAAAATGACCATTCATTCTCCATTTAGGGAAGTATTCAAGTCAATGTTGAATGATTATTTCCTAAGGATGTTTGTGCACAGATAGATATGTTTTCTGGGCAGCTAACTGGTGCAGTAAATAAAATGCTAGATGTGGAATCAGGAAGACCAGAATTCAAATCCAGTCTCAGACACTTACTAGCTGTGTGACCCTGGGCAAATCACTTAACCTTGTTTGCTTCAGTTTCCTCATCTGTAAAATGAGCTGAAAAACAACATGGCAAACCACTCCAGTGTCTTGGTTAAGAAAACTCCAAATGGGGTCATGAAGACTTGGACGTGAGTGAAAACAAATGTGGGTTGGACTGAATTCATAGAATTACAGGTTTTAAGAACTGGAAAGGACTTCAGCAATCATGTAGTACAACATATATATACACACACATATATATGTATATATTTATATAATATACTATTTATCATATATATATTCTAAAACGTGTGATGTTCACTCTAGCTAGTGATATGGGATATCTGCATGAGTTGCTTTTTAAAATATTTAACCACTGAGTCAAATAACCATTCAGAACCTCAGAGTTGGAAGGTTAGGTCATTTAATCCTATGCATACATATACAGGTCCTCTGTTGAAAATATCCCCAAGTGATCACTGTGCCCTCTAAAGCAGCCATTCTTGGAAATGATGGATACAAGAAAAGTATTATAAGTCATAGCCACAAAGAGATTATAGATAACATTTTATTTGACTTCATCCAAATGTACCAAACCTAAATACGGAACATGAGATGAACCACAAATAATGAAAGGTGAAGAGAAAGAGCTACTGGGAATTTAAAGAATGGACAATGGACAATCAACATATTAGAGAAATAACTGAAGGGACTGCTTTCCATTCAATTCAATTAATAGGAAGCTGAGGTGGCATTTACTGGACTCCAAGTCCAGTGGTCTATTATCTATTTTAACACGTTGTTTCACTAAGCTAAAAACATAATCTCTGTTCTTTAGCAGCTTATATTCTCCTGGATAGGCAGGGAGAGAATACTTTTGCACAAATAAATAAGATCAGGGAATTTAAGGAGGCAGAAAACTAGAGGATAAGAAGGATAAAGGCATTCTCATATCATCTTTTCAATATGTAAATTAGAAGGAAAACTATGGTAAGAATATTCAAGCAAGAATATGGAAGAAAAATGACTCCTTAAAAATGGCATATATATCTACATATATACATATAAACATACATACATATGTTCATGTATAAATGCATGTGCATTTTTATATAAGAAACAGTCTCATAACTTTTATTTGTAGCTACCAGAGACCTAATGAATGCCTTTATTTTAACAGTCAAACCCTGAGCCTGTGAATGATCCTATGTTTGTGTTAAAAGGACTGAAAGCTGCAATTTCACGTTGTCCCTGCTTCTTAGTGAGCGGCACAGCACATTCCCACTCCTAGGTGTATGACTGCCAGCTGGCCAGCATTCACAAAGAAATGTTCCCTTGGATCACAACAGATGTTCTCATGCAAAGGCCCCACTCACCTAGAGAGCAGCTTTTACAAAGCCAAACCAAAAGCTCTCTTGATGCCATTGAGCCAGAGTCAACTAATTAACTTTTCCCAACAACTTTGAGTGCCATACAGAGAGGGAACATTTTTGTTGAATTTATTGAAAGTTAAAAAAAAAGTCTGGAGAAAAGAGCCTCCTTTCCTACACTGGGGAATGACCTGTTTGCCCATCTCTGTTTTAACAAGTGGATTCTATTTCAGCTGAAACCACCCCAGTTCCATCCACTTGGTCAGAATCATCAGTGTTGCAATGCTTTCTTCCAAGCGCTCACTGTCTGGTTGCTTTGAATGATGGAATGAGACAAACTGGATTTGCCAGTGTTGGCATTTCAGCAGCAATTGGCAGGGTGGTTAGTTTTAGTAATGGAGCATTTGCTTCATTACCTACTCTCTGTAACAGTCCCATGTGACAAGTGGGAAAATATTTTTTCACAGATGTCAAGATACTGTTAGGAGACACCCTGTTTTCCAGAGCTAAGGCCCAGCAAGCAAGCTGTGCCCTGAGTTTGGCATAATCCTTTGCACCCACCTTCTGGAACTGATGGTCCCTGAGCTCTGGCCCAGATGTAAAGCCCTGCTATGAGCAGACTTTTTGTCACCAGACAACCTTGCCTCACCATTGCTGTTGTACCCCTCTACTGTTGCTACACTATATCACTTGACTCTTTGTCTAGCCACAAACATATAAATCAAGGTTCAGCCACACTAAAGCGAGTCCCCACATGAGGGTTGGGGCCCTGGTCGGTGTCCTTGCTTGTAAGCTATTTCCCTCACTTGGAAATTAAACTGTTTGATTCTTGACTCTCCTCTCTCTAGCTTGCTCTGTTCAGCTCTGGCCATCCTCAGGTGAGAAGCCAGCTTGGTCCAGCTGATACAGATCACCTTCTAAATAAACACAACTTCTAACACTTTAGCTTGGATCTATGCACATTTACCTCACATATTTCATAATGGAACTCCTTGCTACCTTTCCAGGTTTTTTATGCTTTACTTTCCTCCTCCACTCCATCCAGCCACATTGCCTTCCATTTGTCATTCCTCTCACATAGCATTCCATCTCCAGTCTCTGTGACTTTGCATTGGCTGTGCCTTCTGCCTATAATTATCTCTCTACTCACCTCTCAGATTTTCTGATCTCCTTTAACACTCGGTTCAAATTCCATTGTCCAAGAGGTCTCTTCCAGTCACCTCCTCCACCCCCACCCCGCCAAAGGCTAGCACTCTCCCCTCTGAAATTACCTTCATCAGCTTTGTATTTTTTTTATATGTACCTAGTTATTTAAATATTGTTTCCCCCATTAAAATCAGAGCTCCATGAGGTCATGGCTACTTTTGCCTTTCTTCTTATCCTTAGAGATTACCACAGTGACAAACATACAGCAAGCTCTTAGTAAGTGATTGACATTTCTTTCCTGTCACCTCTGACTAGCATAGAATTGCCTCCGCTAAAATTCCATTAAGAAAGTATTGTAAGGCCCAAGAACATAACATTTTTTTCTTCGCAAGAATGTATAATTAGCCTTATTTGCAAAAAAGAAAAAAAAGGAAGCAGTACAGCATATAGTGACAAGCAGTATAGAAAAGCAGTTAATCTCAAAGGCATCCATGTTTGATTTTGTGATTACAACATTCGATTTCAACAAATTTAGATTCCTAACTACATTTTGTTATACCAGTACTAATTAGCTGTGTGATCTTAGGCAAATCATCTCAATATGAACAACTTCCTTAGGATACAATAAATGTGATGCAATAAAACACAACATAATGCAATGCAATATAAATAATATTTATTAGGAACCATGAAGGGCACCTAGGTGGTACAGTGTATAAAGTGCTGAGTTTATTGTCAGAAAGACTCATCTTCCTGAGTTCAAACTGGCCTCAAATGCTACTGGCTCTGGGACCCCCCGCAAGTCACTTAACCCTGTATTCCTCAGTTTCCTCATCTGTAAAATGGGCTGGAGAAGGAAACAGCAAACCACTCCAGTTTTTCTGCCAAGAAAACTCCAGATGAGATTATTGAAGAGTCAGATACAACTGAAAAATGACTAAACAACCTGTGCTAGGCACTGTGCTCAGTGCTGAGGACCAGAGTACTATCTATTTAGAGGATTTATCCTCTAAGTCACAGAAATATCCATGCTGAGGAAATCATAGACCATTCCTGGATTTATTATTTGTTCACAAAAAATTACCATGGAACATTTGCTTTAAAAACCAAACAGAGCTCTCATTTCATTGGTATGGGCAACTCTCTGTGAGGGAATGTTTCATCAATGAAGAACTAAACCTTTTCTGAAATTTGTAAGTGTTTCTTGCTCAGAGATACACAGTTACTATGTGTCAATGGCAGAATTTGAGCTTAGTTCTTAATAAATACAAGAGCCCACGGTAGTCACAATACAACATTGATTCATTATTTTGTTATTTGGACCAAATTACTGAAAGAAGACAAGGAGAAAAATCACAGCATGATTTCCCCCTGACAAAAGGGTTAATGTTAAAGACTATTTCCACTCCCTGAAACGCAAAATTACACTTTCTCAGCTAATGGAAGATCTATCTTGGAGCATGCCCCTTTGGTAGGTAATGGTAGCCTTTGGTAGACTTTCTTTCCCTTCCCCAAATCACTTGCCATTAAGATGAAAATGAAACTCCTTTTACCATATTTCCTGAAAGAAATGGTTCGTCCTGCTACTCTCCGGAGTGCTTAAGATGAAAAAATAGAGTGTAATCAATTAATATTATAGTGGATATTAATCATCATAGAGAAAGTCATTTTAGGTAGATAACATTTTGGATACATAAATACTTCTTGTTCAGTTTTTCAGTTGCGTCTGACTTTGTGACACCCTTTGGAGTTTTCTTGGCAAAAGATACTTGGAGTGTTTTGCCATTTCCTTTTCCAGATCATTTTTATAGATAAAGAAACTGAGGCAAACAGGGTGAAGTGACTTACAGAAAGTAAGTGCCTGAGACCAGATTGAACTCACGTTTTCCAGGACCTATTCACCTGGTTGCCCATTAAAGGTTTATACTCCCTGATATGTCCCCTGAGCCTCCTTATAAAAACGGTGAAAGAATTAGACAATAATGCACAGTTCCATGTCCCATAGTTTTCTAAATATGTATCTGGTTCAACAGTCTGTGAACCTCTCTAAGCAAAGAGCCCTGGAGTTAATGAATAAAATCGAGGACCTGATTTTAACTAGGACCTAGTTTAACAACTAGAGTTTCTACCAAGATCCTTGGTGTCTGCCTCATCAGGCCTATTTTTATACCATCTATGGGGATGATACCAGCTGGTGTAAATATTTAATTCTTCTAGATCCATTAGCCAAGCTGTAGAGTCAACAAAGTAAGAAGTACTATGAAATAAAACCGTTGCTTCACACTCAGTCTCTGTGGTTAACTTTTATATAGTTCTTTGACATTTACAACGCACTTTACAAATATTAACTCATTTTGTCCTCACCTGCGTTTATTATCCCCATTTAACAGATAGGGAAACTGAGGCAGAAAATGACTGAGAGACCAAAGGCTATATTGAACTCAGGTCTTCCAGACTCTGAGATCAGTGTTCTTCTGCTGTGCCACCTTGCTGCTCTTAGTTTTTTTGGGGTCTGTTCACAGTCTTTAGGTTTTTCTGGACTTCATTCCACTTCTGGCTCCACTCCTGACCCTTTGTACTTTCTCTACCACACCACAGAACTCTGAAGGTGGATTTTGCTTCTAGCTGTCTGCCCCTCTATAAGTTCACTGTTTCCTGGCATCTCCTTCCTCTGGTTGTTTTTTCTCAGAACCTTGATTTTAAGGCAAGTGCCCAGGCCAGCCATTCCCTTTCTGGCTCTCCATTCTTTCTCCATCATCCCTCTCCCCTACTCCGTCCTCTGACTCTTTTCTCATATATGTTGTTTTCTCCCATTAGAATGTAAGCAGGAAAGATTTTTCTTTCTGCTTGTACCAGGCACAGAGTAAGCACAAATTAGGAAATCACTTGTTGATTTGATTTCCCTTGCCTTCTGTTATTCCCCAAAGAAAGGGAACTTTTGTACTGTCTATGACATCTGTTTCTAAGTAAGATTTAACCTTTTTTTGTCTGGTAGGTGGCAACTGCTACATCTTTTAGTTACTAACACCTTCCTAATCAGATCTGAGACTTAACCTCTAGCTGGCCACACTATACTCTGTGACCATAGCAATCTGATCTGATCTAAGGTGTAGATGGCAAGGACAATGAGAAAACCCTATGTCCCAGTGATTAGGAACTCTGTCTCTAGAAAATAAATCAGGATCAGAACTCAATAGTGTGTGTCGACATGCACAGTTATGACTCATTACCAAAATGTGTTTCCTTATACTCAGGAAAACGCTTGAGTTTGACAATAAAAACAATTTACTGTATACTATGAAGGATATCAAAACACTGATAATGTAATTGTCCTGTCTGCTTAAATATGGGAGCAGGAGACTTATGTCCCTGTCTTCTAGAGAACACACCAGCATTTTTCATGCATAACCACATGGCCACAAAATTTGCAAATTCTTAGATAACATTTTTACATGAGTTTGGTTAGACTTTGGGAGACAGTGGGGGACAGAAGGGGTGGAGTGTTATACTCCATTGGGTCACAGATTCAGACATGGCTGAACAACAACACAACAACATATTAAGACCTATCACTGAGCCAAGCATTGACAGTCAATTATATTCAGAAAATGGAAGAATTCCCACTGCTTGGAATTTTGGGCCTAGAAAAGATTTTCTACCTTTTTGGCACCCTAGAAAATGGATGTAGTAGAATTAGATAAGAACAATGGAATGGGTACAACCATTGGTATTAAGAAATGTCCAACTTCTAATAAAGTCCCAGGTGATATCTTAGCAGGAGTCAACCCAGAATTGAAAGCATAAACGTTTAGAGGCAGACTACCTATCCTTCCTCCCCTACTCCCTCTGTTTCCCCAATAACTTTTCAGCTCACAACTGTCCTTGCTCAAAACCACATGACCACCATGTAAACAAATGGAATCATCGAAGGAAATAATTTGGTGGAACAAGAAGAACATATTATTGACCATGGCCATGAATTTGTAAATATCAACAGTAAATGCATTCCCTCTCCCAATTATTATATGACTATTCCCAATAGCCTCCCAAAATGCCATAGCTGGCATTCATCTCTAAAAGACCAAGAGATTTAAACTGAAGAAGATTTAAAGACCTCTGAAATTAAAAACTGGAAGTAGTCACTTAACGATAGACCCAAAGGAGGATCTAGGGAAGAATGATTGATCTAATTGGGTCAATATCTCATGGCAGAGAGTAGAACTGAAACTAATTGAAAAAGGCTTCCCTATAATTAATGAGGACCCAGACAAGTTCCAGGAAGATATCACCTTGGTGATACAGGCTCACCAGTCTAACTAGAGAGCTATGATCTAGCTACTAAGACTTTGATGTAGAAAAGACCAATTACCAATCAAAAAATATCCATCATCATTGGTTCACCTACCAATGAGTCAAATTTTGACATCCAGGGCCCAAACTATAATCACAAAATAGAAGAATAATGCAGTAATCTCATTCCAGAGGTTGCAGAAGCCTTTTTATTTTTTAAGAAAAAAAAAGAATGGAACAAAATTCCTGCATGTGGACAGGACAAGCAAAAAAACCAAATCAAACCAAAACCCTATAGACTACATATAGCACCTTTTAGACATATTCACAGAATATCGAGAAATGGGAAATCCAAAAAAATTCAAAGGGAGTGATAGAGGTAACATATGTAGGTCTAAGATCAGAAGTTTTTAATCATCTCTTAAAAATCTGTGAATTAATAAGCTGAAATGATAGATCAGTTAAGCTAAAACTCCAAAAGAGAAATGAGCCCACACTTGTATCTCTACAAATACAGCAATTCAAAAGTCTAATAAAAAGAGGCCCTGAGAACCAGGATGAAATGGATGGGAAACAAAGACCCAAGAAGTAGACAGGGATTCCTTCCCTAATTCCACTCCTTGAGGGCCACACCTGAGTATATCAGCAACTACTGCATTGGAACAGTGCAATAGGAAAAGTGCTAACTACACAGTCAAATGACCTGGGTTCAAGTCCTGCTCCTGATACTCTCTGTATACCAAGATCAAGCAATTTACTATCCCTAAGCCTCAGTTTCCTCATTTTTACAATGAGCAGACAGTCCTTTCTAGAACTAGATCTATAATCCTAAAACTGAAAGACCAAATTGCCCTCTTGGACTACAGATAAACCAGGCCCACCAATATTTTGAGGAAGAACAAGCCTTATAGTACAAGGAGGTTGGTAGTAATTGATCCAATCCCACCCTGACCCCCATTATTAATAAACAGGAAGTTTTCCTGTTTGTTGACCACTGTTTGATAGGGAGAAATGTACCCCCCTCCACAACAAGACACATTATCTTCCATTTCCTTAATAGAGGAAATCATTCAGGCAATGGAGATCTCTTAATCTCTTTTGCCCCACCTTATCTCTTAGCATTTATCTTTCTGAAGGGTCACTTAGTGTTAAACATTTTTCCCAAGCCTAATATTTTGTCAATTTTTTGGAACCTGACCTCTGTAATATTGGTTGTACCCTCTACTGAACCCCAGATGAAGCCTTTTTTTTATTAGTATAAAACTTCTAGGGAAGTGCTATCCTATCTTCTGATGCCTCCATCAACAATGGTTCCTATGGTGCTTCTCTTTTATCTTCTATTCTATTCCCCTTTTCTGTTGCTATTACTGTGCGAAACCATGCCCTTTAAATTTCTGAAACTGCCAAAATAAACCACTTGGCTGACCATTACATGAAGACTGCATCTGGGTCCCTATGCATTGCAAATGCTCACCAATTTACTCTTTCTGTGCATTCATCAAAGCCAGCTCTTAAAAAGTTACCTATAAGATTCGGCTCCAGAATCAAAAAGATTAATGATGTAAAATAATAGACAAAAGGTCTATAAGTCCAGCTGGACTCCCTCAGCATTCCCTTTCAAACAACTTTAAAATAACATCTCAAATCAAATTTTGTAGCTATAGAGCTAGCAAAAGGTGAGGGTGAGATATTTTTCCAGCTTAAGAGAACTTAGGTGGTTGAAAGGAGAGGTCTATGACACAGTCTGGTATGGAGCACAGCATACATGGTGTCAGCACCAGCATGGGCTTCAGAAATGGATGTAACGCTACAACAGCAGTGGCAGCTTCAGGAGCTCTCAGCCTAGTTATGATACCAAGGGAGTCAAATAGCTGGTCAGAAAGAGATCATAAGGACACTGTTATATAGTTGGCACTGATCAGCACTTATGTAGTTCTGGGTCACAGTTCCAGGGT
The DNA here is from genome assembly GCA_028658325.1 of Potorous gilbertii. Taxonomy (NCBI): domain Eukaryota; kingdom Metazoa; phylum Chordata; class Mammalia; order Diprotodontia; family Potoroidae; genus Potorous; species Potorous gilbertii. The sequence goes on along the minus strand of CM053771.1, from coordinate 308,308,055 downwards.
GGAGAGGAGGACTGGTACTTCTAGCTGTAGGGGAGCAGGGATTTTCTTGGATAAAGACCAGAGCACAGACAAGGAGAGCAGTGACCACTTCTCTCCACAGATAACACCACCTTAGAAGCACTGAAAACTTACAGACCCGCAGAACTAGCTCTGAAAATGGCTGCATGAAAAAGCCTGAAGTTTTGCCTCCCCACCCCCAAGGTGAGCAGAACCCAACTTTAACATTAAGTTCAAAATTAAGAAATATATAGGGAGATAAGCAAACAACAAAAAAGAACTTGGACATAAAAATCTACTACAGTAGCAAGAGAAGACCAAGACAAACTTAGAAGAAGAAAATGACATGAAAATAGTTACAAGCAAAGTCTTAATTAAAAATGTTAATTGTACAAAAGCCCAACAAAAATTTCTGGAAGTGTTACAGAAAGAGATAAAAGTGGCAGAAAAATAGAAAAGAATGATGCAAGAAAATTATTAAAAGAGAATTAGCAGCTTAATAAGAAGGGCAGAAAAATAGTGAAGGAAATAATACTTTAAATAGAATTGGCTTAATGGTAAAGGATGCACAAGAATACAATGAAGAAAAGAACTCCCTAAAAAACAGAATAGGGTCAAATAGAAAAGGAGATACAAAAACTCACTGAAAAAAGAATAATTCCTTAAAAATTTGAATAGGGAAACTGGTAGCTAATAACTCAAAGAAACATCAAACTATAAAGCCGGAAACAGAAAGACACACATGGAGTTAAAATAAATTACTGTAACAGAATCTAATAATAAGCTTCAACTGTAGTGAAAAGGGCAGATAGAGCAATGATGATCTCAGGCAAAGCAAATGCAAAAACAGACCTATTTAAAAGAGATAATCAGAGAAACCACATTTTGTTTGAAGGTACCATAAGCAATGAAGTTATATCAAACTTTTTTTCTCGAATAAAGGTCTCATTTCTCAAATATTTACTGAGTATAGAACTGAGTCAAATATATAAAAAATAAGAACCATTCCCCAATTGATAAATGGTCAAAGGATATATACAGGCAGTTTTCAGACAAAGAAATCAGATTTATCTATAGTTAAATGAAAAAGATTCTCTAAATAACTATTGATTAAAGAAATGCAAATTAAAACAATTCAGAGGTACCACCTCACACCTATCAGAAATGACAAATGCTGGAGGGCATGAGGGGAAAATAGGTATATTAATGAACTGCTGGTGGAGTAATGAACCAGTCAAACCATTCTGATGAACAATTTGGAACCACGCCTGAAGAACTATAAAATTGTGCATATCTTTTGACTGAGCAATGCCACTACTAGATCTCTACCCCAAAGAGATCAAAGAAAAAAGAAAAAGATCTATAACTACAAAAATATTTATAGCAACTCTTTTCAAGGTGGCAAATAGTTGGAAATCGAGGGAGTGCTCCTCAACTGGAGAATGGTTGAATAAGTTGTGACATGATTGTGATGGAGTACAATTGTACTATAAGAAATGATCAAGGAGATGGTTCTAGAAAAATATTGTCAAAACTTATATGAACTGTGGCAAACTGAAGTGAGAACTGGGAGATCATCGTGCACAATAACAGCAAAATTGTAATGACGATTAGTTGTGAAAGACTTGGCTACTCGGATCATTCCAAAGGACTCATCATGAAAAAATGCTATTCCCCTCTAGAGAGAGAAAAGAGGAACTCACTGAAAATCAAAGTATTGTTTTCTCATTTCTTTTCCTTTGTTTCTTTGTTCCTTTCTTCCTTCCTTCCTTTCTTCCTCCCTCCCTCCCTTCCTTCTTTCTTTCTAATAAGGCTAATATGGAAATGTTTTATATGATTTCACACATATAATTGGTAGCGTACGGCTTGCTTTCTCTGTGGGAGGAGGAAGGGTGGGAGGGAGAGAATTTAAAACTCAAATTTAAAAATAATAGAACGTAAAAATCAATAAATAGTACTTTTAAGAGGAAAAATTAAAATAAGCAACGTTTTTCAAAAGAACATAAAAATGATTAATGATGTCTTTTTCTCACCTTAAATACAAATACAGTGCGACAGTCATATGGTTGACCCAATAGTGTATTTTTACTGGTCATTGTATTCTATAGTCTTGGTACTTTGATAAGTAGAAGATGAAAGAAACTGAAAGTTGATAGTATGTCCCCAAATATGCATCATGTGTCAAATTTTCAGTGTAGAAAAACATTGAATGTAAGGCCAAGAGGTTCACTTGTTAGCCTACAAAAAGGTTTCATTCAATTTCCTGAGAAAAAGAAAAGTATGAAGTGATGCAGGTGGACCCCAATATGGCATTATTAGGGTTGATAATGAGTTTAGGTGTGGCAAAGCAAGATTTGTGGAAGTCATTTTACACAAAAGCTCATTTTAGACAACTTAGCTAACCAATCTGTTCACTATTTTACATGTTCTGTCAGTGTAAGTATGTGTCCGATTCAGTGTTCTCTACACAGAAAGGGATTTCAGCATTGACTAAAACATTATTCAACAAACTCCTCCTATCATAAAGTTTGAATTTTACAAGATGACACCTTTGTTTTTAATTTCTTTTATACTCCTCTTTAGGAGTAATTCAGGGCTGCAGCATAGTGTGTGTATTCAATGAATGATGACATATCAAATGTTTTGGAGTCTTTTCCATACTATTAGTCCCTTTGCCATTCTAAATCCATTGAACTGTGAATGATGAGCTTATTTTTAAGAGACCTTCCTGAGAAATCAGGCCTTCAACTGGATACCAAGATACTTTAACACAGACAAGGTAAAGTGTCACTATTGTGAAAACATTGTTCTAGTGAGTAACATTCTGATCAAATTTGAAATGCTCTTGATAACAATTGAGAATTTTGCCATCTTGCCAAAGGAGTCATCAGATAATTGCAAAACTTGCTTAATTGCAATCTGTAAAACACTTTGCAAAGTCACATAAACAAATGCATGGGAAGAAAACTGAAAACAGACAGCTGCAACTTCTGTTACTGTTTACAAGTTTGTAATCATCTGGTTTATACTATTGTTTTTAATGAAAGTATACAATCTTGAAATAACATAGCTTCTCAGTTTGATAAATCATAGCATCAGAGGCCTTCCACAAGATTTGCAAAAATGTATAAATAAAAAGGATAGTACAATTAGGACTGGCTTCATAGATAGTTGGAATATGTAATATGATTTGAAGGTAGGCAAGGCAGGACCTTGGGATCCCAAATATCTATTCTACCCCCTGCCATTTCACTGTAACTGGAAAAGCACAAGATTTAAAGGGCCTGCCAGCCTTACTTCTAGTTCACGTCTCAATATGCTACTTCACTCATTTTTGTATTAAATCATATCATCTTGAGCTCTAGAGAATCTAGGGGTATGTTTCATCCCCATTAATTAATAAACTTTCTACATCAATCAACTAAACTCAGAACTCACATCCTAGTTCATTAAACTGGAAATAACACTGTACTAGAAATTAGAACAACTGGATTCTGTGACCAGCTGGCTGTGTGACTTTGAGCAAGTTATTTCAGTTATATGAACTTCATTTTCCTTGTTTGTAAAAAGAAGTTTGCACTTAGTGATCTTTAAAGGTTCTTCTAATTCTAATACAATTTTATGTTTTATGATTTTAGCTTTAGACCCAGTATTTTCACTATATTAAACATATTATGAAAAGAAAGCTATTGACACAAAATGCTTCTTTTATAATAATGAAGAATTGGAAACAACCTATTATATTTCCACTAGCTAGAGCAAGAGTTCTTGACCGAGGGTTTATGAATTTTTTTAATATTTTGATAACTATATTTCACTATAATTGGTTTCCTCTATAATCCTATTTATTGTACATTATGCATTAAAATTTTTTTCTAAGCTGAGGTCCATCGACTTCACCAAATTGTCAAAAGGATCAATGACTCAAAAAATCATTCGATGAGAAAATGGCTAAATAAATTTAATGAATAAGTAAAATAATGTTAAATAGATGATAGATATATAGATATATGATAAATAGATGAATGGATAGATTATTAGATTATATATGTGTGTATGTATATATGTGTGTATATAATGTATTTATGTATATGTGTATATGTGCGTGTGTGCGTGTGTGTGTGTGTAGCTCTAGCTCTTTATCTATATTTGCCCAGATCAACGATTTCATTTGTGGAAGAAACTCACTTATGAGGAAACTAGCCCTATCAAGGCAGAAAAATAACTTAGTCTTAGCAAGTTGCCTGAACCAATGAGGTTAAATGACTTTCTCAAGGTCACACAATCAATGTGTGTCAGAAGCATGATTTACTTTTTTACTAAGAAGTCAAGCTTACTGTTCCATCACTCTGACTTTAATGCAGCTATTTTAATAGAAAATTATGGTTCCATAAACACAACAAATATGAAAATCACAAGGGACTATATAAAGAATTTTGTGAGATTATGCAAAGCAAAACAGTAGATTAACAACAACGTACTTTGGGTTTTTGTTTGTTTGTAAACAGAAGAGAGTTTTACTAATAGATACAGAAGGTCCCATTGAGCAAATGTTTTTTGTTTGTTTTGTCTAAACGTATATTATGATTTTTCTATTTAATCAAAATCTAAACAGTTTAAGTTTGAGGGTTTTATTGTAGTTCAGCTTCACACTTAGCAACCAAATGCTCTGTATCTGATTGGATTGTTTCTGATTTATTAGTATTTGCTCTTTATTTTATTTTATCTTAGTTATTTTCTTAATAAGAATTATAATAGTAGCCCAGTCATGGAAGCTTTCCATAAAAATCTCTTGGTGAATCTTGTTTCTCCTTCTTTTCTAAACAGAACCTCTGAATTAGCAAAAAGAACTGAACAAACACTTTCATAGTCATAGGGAAATAATCCATGTATTAACACCATTGCATGATCAAGTTCAAAAATGCAAATTTCCTCATGCATAAAGATTTAGTCTCACACATTTGTAGTTATTGCCATATGCCAAATGAACTATTGTTATTACCTTCTCTTTAGTTTTCAAAGATACAGAAAGTTATAAAATAAGAAGTAGTCATTTAAACAATGGAAGTTGGCTATATGCTTTGTGAATAAGGAATATCAAATTTATGTAATTGTGAGTTTGCTTTGAAAAATAAAACAAAAAAATCACCCAAACCACACAAGTCCTATATACAATAAACTCCCATTCTTACAACATCCAAAATTTTCAGAACTCAAAGAACAAGAAGGAGATTATTTTGGTTAATTTTTTTCACTCCCTTACAATAATTGATATTTGAAATGCGGACTTTCTCTGATTCCCCATTGTTACTAACAACCTTTCCCTTGAGTCTTCCATACCCTTTTGTTTGGCATCTTTAAGGTACTCAGGATATGATATGGTATGATATGATATAACATCACATCACATGATATAATATATCATATACTATATCATACTATGTTATACTTATACTGTGGTATATTATATTTTATTATACTGCATTCTATTAAACTGTTATGTTAGAGACAGCATTGTGTGGCTAGACAGCCTGTCAGAGGAAACACTTGAATCCAGACTTTCTTGGGTTTTCCTCTGACATTTATTGGTTATCTGACTCTCAGAAATTTATTTGACTTTTAAGTGCCCCACTCCCCACCAAATCCTCCAAGAATATCATTGTAGAGAAGGTATTGACCTGCAATGATAAAGGGAATTTGCTCTGCAGGGAGTTCTCTACATCGAGTCCCAACTAAAAGGCTACCTTCTTACATGAAGCCTTTCCTAACATCTCTTAATTCCAGTACCTTCCTTCTGTTAACTATTTTCTATTTACTCTGTATATAGCTCATTACCTATTATTTGATGGTGTAGCCTTCAAAAGATTGGGAGCTTCTTGAAGGCAAGGATTTCGTTATTGTTGTTTTGTTTTTTGTTTGCCTCTTTTTATATCCCTAGTGTGTAGCATAGTGCCTGGCACACCGTAAGTTCTTACTAAATTTTTATTGACTGACTGATTGACTAGAATTACGGGTCTAGGTGCTATTCTCTATAGCTACGCATATCTGTTGCTTACTGGATTATAAAAACCCCAAAGCAAGAATTAAATCTTATTTAAACTTTATATTTCCCCCTGGAGTTATGAGCACTTTTTCAGAGGATGTGCTTAGTAAATATTTGTTCTTATTCTCACTGATCTTAACACCCTAAGCATATTAGACTTCTTTCTGAATCATTAAAGATCAAATTATGTTCAGAATAATCTGTTTCCATTTTAACTCTTTGAAAACTTGTATTCAGAGCACAAATGTGTGTTGAATGAATGAACTGTAATTTTGAATTCATCATCATATTCAGTTCATCAGAATATGGTTTTTCTCAGTCATTCTCAAGCACAATTTACTATAATTAACATGAATTTAAAAGAAGTTTGATCCTAAACTTTGATGCAAATGCTGAGCTATTTAGTCAAAATAGATATCTATAGCAACTTAAATTGATTGATATCTTGATGGTATTTGGTATTGAGAACTGGTGCAACTGTTCACAATGTTCCTCCTTCAATTTTTTTATTTAAAATATGTGTTGGTATTGATAGAGTTTGAAATCAGTTCTGCTAATTATGGTTTCTTGCATTTCCCTAGACTTTGCCTACCTAATGTTCCATTACTTTTCTTCACTTTTGAAATTTTGATTGATCATAGGCTTTATTTATTTTTAACTTTTGTGTGTGTTTGTGTGTGTATGTGCATATATATTATTGTTGTCTTCTGTCTTTGTTTTAGTCTTTCTTCTGTCTCTCTTACCATTGATCCCACCTTTGTGAGACAGAGAACAATTAAGATTAATCATCCTATACAGAGACCATGCCTGCCAGTGTATATTATATCCTGTCCTAGTAGTCCCCCTTAGTAGTTTACTTTTCTGTCAAGGGGGAAGATGTATGTTTCTTTTTCTGTTCTGCAGTAACTTTATTGGTTTTTCCATTGCTCAGAGTTCAACTTTCTTTTTGGTACCTTTTCATTAGCATTGTTGCAGTTCTTGCATGTATTATTCTCTTGGATCTGCTTAATTCATTCTTTATCAGGTCATACAGATTTTTCCACAATTCTCTAGATTTCTCATATTTGTTATTTCTTATTATGAAATTTATCAGGTTCATAAAACACAGATTTTTTTTAACTATTCCCAAATCAATCAGCATCCAATTTGTTTCCTATTCTTTGTTGCCACAGAATATTGCTGTGAATACATTGAATGTTTATTTCTATAATTTATTTCCTAGAAGGAGATATTTGAGTTGGTTTTTAAAGGATTTATGGGAATTTAACAGATGAAGAGGGAAGGGAAGGACTTTTCAGGCATAGGAAAGTGTAAGAAAAGACATGAAAATGGAATTTACACCACATGGAATGGTTACAGTTTTTGTGCTTGCTTTAGTATCCACAGGGACATGGATCCACAACGATAACTGCCATTCTGAAAAATACCTGATGGTCTGGCATTATGAGAACTGCCAAATCTGTTTGATAGAGGAAGCCCAAATCCATCTGTGATTTCTCCTTTAAATGATGCTTTCTAAATTACTCAAATTTGAGGGGACTTTAAGTGAAAGTCAGTCAGCCCACCTGCATTAATTAAACACCTACTATATGCCAGGTACTGTGCAAAGATCTAGGGATATAAAGAAAAGTAAAAGATGGTCCCTGCCCCAAACGAGCTCACAGTCTACAGGATGAATTAGAGATCATACATAGAGGGAAGGCACTAAGCATTAAGAAGGATCATGATAGATAGGTACATTGGTAGCTAGTAATGTTCACTTAGTCCCCTTTTTCAGCATTAATAAGGTTTAAGTTTTGTGGTTTCCCTACACCTTTAGTACCTTCCCTTCTTTAAGGTATCTTGTAAATTGGTTCCTCAATTCCCTCACTATTGTATTGCCTCCAATATGGTTTGGCTCTTTATATAAGGGTCTAATCTTATGATTTCATCTATTTTGTGTCCTTTTTAACTCTTTGTAATGGTAATTTAAGCGGGAAGATCTTTCCCATCCATTAATAGATCCATGTGACCTGCTAAAATCACATGGAAGCCTAAGTCACATGTGGTGGGAGGAACTTACTGAACAGGTAGAACAGAAAGTGTGGAGCAGAGCTGGGAGGAAGCTGGTGAGAGCAGTTAGAGTGGAGGGAGGAGAGGATACAGGCAGGCCCAGCTAGTGTTGTGTTTGTTTGTGGGAAGGCCCTGGTAGGGGGGAGGCTTGGGAATGACTTTGTCCCCCGCAATGTTAATGTGTATTGACTTCTTAGTTACTATGATAGATTTGGCTTTTGGTATTGGGATTTGGCTTTCTGGTGTCTGAATAAATGTTTTTCCTTTGCCTTCTACATGGAGAGTCTGTTATACTTTGTAATTCAGAACTATGCCAGCATATTCATAGTTGCTATTGGTGCTGTGAATATTGCCTTGGTAATACATTGTTCTATAAGTACACCTGAAACTGTAGCATTGAGGTTATATGTGATAGTTCCATGATCTATAGAAGATAGAATTTTAGATAGCATTTTAGCTGGAATTTGAAGATTTTGACCAATGCTCTGAATGAAGAATTTGACTAATTCTTCTAATGGTAGGTGTTAAGAAGAAAGACTAAGTTCAAATCTTTGGGCCATGTTTGAGTTGCCCAGATAAAAAGCCTTTCAGAACCATTTCAAGTCTTTTTCTCCATCGTTCCAAAAGTGTCTGAGAACTACTATACACATTTATTATTAGAATGAAAACAAATGAAAGTTGAGGAAGGGTCAGATTTTCTAGAAATAATGAATAGCTGATGATAAAAATGAAATGATAAGAAAATATATTCAATTCCTTCAACATTTACAAAACTTCCTTTACATGCAAGGTACTATATGTGACAATATAATATTAGTGTGTGTAATTTTCATTTCATCCCAATAATATATAGCTAGTTCAACCAAAATATAGTGAGCAAGACCAGAGAAACAGAATAAGAAGTAAACAGCACCATTTTAGATGAAAAACAGAAAAGGGATTTTAGGTTAGCATTCAGTTTTTAAAAATGGAATTTGAATCAGCCTCTCTTAAAAACATCATGATGCAAGACTAAAATTTATTATGGACCTTAACTCTGTTCCTTAGACAAAGGATACAAGGGAAAAGTAATCCAATTGGTTTTAATCTGATATTTTGGCTCAAAGATTTCCCAAGACTAATTCTGTGCCCACTTACTGTAATGTGGCTGTGCTGTAGTCCACTATCTGATCTTTTCTGGTCATGCATTTTGAAGATCATTCCCATTTTCACCTGTGCATTGGTTTAGCACGTGCAAAATTCTTTTCCTGATTAGACTCAATCCATGCAATTTTAGTATTCTGTGACTGTTGTTGTTCAGTCATTTCAATTGTGTCCAACTCTTCATGATCCCATTAGGGATTTTCTTGGCAAAGATAGTGGAGTGCTTTGCCATTTCCTTCTCCAATTCATTTTACAGATGAGGAAACTGGGGCAAAAAAAGATAAAGTGACTTGCCTAGCGTCCCAGCTAGTATGTGTCTGAGGCTGGATTTGAACTCAGGAAAATGAGTCTTCCTTATCACAGGCCCAGTCTTCTACCCACTGTGCCACCTATAGCATGATATATATAATCATCACATTTGTTTTGTCAACTAATTTTGTTTTACTGTAATTTAGAGCATCAAACAACATTAAGAACTTTGTGTTGTCCACAGTGAGTTCAGTTTAGTTCTGTTATTATTGTTCAGTCGTTTCAATTATGTGCAGCTCTTTCGTGACTCTTTCTGGGGTTTTCTTGGCAACAATACTGTAGTGATTTGCCATTTCCTTCTCCATCTCATTTTATAGATGAGAAAACTAAAACAAACAAGATTAAGTGACTTGTCCAGGGTCACATAGCTAGTAATTGTCCAAGGCCAGATTTGAACTCAGGAGGATGAGTCTTCCTGATTCTAGGCCCTACTCTCTATGCACTATTGCACCACCCAGCTGCCCAATTTAGTATTTGTCACATATACACGGTGCCATGCTTCAATCCATCCAACCCAGCATATAATTACTCAGTATCCACTATGTACTCAGGATACAAAACCTCATATTAAGTCATTGCCTTCAAGAAGCTTACATTCTTAGGTGCCGGGAAACAGCATATAAATAGATAAGGACAGATCAGAGACTATGAGGAATCCATAGCATCCTAAAAATTAAACGTCTCAGGAAAGGTTTCTAGTAGGAGATGACATAGAAGTGAGCCTTTAAAGAAACCAGAGACTCCAAGAGTAGAGATGATAAGGGAATGCATTCCAGACACGGGGAAGGCCTGCACAAAGACTTGGGGAGGAAACAGAATTATTGCATTTGTTCTACAGAGGTCAATTTGTTTGCTGTGCTATGTTGTCCATGATTCTTTTCATATTTCTCCAATAGAGCCACTCTTTCAACCATATCATATTATCCTTTGTTGCTTTTAGAATTGTTTGCATCCTTTTGAATTTTCTTGTACTTCTGTGTGGATGCATATGGTTCTATTATAATCCATTCAGCTTTACACTTTTAAAATCCTTGATTAGCAGTAACAACACTCTTTTAATGAAAAATTAATGTAATGTATTAACATATATAAACACATATTTAAAAAACAACCACCTTGTTGTGTATCTCCAGTGCCTAGAATAGTGCCTCCCACCATTCACTATCCTTTTGCCTTTAGGCATGCCACTTAATCTCACCAAGCATCAGTTGACTCATCTATGAAATGTGGGAGCTGAGCTAGGGGGCCTGAGGTCCCTTCTAACCCTAAATCTGTGATCCCATGACCAGTGCCCTAACGGGTAGGATGGGTTACTTCTGCTTCTTACATAATAGCTAAGTGCTTAATCATTAGTTACTGAACCCAATGGGACTGCCTTGGTTTCTAGAAGCCTTTACTTCTCTCTGCACTCAACCAAATACTCCTTCAGGGGAACAGCTTTCATTGATTGTAAAGTCTCTAGAAGTTTCACTGTCAGAACAGAATGGAAAGTGTAAGATCAGGCTAGCAAGATCCTGTCTGTCAGGTCAGACTGTAAGCCATTAAAAATTAAATGTTAAAATGTCATAAAAACCTTTATCATTCCACTTGGCTTGCTTCAGTAGACAAAGATATTTCACATCTCTTGTCTTTTCCACTCTATTTCCATGGAAACTAGGTCACACTAGAATAGATGTACTCAACCAGAATAATATGCTAACATGTTTGGGCAAATGCACATGAATTTTTATTTAAATTACATTCTTAGCTATGATCTTTCTGCTCTCAGAGTTCATGCTAAGCTGTGGTGCTTGAGAGACAGACAACAGTTTTAGTGAAATGGCCTTAGGACTAGGGAGCCAGGCAATACCACAGACAGAATGCCAGAGCTGGAGTTAGGGAGATCTGAAATCAAATTGTGCCTCAAACTTTTACTGTGACCCTAGGCAACCTCTGTCAATCTCGGTTTCCATATCTATACAATAAAGATGATAATGGCATCTACTTCAGAGGGTTCTTGTGAAGATCAAGTAAGAGGGTATATGTGTAAAGCACTTTGCAAGTGTTAAAGTGCTACATAAATGCAGATTTTATTATTAAAGTAAAGTTTGCATCACCATTCATGTGCCATTCAGGAATGTTATGCTAGGTATTTCAGTATGAAATGAATAATTAGAAGCAGGAGGTACAGTTCTGAAATTATATATGCAATATATACATATGTAAATATATATGTACATATATATGTATATTATATGTGATATATATTACATTTTCTATATTATGCATAATATATGCATATATTTGCATAGTTATATATTATATATTTATATATAATACATGTATTATATATTTCATATGTATATTTCAAAGGGATAGCAAATTGTATATTTGTAGTTTCATGTACAATCATCTTCAATATGCTGTTATGAAAATGTTTGTTTTATCATAAATTAAAAATAAAATAAATAAATATTAAATAAATCAAATTTCTGTGACTCACCATTTTATCTCCATTCATTTCTGTTGTACAGTACTCCTCAACTTTACCCACTGGAATATACTAAAATCTCTGATTGTATGTGCCCACTACAGTGGACCAGTTTGAGAAGGAGAACTGCTGGACAAGTAAGAGAATGAAAGGTTGTGAATCCCATGGATTCGGTCCTTATACCTTACTATCTGTATGACCTTGGGCAAGTCATTTAACCTTTCCAATCTTTAGTTTCTTCATGTCTAAAATGGACTAGATGATGTCTAAGGTCTTAAAAACCTAAATCCATGATCATGTGATCACCTATTAGCTCCAATCTAGTTGAGGAGATAAGAAAATTAGCAATATCATAGATAAGATCCCAAAATGATATCCACATTGAGTTAGTTGTAAAGGAGTTCAGAGAAAGGAAAAATCTCTGGTGGCTGGTGGGGCAGTGAAAACTTCAGGGAAAATGTTATATTGAAGTGTGATCTTGAAAGACAAGGGACTCAGATCAGTGGAGGATGGATGTGGATTGAAAAGGCATTCTAAACCTCGTAAATAACTAAAGCAGAAATGCACAAAGCCTGGTGGGGAGATCATAATGGCAATCAGACTTGTCAAACTTGAGCAGAGAGTCCAATTAGGAGAATAGTGGGAGATAAGACTGGAAAGGCAAGTCAGGTAGGGGTGGGATTAGGAGTTTGGTCTTAGAGCTGACTAGAAAAATGTTTTAAGACTCAATCCTATGTGAATAGTCACTGTGTTTCTGGTTTTAATCATCCCCTTTTCTCCCAAACATGGCATTTAGGAATGCATATTCATATGCGACTTTTAAAAATAGTGTGGTGGCCATCTGCAGTCTTTAATGTTATTTTCTGAAGTGGACTAATAAAACCAACTACTGTAAGCAAGAGTACAAACAGGAAGTATTCATTTCAGGCAGAAAGGCAAAAGTTCTTTGCCAAAAAAGAGGGTAGAGGGGAGACCAAGAATCATGAAATCTTGGAATTTCCCTTTGGACATAGTTTCACAGGCCAGCTGTTAGTCATGGAGTCACTTTTAATCAATTTATGTTTGAGAATTATTTCGACATGAATTCTCTCTCCTAAATCTTTTCATTTATACTTATTTTTGGGATTTAGATCTTCTCTGACAAGCTCTCATCCCAGGACACTTCTTTTTTCTTCCATCTTATCCCCACAATGATCTATTGCTTTCTAGAGGTCTAGACATGAGACATAAAATAAAATGAGGGAAGCCACTGTATATGAGGAACTGTAGATATTTTCTTGTAGATGTTTCAAACTCTTAAAGAAATATGTTGGTAATCAAGCTTGGTCCCAAAGAACAGATGATGAAACACACTTATTTTCTGTCTACAGAGAGATAGAGAACTAGCAATGTCAAATACAGATATGCTACTAGATCTGGCTAATCGTATTTCCTTAAATATTTTTCTTTATTACAAGTAAAAATTTAATGGCCAGGGTTGGGGTGGGGATAGTGGTGGTAAGCATATTGAGAAATTACTGAGATGTTGAAAAATCAGCAGCATTGAAATAATCAAATTTGAAAGTCATGAATGAGAATAACTTCCTGTACTTTAACTACTATTGTTGAGTCATTTAAGTCACGTCCTCCTTTCTGTTACCCCATTTGGGATTTGCTTAGCAAAGAGAGTAGAGTGGTGTACCATTTCCTTCTCCAGCTCATTTTACAGATGAGGAAACTGAGGTTTAATTGATTTTTCCCTAGGGTCATGCAGCTAATAAGTATCTGAGACCAGATTTGATCTCGGGAAGATGGGTCTTCCTGACTCCGGGCCTGGGTCTCTATTCCCTAGGCCACCTAACTGCCCTGGCACATGAACTAAAAGTGAAGGTGAAGTCTTACACTCTTCGTAGAATCTTCACACTATAAAAAATTAAGGAGTGTCTTCATATGTACGCTCAATAATACAGTGGTGAATATTGTGAAGTAAGAGAGCACAAGCCCCTATTATGACGCATGTGTAGTACCAGAATCATCTCTTAATTTGTCTCACTAATTCCAGTCTCTCTACTCTCTAACACCAAGGATAGGTCACTCAGTGGACAGAATAATCCAACATGCTAATCCCTTGCTGAACCCCTTCCTCTTGGCCTACAGGATAAAATACAAACTCTTGGCATTCAAGGCCGTCTGACTACAAGCTATCCCTCTACCTTTATTTTACCCATCTTGTTCCGCCTTTACACACTGTGTGTTTCCCTGATTACATCTTGCAATCTTCCACTTCCATACCAGTTGTCACCTGGAAGATATTTCCTTTACATCTGTGCCTACTAAGATTCTCCACTTCCTAAAAGGACCACGTCACATGCACCTTCTTCCATGGAGTTCTCCATTATTTTACCTAGCTGAAAGTTGATCTCTTGTTCCTCTGTCTCTGTCTCCTCTGTCTCTCTGTCTCTCTCTGTCTCTGTCTCTGTCACTCTCTCTCTCTGTCTCTTTCTCTCTCTCTCTTTTTCTCTCTCTCAGGTTTACTGAGAGCACTTTGTCTATCTCTTCTCCTTTATCTTTCTCACATTCTACTCTATGGCATACTGATTTTTATGCCATTCACTTATTGAGGGCTAAGACTTTCTTTATACTGCTGTTGTGTAGCATAGTGCTTTTTACACCAGAGGAGGGTGAAGAGTAGGGGTAGACATCTGAGATTAATTCTTGTGAAATACTAGTGAAAAATACTTTTATTGAATGAATATTTATTGAATATTGAATTAAATTAAGTATTTTTGAAGCACTTAATGCATGCAAAACCCTGAAAATGCAAAAACATTTTCATACAAATGAAAAGTAAGACAGTCTCTGTTCTCTAGGAGATTGTGGCTAATGGCGGAGATGACACATAGGGAAAGTTTCAGCTACAAGGCAGATAAAAAGGTCCTATGATACTTAGGGTATAATAGTAACCCTAAATTAATGCTTCTTCTTAGATGTCACTTCCACTGATAAAATCAAATATTTTTGTTGTTGTTGAACAATTGACATTGCCAAGGACTTCAGTGGTAAGGATTTCCTTTCTGACTGTTCAGTAGCTGTGGCTGTCACACCCACAGGAAAAGTTCCCAGGCTACATTTCCACAGAAGTTCCTTCCCAGGATGGTGTCTGAGGGCAGCTGAGAGTTGAAAGTAATGCTTTTCCCCAGATTCTTGGGAATCAGGGGAGCTAGACTCTTTCCTTCAGGGTTGAGATGGTGGTCAAGGTGATTTGACTCACTTGACCCAGGATGCCTCTTGTCTCTCACTCTCAAGGAGCTAGACTGACATGTTTGCCCTATGTGCTGTAGTTGGCTTATACATGGTAAAGATGGCTGACCCTTCTTCCCCAGGAGTTATTTCCCTGTTTGATAGCTAGGAATGTTAGACTGGAAGCAAGAATGGAAGCTTGGGGCAAGGGGTGATGCTACCACTCCTAGGACTCCCAGGTCCATCTTGCTTGCCGGCATCACTTTGTCAGCAAGTTGTGACTGGTGGTGATGAGGAAATTGGGCCCTTCTCCGCAATGATTTCTCCCCTCAAGGGTGTCTTTGAGGACTGGGAAGGAAATAGGTCTGGTGGTTTGAAAGAGTACTGGTATTCTACTCTTAACATGGCTTGCCAACTTGTCAGTAACATATAGTCTTAGAAAGTTACCTGGAGGGCTGAGATGTTAAGTAATTTGCTTTTGGTCAGAAAGTTAGGAGATATCAAAAGGAGTACTTGAATCCAGATCATCCTGCCTCTAAGGTTAAACCACTGTTGGCCAGGTCTGGGGAAAATGCTCAAAAAAATGTTCATGGGATTGAATTTCTTGCTCAACAACTTCTTTGCTTCATGCAAAAGATCATTGTATGTCCATTGTTATATGATGGAGGCACCCCTGAACTTACACAGAAGTGACATATTTCCATTTTTAGATCATCTGAATCTGAGGAGTTGTGATCAAAGTATACAGGTGATAAATGGGCACATTGAAGAACTGAATGCTAAGCCCTCAGTGGAGAAAGCTATATCAAAATAGACAGAGGGCTAGCCTCAGAGGGTCTGAATCTGACCTCTGAGTTACTTTATATTTCAGTACTCTAGGCCAGTGAAGTCAAACTCAATAGAAATGGGGGCTGCCAAACTCTACAAGAGGATACCTGCCAGCCCCATATTGAACCCTGATTTAGCCCTAAGCCTTGCCATTTGTTGTCATTTGTACCCTTAGACCTTCTATCTATCATGCAACTGAATTATTGTTCATGTATTTAAAGAAATTAAGAACGTATGAACTAATTCAAGTGTTGTGGAACTGTGAACTTATCCAACCATTTTGGAGAGCAATCAGGAATTGTGCCCAAGAATTATTAAACTGGCAGAGGTGGGGAACCTATGACCTCAAGGCCACCTGTGACCTTCTAGGTCCTCAAATGCAGCCCTTTGACTGAATCCAAACTTCACAGAACAAATCCCCTTAAAAGGATTTATTCCGTAAAACTTGGATTCAGTCGAAAGGCCAAATTCAATTTAGCAGGTCACATGTGACTTTACGGCTGCAGATTCCCCACCCCTGGCTATACCCTTTGACACAGCAATAACAGCAATAAGTCTGTTTCCCAAGATGATTGTTGCTGAAGAAGACCATGCCTTCAGAGAAATGATGACATGACTTACACATGACTTGTTTTGAGTGAGGGAGGGCTCTGCAAGGTCACCAGCCTCACTTCTGCTCCAGAACCATCTAAAATCAGTGAGCAGATATTCATCAGGATGACTGGAGATGACCAAGGATGAAAAGGGAAAGAATTGATATGTTCTAAAATATTTATTGCAACTCTCTTTGTGATAGCAAAGAACTGGAAATTATAAGGATGTCTATCAACTAGGGAATGGCTGAACAAGTGATGGTATATGATTGTGATGGAATAGTACTGTACTATAAGAAATGATGAGCGCAATGATCTTAGAAAAACATAGGTAGACTTACATGAAAAAACAGAGTAATGTGAATAGAACCAAGAGAACATTGTATACAGTAACTACAATAATGTTTTAAGAACAAGTTTGAGTGACTAAGTCATTTTGACTATTATAAATACCCAAATTAACTATAAAGGACATGTAAAGGAAGACATTCTCTGTATCCAAAGAAAGAACAGATAAATAGAAGTATATATAGAATGATTTTATATATATGCATACATGGGTATGTGTATATGTCTCTGTGTGTTTATATATATATATATATATATATATATATATATATATATATATACACATACATACATGTATGTACTGATACACTGGTGTCTAAAGGTAGCCATTTCTAAGTTGGGAGGAAAGGAAGGAGAAAAGGAAGAAAATGGAAAGTTGCTTGAAATTCTTTGTTATATATGTCAAAGGAATAGCAAGTTGTACATGATTATTTTGCAATTTCATGCACAATCCATTTTTTCCATACTATCTTATAGAAATTCTTATCTTATTTCTTAAGTTCAGAATACAACAAACAAAATTTTAAAGAACATGAAAAATGGCTTATATATTAAATGAGGTATAATGTAATATTAACTATATTTTACTGTATTTTTATTTATTTTGTTAAATATCTCCCTAACTACATTTTAATCTGGTTCTAATGAGCATATTCAGGAGTATTAAGACCAGGAGCCACGTCTGACATCTCTGTTCTAGGTGACTCTCTAAGACTCTAAATTCCAGAGAAGGGGCCAATCTATTATCAGTAGATGGACTTTCCTCACCTGAGAGTCCTGTGTACCACTGGAATCATAGTATCAGTTCCCAAATCCTCTGTGAAGGGAAGGCCATATTTCTATAACAATGGGAAAAAGCAAGACTGTTTTTGGCATCCTTTCCTTTGTTTCAGACTCACAAGGCTCTGTTGGCTAGGGAAGTTGGGAACTATTTCTCTTCATAAAGTCAGCAAAAGTGGATCTGGAATGCAGAAGGAGCAGTCGACACCCATGTCATCAGGCTAGTACTAGAGTTCTGATGCTGAAAACCCCAGTTGTGTGGTTCCAGCAGGAATGGTTTTCAGTCCTTTTCCTTTCTTGGTTTGCCACAGAAACAACAAATATTATCTAAGGAAAAAGCTCCATACTGGCCCTTGTCATAGGTTCAAGCATCACCTCACCCATTGCATGTGTAAGATGAACGTTTGTATCAGACTCACTGGACCTGAAACCATTCCCTGGAGGACCCTGTAGACCTGTTTTCATTCGGGTGGAGTGGAGTGGAGATGGAAGTAGTAGAGTCGGATACATTCCTTTTAAAAGGTTAAATTTATTAGTGCTTACGGTGCTGCCACCATATTAATCCCATGTTCTGCACAGTTTTTATTTTTTTCTTTCCAATTTTGGAAGTTTTTCTTTGCATTTAACAATATTCTCTACTGCTATAGCACAATCCCTCAAGCTGTGCCTTCCTTCTACTTGTCTAACAGCAGATTTCTTATGTTTCCTGTAAGATTTCCCAAATCAGTTAGTTTTCTATCAAATACTAAACTTCCTTTTCTAACTCCCTATCTCTTTCTAACATGCCCTCTTTATTTTCATTTCCAAAATCTTTTCTAATTTATCTTTATGTGAAATACAAACAAGAATCAATATTCTAATAAGAATTGTATTATTGTAAAATCTTACATTTTCCTTATGTTTTAACTTAGCAAAATGCTTTTATATCTAGTACTTCATCTGCTCCCCTTTACTATTGTGTGAAGTCATTCCCAGATGAAGTTATTTGGGAGAAAAGATTCATGTGAAAATAATTATTATGCTTATTTGACAAAACAGGAGACTGAGGATGGGTGACTCACCCTAAGGTCACACAGCAAGTTAGTGGGGGAACTAGGACTAGAACTCAGGCTTCCTGACTTCCCATCCATTGGGTTAGATTGCCTTTGATAATGGCATAGTGCACCAATTAAGTCTTAAGGTCATAAAGTCAGTATGTACTACAACAGAATATGGACTATAGCAATAATGGATTCTGAGAACTAATTAACACCTCATTTAGCATAGAAGCTATTTATCCTATGTTCTTAATTTCCTTAAATATTACCCAAGCCAATAGAACACTTAGTTTACTGTATGTTGTACATAACCCTTGGATAAGTTGAGAGTCATCTATTCTAATCCTTCCAATAAGATGAAGAGTCACTGAGGCTTATCATCAACCCTCTTGCAGCGTCCTAGCTCCCTCCCAGCCTTACCATCTGTCCTGCCTCTACACCTTCTAGTCCCCCAGACTGTCACCTGACTTGGTGAGTCTTGCCATTTGCCCTGTCATTTGTATCCTTGGCCTTCTATCCATCATGCAGCTGAATTACTGTTAATTTATTATTTCCCCCAATTAGTGTGTGAGCTCCTAGAGAATGAGGATTGTCTCTCTCTTTTTTTTCAAATTTATATCCACATGTTTACCAGAACTAAGTGGAGACGTGAATAGAGAGCTCTAGACCTGGGGTCAGGAAGCTCTAATTCAAACTCCATCTCAGAAACTTATTACCTGTATAACTCTGGGCAAGTCACTTCTCTCAGCCTCACTTTCCCCACCTCCTCTCATAATAATAGCACTTACATTACAGGGTTTTTGTGAAGATAAAATGTGATATTTGCAAAGTGCTTTGCAAGCTTTATATCTCTATTTATATACTAGCCATTGCTAACACTTAATAAACAATTCTTCATTAATTCAATTATTATACATGTACATGTACATGCCCCCCTCGTTTCTGCCAAAAATCAAATGGGGATATTTAGACAATAAAAATGAAGTCACTACAATGTGCAGATTAAGACATGGTGTATATAATTGTCTGATATCAGAATTAGACTAAGCAAAAATATATTGGAGCACATCTTGGTTGTTTCTACATAACCCCAAAACAACTCAAAAAGGAATAAAAACTGGAGACATAAATGTATCTTGTGTGTTGTCCTAGCCTTTTCTTCCTTAGTCTCTATATAATATTTAACACTATTTACCACTGCATCCTTCATAATATATCTCTTAAATTGACCTTGGAGGTCATCAAATCCAACTCTTTCATTTTACAAATAAGTTTACTAAGCTCCATCAAAGCTAAGGGACCCATCTCCTCTTTATTCAACATGTCTTTCCCCAGAGAGAGACTAATGTTGTCCATATTTGTGCCAGAGCTGAGATTAACCTTATAAGTTATGGATTTTTTTCTACTTTCCCATAGTTAAAATGATAAAATTACATCAGCAAGAATCTGAAAATTTAAGAAGCATTATGCTTTGACACATGAATGTATGGAAAAGAAAGAATGTATGATTTACCCTACAGTTAGACTCTTTGGTTGTCATTGAAAGAATGGATTTCTGAAATGCAGAAAGGTAAATAAATGTGTATTGTTTATTAATTCACAGAACTTTTACAAAGTTAGAATCTGTGAGGAATACAAAGCAAATTAAAATATGTTTCTCCTACCAAGGGACATGAAATCCAGAAGTATCTGCAGAGCTATAACTAGGGTAGAGACAACTGGGGCTTTGACTCAGGATGTCAAAACTTATAGGGTGCTGACAGCTCTTGTAGGCCTTGGCATTGTAAGAAACAACTAAGTTTAGCATTTAGTTAGCAAAGATAATTAGTTTTAAAAGGAAGCTACCAAATGGTTCCTCACTATACCATGGCAAGTTTCCAGTGTCCCAACATCCCTGATAATTTCATCCTTCCTAGTTCTCCTCAAACTGAATTAATGATGTGTTCTATTCCTCTTGTGCTGCCTACAAAAGTTTCTAGTTAAAAGCTCTGAGGGGGGCGGAGCCAAGATGGCGGAGTAGAAAGACTCACCTATGCCAGGTCTAAACCCACAGCCCATAGATTTCCTGTAAAAAGAACTCCTGACAAATTCTGGAGCAGTGGAAGCCGTGCAGCAACACAGTGAAGGAGATTTCCGTTGCAGAGAGCCCTGAAGAACCGACCGCAGGGGTGCCCCGGACGGGAGCGAAGTCCTGCCCGGCCGAGCGCTCCCCTCCCCCGCTCCAGCCACGCATCACTGAGAGGAGCGAGCAGAGCCCAGCAGGCATCAGGGACTTGAATCTCCGGCAGCCGCGAAGGTCCCTCCACCCACAGACGCACAGGTCAGTGAGAGAGACAGGCTGAGAGGGGAGCGGGGGATCTCCGGGACTCGGACCCCCTGGGAAGCGGCTGCTGTGGCAGAGGCTAAGGGAGCTCAGTCAGAGATTCCCAGAGCGGGCTGCAGCTCCACCCCAGCTCCACTACAAAGGATCCCTGTATAAACCCCCTGAGGGAACTGAGCCTGAGAGGCAGCCCTGGCCCCACCTGAGAACCAGCAGATAAGCTCCCATTGAAGAGCAGTCAGGCCTGCCGCCAAA